>OY726527.1:55897341-56497341 GCA_963383655.1 Bathymodiolus septemdierum
CCATGACCCTAACCCAATCATAGTGTTGAAAATGTCGTTAGACACCATGACCCTAACCCAATCATATTGTTGAAAATGTCGTTAGACACCATAACCCTTACCCAATCATATTGTTGAAAATGTCGTTAGACACCATAACCCTAGCACAATCATATTGTTGAAAATGTCGTTAGACACCATAACCCTTACCCAATCATATTGTTGAAAATGTCGTTAGACACCATAACTCTAGCACAATCATATTGTTGAAAATGTCGTTAGACACCATGACCCTAACCCAATCATATTGTTGAAAATGTCGTTAGACACCATAACCCTTACTCAATCATATTGTTGAAAATGTCGTTAGACAACATGACCCTAACCCAATCATATTGTTGAAAATGTCGTTAGACACCATAACCCTAACCCAATCATATTGTTGAAAATGTCGTTAGACACCATGACTCTAGCACAATCATATTGTTGAAAATGTCGTTAGACACCATGACCCTAACCCAATCATATTGTTGAAAATGTCGTTAGACACCATAACCCTTACCCAATCATATTGTTGAAAATGTCGTTAGACACTATGACCCTAACCCAACCATATTGTTGAAAATGTCGTTAGACACCTTAACCCTTACCCAATCATATTGTTGAAAATGTCGTTAGACACCATAACCCTAACCCAATCATATTGTTGAAAATGTCGTTAGACACCATGACCCTAACCCAACCATATTGTTGAAAATGTCGTTAGACACCATAACCCTTACCCAATCATATTGTTGAAAATGTCGTTAGACACCATGACCCTAACCCAATCATATTGTTGAAAATGTCGTTAGACACCTTAACCCTTACCCAATCATATTGTTGAAAATGTCGTTAGACACCATAACCCTAACCCAATCATATTGTTGAAAATGTCGTTAGACACCATGACCCTAACCCAATCATATTGTTGAAAATGTCGTTAGACACCATAACCCTAACCCAATCATATTGTTGAAAATGTCGTTAGACACCATGACCCTTACCCAATCATATTGGTGAAAATGTCGTTAGACACCATAACTCTTACCCAATCATATTGTTGAAAATGTCATTAGACACCATGACCTTAACCCAATCATATTGTTGAAAATGTCGTTAGACACCATGACCCTTACCCAATCATATTGGTGAAAATGTCGTTAGACACCATAACTCTTACCCAATCATATTGTTGAAAATGTCGTTAGACACCATGACCCTAACCCAATCATATTGTTGAAAATGTCGTTAGACACCATGACCCTAACCCAATCATATTGTTGAAAATGTCGTTAGACACCATGACCCTAACCCAATCATATTGTTGAAAATGTCGTTAGACACCATGACCCTTACCCAATCATATTGTTGAAAAAGTCGTTAGACACCATAACCCTAACCCAATCATATTGTTGAAAATGTCGTTAGACACCATGACCCTAACCCAATCATATTGTTGAAAATGTCGTTAGACACCATGACCCTTACCCAATCATATTGTTGAAAATGTCGTTAGACACCATGACCCTAACCCAATCATATTGTTGAAAATGTCGTTAGACACCATGACCCTAACCCAATCATATTGTTGAAAATGTCGTTAGACACCATGACCCTTACCCAATCATATTGTTGAAAATGTCGTTAGACACCATGACCCTAACCCAATCATATTGTTGAACATGTCGTTAGACACCATAACTCTTACCCAATCATATTGTTGAAAATGTCGTTAGACACCATGACCCTTACCCAATCATATTGTTGAAAATGTCGTTAGACACCATAAACCTTACCCAATCATATTGTTGAAAATGTCGTTAGACACCATGACCCTTACCCAATCATATTGTTGAACATGTCGTTAGACACCATAACCCTTACCCAATCATATTGTTGAAAATGTCGTTAGACACCATGACCCTTACCCAATCATATTGTTGAAAATGTCGTTAGACACCATGACCCTTACCCAATCATATTGTTGAAAATGTCGTTAGACACCATGACCCTTACCCAATCATATTGTTGAAAATGTCGTTAGACACCATGACCCTTACCCAATTATATTATTGAAAATGTCGTTAGACACCATAAACCTTACCCAATCATATTGTTGAAAATGTCGTTAGACACCATGACCCTTACCCAATCATATTGTTGAAAATGTCGTTAGACACCATGACCCTTACCCAATCATATTGTTGAACATGTCGTTAGACACCATGACCCTTACCCAATCATATTGTTGAAAATGTCGTTAGACACCATGACCCTAACCCAATCATATTGTTGAACATGTCGTTAGACACCATAACCCTTACCCATATCCAAACAATGTTGTTGACAGTGACGTTAACCACCCCATCCATAAACCTAGCTCAATCATATTGTTGAAAATTACGCTAAACACCATAAAGTTAGCCCTTAACCCAATCATATTGTTGAAAGTAGCGCTAAACCCCAATAATAAATTATAATGACTACTCAGAACAATGAACGTCAACTTCATGTTCATCAAACGGAACAATATCTTGTAAATAATTTAATTGAAAGTTCCTAATCGATATTGTTCATCGATATGGCTTAATACCTGTTAAAGCATCGTTGTCTCTAATTTAACAGAGATGACATTTTTCGCTTGACAAATTCATCTTTTCCAACCTATGTGCTGTATGATTTATATCATAGTATGGAGATATATCCATTGGAATTATTTAAGATGAATTTGAAGATACCAAGGGGGTAATCAGATCCGTATATCGAAGAAGAACAGACAACACAATGTCCAAAAGAAAACAAAGGACAACAGAACAAACAACGATCTACAAAACATAGATACAAATCTAAAGATCGAGGAACACAAACTCCAAAAAAAAGAACCCGTACTCTACTTCCGACTTGTTTCTGAAATTTGTGTTTATTATTTTGTTGAAAGATTCCCTGGATTCTTCAGGTTTCATTTCCAGATTGTCAGGTGATATTGTTGACTTCGATTCATTTTAGAATTGTTACACTCACCATCTTAAGTTTTCTTGTGTATATCATTGTTTGTCTCTTTGAAACTTTCTTCTGCCATTGCATTGTCTTGTCTACCCTTTCTCGACGTACAGGCTCTTTTTACCCCTTTGGTATCTTCAGACTTCACTAAGCAAGAATGAATATCGTGTGTTCATGTTTAAATTCCCTATGTATCAAGAACATCAGTAGACCATATCGATGGTACAATGGTTGGAGTGCTGGCCAAGAGTGAGGTAAATCGTAAATCCGTGCACCCGTCGGATGAAACCAAAGATAAATAAAATGCTGTATGCAGCTTCTCCGTTAAACATGCAACATTATGGAGTAACAGCAAAGACTGGTTAGCTCGAAATCAAGATTTGGAAACTGAGAAGAATAGAATTGGCCATAGAAGGTCATAATTGTACTTAGTAATTAATTATATATTCATGGGATTTTTTCAGTTCTCCCAGGCTGCGACATATTAGGTAAGAGGAGCAAGTGGAAGATCTAATTTAGATTTTAATATTGGACTATTCTAAATTCACATATGTATTGCGCTTGTGTATTCTAACTTACGGTGTTACATTTAAACTGCAATTGATAGAATGTGTGTCTGTTTACTATGCTGTAATTTGCCATTGTTCTGTTATAGATGAACATTCAAGAGTAGTTATCTGAAAAATCTGAAAAATCCTGAAAAGGACAATTGCTTTCAGACTTCAGGAACATGATACATGTGTGATTACCATTCAGAATTATGGTTGATAACTTTAGCCACTATCAAACATGTCCGCAACGTTGCCGAAAGTATAATATTTGACAAAAAAATGCAAAATTTTGAGAAAAAAAACAATTTCCTGTAAGGTGCAAATTGCTACCTAACTTTAGGGAAATACTACAGTTATGACCCTCTTTAAGTATTATGGTTGATGATTCGCACTTCCATCAAACATGGCCATCCCTGCTGCGAAAAATAAATAAATCATTAAAAAAAATGCTGAAAAGTGCGAATTGCTAGCTAACTTTTTGCTTGGTTGATTTCTTTTTTACATTTGATGGTATAACTTGCTCAACATTGGAAATGGCCGTGAACATTGAAGGTTCATTTATTTTGGATGTAATGGGGAGAAAATGTTAAACTCTTTTGATGTTCATTGTGATATATGTTACGATATGTTACGATATGCAAATCAAATCTTCTTTACCAGGTGAGCAATACATTCTTTTGTGACCCTCTCGTTTTGTTTTCTCCTTTCTTTCTATTTTTGTTTGTGTAAATACGGAAATAAAATAATACTTAGAAAGTGTGCTTCAGTTTTACTCAGTTTTGAATTCAATGAATGGTGCTTGTATTTGTGTAAGATTTATTTCGCGCAGCTATTTATCGAATAATATATATTGTTCCTTATTTGGAGAAATTACAAGACATGAAACCAACGTATCCAAATAAATTCTTTCGGGCAGCAAAGTCGAGGGTAAACATCGACAAAAAATGCTTTCCAGAATATTTTACCACGTATGCCATGTTTATTGTTATTAATAATTCACTATCTGATGTGTTGGTATTCAGTAGTATTCAGGGCATCATTGGTATGGTTGGATTAATTCCACAGCAATGTCGTTTTCTTATTATTGTTCATATCATTTTTTAAAATCAAGTACTTTTTGCACGTTCTCAACACATTTAATATATCAGTTTGATTGTCCTTTATAAGAAAATAAAATAAACACAAAACAGGGAAATTATGATATACATGTTAACTTAACATGACATTCTTAGTGTTAACGTTCTTCAGATTAATTCAAATTATTTACTAGTTTTGGTCGCAATATCGTGAAGAAAATTATTTATACAAGAACAGATTTATGACACGCCAAAACGGTATTGCATCATTGCATTAGTTCACTTTAATGAATCCATATGTTTGAGACCTTTGTGCTTAGAAGTATAATCTAGCTTCTCCCTATGATTTTTTTCTGGGAACCACGTCCCTCTAGATACACATATACTGTTGCCGTTTGTTTGGAAAATATCACACACCATGATTGTGAAAGATTACTTTCAACGTCTCAGAATAAACAGTATTGTGTTAGGAGTGATGCTGTTTTTGCCAAACAAATAAGTAGTCATGAAAATTATATGTTATTCAGCTATTAAACAGGGTATGTAATGTCACAATATATACCCTGTCTGATAGCTGAATAACAGATGTATTACGTATTTAACCATTGATTTTTTTTAAATACAACATCAAACTGTCTTAAATAAATTTGCGTCTTTTATTTTCTTTTTTTCGTATCTCTAGATGTCCGTTTCCGTACCTTTGAAGTCATTCTTCAATGACGTCAACATATGTGTCGTGCCATATTACATATTTTGGGTGTCTCATGAAGGAAAATACTGTACTAAATTTCTAAATCAATACAGTTTCATATGTAGTAAATTTTATAAACTTTATAAATATAACATTAATATATCACATAACAAAACAACGGATTTGCGAAACAGTTTTATTAATTTAAATGTTAACAACATGTAAATAAAACCTTGGTGTGGCCCCATAACGAAAGTTTTCAAGGCTCAACGTTTTGCTTATTTGTTATGGTACAGCCGTGGAACATAGGAGTTTGCTGAATTTATCAGGTATTTGTGACGGAATTAACCGTTGTAATATTGTTTTGTTCATGTAGCCGTTTTGAGCATTAAAAACCGAATTTAATTTGGTAAAAATATATTTATTATTCGTATTATAGTATACTTTATACCATTGATTCAGTGAAGCGTAATGTTTTGTCGTCCATGTTTTAATCGTTTTTGGGGACTGAAATATATACCCCGCCTGTTTTCCGAATATATGCTGACATTCAGGGTTGAAGAACCAATGAAAATATGTGTAGCAAACTAAATCCGTAATATATATATATATATAATTAAATATATGTGGGTTTTTTATCGCTTTCCGTTTGAAAATGTGTTTATTGTAGGTGTATGTTTTGGAAATGTTGTAACTGTAGCTAGTTATGGATAAACAAACAAAAAAGCAAATATTTAATGAGCTTGTGTGATGTGTTCAAATTACACGATAATGATGATGAAACAGACGTAGATAAAATATAATGCATTTTATTCATAGATGAGAGTTACAGGCCATTCCTGATGTCGTATGAAAGATCAAGAAATGACTACAGCAATGCTGTTATTATTACAGTAAGTTTAAATGAAAATTACAAATAAAGCTGTGAATTAAAAATTATTTGCAACATTGTTCAAATATGATATAGCAAAAAAACGATTTGGACAATATCGAGTACATTTAATACATTTCAATTGAACTCAAAATAAGAAGACAATGTTTGTTTTCACAATTGTTTTATTGTGTTCACCGTCAAGTGTTCAGTTGGCGTTAAACATCAATCAAACAATAACGCAAATGATCTTTAATTTCTTCAGACATATTTATGACGATGCATGAGATAACTGGGATGTGTTTACCAGTGGATATTGTGATGTCACAAGTAACTAGAGATAATGTATGAAATGTGCTTGATTAAAATTATGGAAATGAATGTGTATTTCTTAATAATAGTTTGGAGGTAATAATAGTTGTTTTATTGTGTTGCGTTCAATGTGGAATATCTTACGACGAACATCTTTGGAATAAGAATGTTTAC
This sequence comes from Bathymodiolus septemdierum, assembly GCA_963383655.1. Lineage (NCBI taxonomy): Eukaryota > Metazoa > Mollusca > Bivalvia > Mytilida > Modiolidae > Bathymodiolus > Bathymodiolus septemdierum. The sequence goes on from OY726527.1 coordinate 55,904,038, forward strand.
TATTGATATATCTGATAAATCAAATGTGTTTTTGAATATTTTGCCAAATTGAAATTTAGTCCGTTATACCTGTATCATATTGATTTGTATTTAGTTTAACTACGGTAGAGTAATCTTTGTTTTCCTGATATATATTTATCAAGTCAAAGTAATTAAAATACCCAATATAATATGGTGCATATATCTCTCATTTGATACGCTATTCCAGAGCTTAAAGTTTCCTCTTAGTAAAGTTGAAGTCATCACTACGAAAGTTTTGCGGTCGCCATCGACACTTGGTTGGCCGTTGTGGAATATCTGTGTCACAGATGACTATTGATATATTACATTTGTCGTAAACACTTCTCGGTTCTTTCCTCATTCATGACTTATCAACTGATGTGTAATTAGATTAACACGACGGGTGCCACTAGAGGAGATGGAAATGCTTGCCCTTCCGGAGCAAATAAGTTCACCCACGGTTTTTAGTGGGGTTCGTGTTACTCGATATTTAACTCTATGTGTATGTTTTGTGTATCTTTGTTCATCCTTTTGGCTATTTTGATGTCGGTCCTTCTTTGATTCGGGGATTCTGATTTCCCATTTGGTATCTTCAAACTCTTCTGTAATTATTTATACCTGTATGTTAATTGTAATACTTTTCTTGTGCAACCTATAAATGGTACTTTTAATTATCAGGAATGAGTTGGGAAGAGAAATATCCTTGTGGTTCAGTACCCACAACAGGAGACTGTAGTTGACTTCTGGACGATGGTGTGTGATACTGACTCTACTGTTGTTGTTGTGTTAGAATAAGGTTTGTACATCTCATTGTTGGTACTTTATATCCAACCCATCAATCGTTTTCAGAAAACACGTAAAGAAAATTAAAAACAATAATAAGGGTTAGAGAAATCCAAGAATAGATAATCCAGACACACGGACAACATTGGGTACACAAGACACAGGACAAAGCCAAACTGGATCATGGATGTCGTGTAAGCATGTATAAGTACAGAAGGTCATTGGAAAAGGAGTTGCCCAGGTTGTTTATGTCAGATTAATGGTATATTGCGGTGCGAAGGTGGCCATCTTATAAACAAGTGGTATAATGACCATAAAGAATAAGTGTCAAGTATTTAAAAATGCTCCATGATTGTGATGTATTAAGCATTCACAGTAGTTAAATATATGCTTGAAACGATACTGGCCCAATTAGTGTTGACAATAATATGTTATTCAAAACTTGATATAATAGGAATAGCACACAAAACAACAACTTTCCATATAAAGAAGCCATCAACAACAATTGTGTATATTGTAGATATATGTGTATGTATTTCTATTGGTTTTTTTTGGCAGGAAGTATTTATATTCTCTCTGGATGTACACTAACTCATATTCAGCTTTGTCTTTGACTACAAATCTTTCTTTGATCAATGTTGTATTCACCTGCACTTTTTTCTCGTCAAATCCAGAATCATCGCCATGGCTTTAATATACACATCTTTGTATGGCGATAATCAATTGCAAGACATGAGAAAAAAAAAATTCACATAAAAATGTGGGGAAGATCTATTCAGAACCCTTGGTTAAAAAAAGCCCACTGCATGTTCATACTCGAACCCAATTTAATGTGATCTGTTCATACTGCTCTTTGTCTTCTTGTTTGTTCCTCTCTCTTTTTTCTTTTTTTTTCTTTATTTTCAATCACATTCATAATGTGAACTGTATTATATTTTACAGAATGCTCAGATCGTGACTATGGATTTGATTGTGTAGACCGTTGTAATACATGCCACAGTACTTTGTGTGAACGATTTGAAAGAAATTGTACATATTGATGTGTTGAAGGCTTAAAAGGACATCAGTGTCTTGTCTCAGGTTTTTGAAATATAATTTAGCATTGTACAATGAGTAAATAGTAATAATACCGATCGATACACACATAACCTGACATATTAAGATAATCATTCCATGAGTCATGGAAATCAACGATATATGTATTCCACGGGCTACTTATCTACGTACCTTGCGATGCGTCACGGTCACATCTGAATAGGTACACCAACATATAAAGCGGATATGCAAACTATAAATATGTGATTGGAAAAGTCGAAAAATTTACCATATATGATGCTCGGTATTATTACAAGGACATTGTTGATGTTGACGTCTAAGGCATGGTAATACTGAGATGTCACTGAAAGTAGGACCAAAGACCATCTCAACCTAATTTGATCAACGTTGATGTAGTGGATTCTGTGAAAAAGATATTAATATGATTTTGATTTTATCAAAATAAACTTAATTTGTTAAAGCAGTGAAAATCCTTTGATCAAATATGTGCTCATAAAACACAGAAAATATGTTGAGCTAACTATTGTCGCACAGTTGCAGTTTAAATCTGAACAAAAGTTCACAATATTTACCCTTTCATTGTCAGTTAATGACATTTTTATGATTTTGAGCAGTTGCCATCTTGTAATAGACACATAGTATGGAGTTAGACACAATTCTGAAAGGGTAGACCAATAAAAATCCCTACCAGTTCCATTTATTTTGGATCACTGGTCTGCCAAAGACACTTGGATTTGATTTATTACTGAAAGTGAAGCAGTAATAGTCACGTATTTCTGATTTTCAGTAGCGACACCTATATCGGTTTCATTTTAGCTATTGTTCGTGTGTAAAAGATGTTAATGTCAATTATTGGTATACATCGACTGAAAGAAAATCCACGGAAAAACAGTGTCTCATTTTGACTTAGAATAAAGCACCAAAAGTCAAATGGAATAATTCATAATGTAGTCACGGCAGCTATATTGGCTATAGGGAGCGAGATCACCATATATACTTTTGAAAGTATTATGTTCACTTGATTGTATAAATCATTGTTCCAAATGTCATACTGTCATAGTGACTGTCAGGCATTTGATTCTTAACTTTTTGTTTTCCATCATAATTCCAGATTTCTCTTAATTCCTTTTTTTCTTAAATGTGTTATGCTTGGTTTTAATTGATATGTAATATGAGACATATATATGATTTACAGTTACATCACAGTCAGAACAAAGTATAACAAATCATACATTGAATATAATATATGCAGTAATTGGAACCTTCATTGTTTCTACATTAGTGTGTGTCACTGTATTCCTGGCAATATTGAGGTATTCTTTGATTTAGTTTAGCATTCAATATTGTATATATGTTGCACAACACGCGCTAAGAAATAATATGAACATAATATATGCAGTAATTTGGAACTTTCATTGTGACTACATTTGTGTGTATCATTATATTCCTAACAATATTGAGGTATTCTTTGATTTAATGTATCATTCAATGTTGTGTATGCGCTACCCATAGTAACCAAATAATTAAAGTTATTTTGGACAACATATGTGACTCCCCTTTTATCATTTTTTCTTATTGCAGAGAGGCATCTTGTAATCCCATGTAAATATAGGATTGATTTTGCGTACACACTTGTTGATTAAATATTCAAAGTAAAAACATGACAATAACCCATATCGTAGTGCATAATCCGGTCACTGCTTATGTAAGGGCAAATCCAATTAATAATTACAAGATATATATCATCGTGTAATAGTCATTTAAGGATTTACTTGTCCAATGTCAAATAGTCACAGCGCAGATACACATGGCATACAATGCCAACTTTTGAATAATAAACACCAGATCGGATTATCTTTCAAACACAAATGATTCACTCATAAACAAAATATTGAAAATCACCGAGAAATAATATTATCCTGTTGTTTATGCTTAATATGTTTTATAGACATATGGAGTGCTAATTAGTTATGCTACATTTATATAGTGCACATGTACTTTGTTTGTTGGGTGAATAGATGGACAGGTGAACAAACATACATACCGTAGTGTATCTCCCTCAGATTAAGCTTGAAAACCCTAAAAGGAAGATAACGATGGAAGCATAATTGATATAAGTATTGAAATAATAAATATTCTTAAACAATAAAATAAGAATACTTCACTGTCGAAAGAACTCCAGGCAAAATGATGAAATTTACCAACTAGCTAAGGACCTTCATCATTACGTTTTCTCATTGTCTGCATATTGTTTATAAATTAGTGTACATATATATTTGAATAAGATAAAGTTCAAGATGATGATTTTTACGTCACGATAACTGATGGTCACGTGATAATTTGATTTGAGACGCTGATGAAGCTTGTTCGGTCAAGCGAAATATCCGTCAATTTGATTATCATTATAGTCTTTTTGTAGACTTATAGTTATTTTTGTTTTATTTTACCTTTTTTTTTTGGTGTTATTGTGCTACATTTTATACATTTATATATATCCCTTTACATCTGGGTATGATCATATACATATCACAATATTATCTTAGTCAAAATACAATCACATCTCACTATCTAAAACATACACAGTTTCTTGAGTCGCAAAACATCATATTGTATACAAAGCGCAAACGTCAAAATGTTATCTTAAATAGTTATTCTAACATAATCTCCTTCTTTCGCTATGTTAACAAACGAGCGAGTTATCCATTTGGTATACTCTCATTAACACATGCACCGGTGAATGTGACCGGCTTTTCCATTGGCAGCATAAATTGTAACCCGAATAATGCCGATAGAGGGCGCAGTATTATTCGAGGTACATAAATTGTGGGCGAAGTTTTCCGCTAGGGTAAATATAGATGACCGTCTTTCAATATTTGTCCTCTTAAACATATCAGAATCGAAATAAATCATGGATGGGCGGATATTAATAAATTGTATCCCTCGCTTTAGGCTTCCAACACATTCTGACTTCCATGATTTGTTTCTTAATTAAAATATTTCAAACAATATTAAAATCACCTGACCGGCAAACATCATGAAACATGCATCATTGTTAACCTAATTTGACGTATCCGATCGCAGAAATTATCACAGCTCTAGATTAATATAATAGCATGCGTTCCCAATTAAAAATACTATACATGTCTGCTAATTTCATTGTCTCACGGACAGTCTTGTAACAATATTTGCACCTCTGTGATCTTACATTGTAAAACTGGTAGTAAGCGTTGCCTGGACTATTAACAATAATATTGATAAATTCATCAAGAAAACACTAATACAAAGAAATAAAATGTACAAATGCTGACACATTTTCAGAAGTTGCAATTTATATGTAATCTAAAAGTAAAATGTATTTAAACTTTGTACCAATACTGCATTTCTGAAGTCCATGGGTCTAATTAAATGAATTGTTGTGCATATGAAACCAAAATAGGAGTGATGCTGGATATCTAGTGAAATACAATTTGGAAAACAAAATCCATCTATAAATTTGTGCATGAATTTTCACTTTTCATTCAGATGTTTACCTCTAAATTCCAGCAATTAATATTGCATCATCGTTGAATATAAATAAACATGATAAATATTTTGATTTATCAGAGTTAGTTGTATTTATGAATCTGATTTTACAGTATTATCAATATACTTTGTGTTTAATAGTTGTGATAATGACAGTTATCTTTGGCATTTATCTTAGATATTATAGACTAAAATGAAGAAGAAAATACGACACAATTAGAACAGTTAGTCCGATTGAAATCAGATTCCCCACTTTTTTCATTTTACTGATGTGTAGCAACGTGTGAGATCTACGACAATCTCCATTATGGGTCAAATGAGAGTGACCTTATGTCATGAATGCATAATCATATGATAAATACGCTTATGACATTTTTTCGGAATTCTCGTGGCATGAATATTAAGTTTAGCAGCACTTACATAGTTTCGCAGTCTCCATTTGCATTAGGTAGTACATAGGCTCATTCGAATTCTGACACATATCGGGGCTTCCTACGATCTACCATGCGCTATATCAATTAAGGAAGGTAAGCGAATTATCGTATTTCAGCTAGATTGTAGAAAAGTTAGAAGGCAACAGGACAATCGTAGACGTTTATTGAAGAATTTTAATGATGTTTTATTGACATTCAATTAACATATCTGTAATGATTCTTCTTTTCTCAATTTGGTATGATCTGTGAATAAATCATTTGTAAGCATTCGTTTGTGAACTAGATCCATTACCATTAATCCCTTTTTGTCTATTTATGATAAATTGATAGGATGCCACGTATGAACACTACAATTAAAGAAAAACGCAGACATCCACTACTACATTAAGCTTTTAATTCATACTTTTTCAATTAACTCTCTGTCATTAAGGTTTCAAATTCCAATAGGGAAGTCGAACGACAGATAACACAACGGCAAAATGACAAAAACATAATGTCTGGTGCCTATCTTTTATCTTTGACAGTCCTATCATATGCAAGATAGATAACTATTTTGCCCAATCAAAAAACATCTCTTGGCTTGTATCCAATTTTAACAAGCACGCTCATTGGTGATTGGGTGACTTGAAAATTATTATTAGTCATGCTCAGTAGATGTAGTTATATAATATTATTAGTCATGCTCAGTAGATGTAGTTATATAATATTATTAGTCATGCTCAGTAGATGTAGTTATATGATATTATTAGTCATGCTCAGTAGATGTAGTTATATAATATTATTAGTCATGCTCAGTAGATGTAGTTATATAATATTATTAGTCATGCTCAGTAGATGTAGTTATATAATATTATTAGTCATGCTCAGTACATGTAGTTTTATAATATTATTATTCATGCTCAGTTGAAGTATTTACATAATATTATTGTTCATGCTCAGTAGAAGTAGTTATATGATTTCATTAGACAATTAAAAAGAAATGTTGCCCGTATAAACATTTTGCCTTTTTAAATTATTTCTCAAACCGTCTTTTTAGTGCATGTTGCAACGTGTGAACAAAAAGCGTCAGCTTAAGCATTTATTCTGCACATTGTAATCAATTTCAGTCCAGTAAGTATGTCAGATGCAACTCTTTTTTAACATTTGTCTGAAATCAAAGGTACATTTGAGCCATTATTATTTGTCGGAGGGTCTCTTAAGAATTTTTTTAAAGATACCAGGGGTATTCAGAATCCGTAAATCGAAGGACAGACAACACAATGATCAAACAAAAAAGGAAAACAAAAACGATCTGCAAAACATTTTACGTAACACTACAGATCTAGCAACACGAAAATCAATCACAGATGAACACATGTGCTCCTGGAAGTGTAAGCATTTCCTGCTCCACTAGTGGCACTCGTCGTGTTGCTCTAATTGCAAACTCCTAGAAAAGGGGAGTACTTACAGCAAATTGAACATATTCTTGGTCATTTATGACACAGATATTTCCTACCGGTCAACCAAGTCATGGTGGTGATCGCAAAACTTTCGAAGTGGTGTAGCTAAAACTAGCTTAAGCCCGCCATTGTTTATTGAATTGCCTGCACCAAGCCGCCAGAAAGGTGAGGTTAGGGTATTTTCCCCCTGTTTCTAGGATTTGTCCATTGAAAGTATTCTGTTATATATGTAGCATATTTGTGCGTAATGCAACAACGTTTGCTCCATATCTGAGAACATTTCAAGTGTTGTTTCAAAGCTAAGTCATAGAAAAGTGCTAGTTTCAGTGGATTAGATGAACTAGTTTATATTCACCATTTGTAATCTGGGTAATCTATAAACATTGCGCCGGATGTCACCATCCTTGCCTACTAAAGAACAGCTAGTTTAAGGTTACAATGTGTGGCAATATTATTTGATCATACAATTATGTTCTGTATAGCTTTCTTGCAAAGCTAAAAATACAAATATAGTACCCTATTCAGAAAAGATTTTTGAGTAAAAAGTCATCCGGATAAAAGGCAAAAACAGCCATTGGAACAACAGTGTGAATAACTTCATTAACAACCCTGTCTCAATAATGGTCGCTGGTGGAAATTCAAGCGTCTTCAGCCAGTTACGGACAGCTGGACTATATCAGAGAAGCTTCTACAATAAGTTGAGAAGGTAAATTCCATATCATTCTCGGTCAAGAGTAGCCACTTTTTATATAATTATAGATAGAAAGAAAAAACTATGGAGTGCAGTATCAATTAGAATACAGACACCCTATGGGTAGTGAAGTCATGCATGTTTATATTAAAGATATGTCCATTTCCTTAAATAAATATCAAATTGGTCATTACGTTTATGATAAATCTTGGAACACAACTGCCCTACATCGACACTTTCTAGATATGGGGAGGATCTATCAATTTGAATATCAATTTCATTTAACCTGTGCCGTCCAAGCAAATACATGTATTAATCGAAATAACATAGTACGATATTAATAGATTGTCGGTGCTTGCTGGTTTTCACTCAATCCTGACAAGTGTGGTCATGTCATACCGAAAGCATTCCAATAATCAACGGCACATGATTATAAATATATTTGGCATGTAATTAAATACCTTAACAATGACCAGCTTCGGAGCGTAAGACATGTTATTGTGTGTAATATGGCAGAACGACTATGGTTATACTGTTCATGCCCTATAATCAATTACTTGGCTTTTCAATGTTTTGACTATTGATGATGAAGATTATTCCTGGAACGCGTCGTGTTCCATAAATCAATTAATCTGCGTTTCTTTTTATAAACTATATGAGAAAGAATATTACACAGATCTATATATATTGCACACATTTATATCTCTTTTAACAAGTGTATTATATTTTCGCCAGCAATAATAATGAATACTTTATTAAAGAGTTAATTATATTAATTTTCCGTCGAACATGCATACACATATTTAGTCAACACAAACATGCTCCATCGTATACAAACAATCCCATGGAATAAAATGAAACCAAAACATACCGCAATACAGGAATGGTTGCAAAATTTAATCCAATTGAAAGCTCATTGCTTTGTAAGTACGGGCACTTTAAAAAATGTGGCGGTGTTAAGCTATCTATCCCCTTGATTAAGCGATACGGTCATGCAAGTGAGCTAACAGCGTTGTTATGAGGGAAATATCAGACATATAACAGAGCGAAGAGCTTTGATATGAGGGAAATATCAGACATATTACAGAGCGAACAGCTTTGTTATGAGGAAACTATCAGACACATAACAGACTGAACAGCTTTGGTATGATGAAAATATCAGACTTATAACAGACAGAACAGCTTTGTTATGAGGGAAATATCAGACATATAACAGGGCGAACAGTTTTGTTATGAGGGAAATCTCAGACATATAACAGGGCGAACAGTTTTGTTATGAGGGAAATATCAGACATATAGCAGAGCGAACAGCTTTGCTATGAGGAAATATCAGACTTATAACAGACGGAAAAGCTTTGTTATGAGGAAAATATCAGATTTATAACAGAGCGAACAGCTTTCTTATGAGGAAAATATCAGACATTTTACAGAGCGAACAGCTTTGATTTGAGGAAAATATCAGACATATAACAGACGGAACAGCTTTGCTATGAGTAAAATATCAGACTTATAGCAGACGGAACAGCTTTGTTATGAGGGAAATATCAGACATATAACAGGGCGAACAGTTTTGCTATGAGGGAAATATCAGACATATAACAGAGAGAACAGCTTTGTTAGGATGGAAATATCAGACTTATAACAGACGGAACAGCTTTGTTATGAGGAAAATATCAGACTTATAACAGACGGAACAACTTTGCTATGAGGGAAATATCAGACATATAACAAACGGAACAGCTTTGTTATGAGGAAAATATCAGATTTATAACAGACGGAACAGCTTTGTTATGAGGAAAATATCAGACTTATAACAGACGGAACAGCTTTGCTATGAGGGAAATATCAGACATATAACAGACGGAACAGCTTTGTTATGAGGAAAATATCAGACTTATAACAGACGGAACAGTTTTGTTATGAGGGAAATATCAGACATATAACAGACGAAACAGCTTTGTTATGAGGAAAATATCAGACTTATAACAGACGGAACAGCTTTGTAATGAGGGAAATATCAGACATATAACAGGGCGAACAGTTTTGTTATGAGGGAAATTTCAGACATAAAACAGGGCGAACAGCTTTGTTATGAGGGAAATCTCAGACATAAAGCAGAGAGAACAGCTTTGTTATGAGGTATAGTTATTGAACAATGAAATAAGTATATGTTAGTCATTTTGGACAATTCGATGAATATACTTGACCGGACCGACGAAGGCAACACGTCGTAATTTCTGGTGGAATTCTCACTTTTACAGTAGCCGCCGTAACGTATTAACGGTGTTAACCAACGTCATGTATGAATTGCAGCCAAATATAATTTGGAGGACGATTTGACATTTTTTCAGATTTTGTAGACAATTGAAGGGGAAATTGACCATGAGATGATGCGGTAGTACAAGTGTTGTCCAAATGTGAACACATTCTAAAACTAAGCAAATGACGTCGTCTACGGAAACCGGTTTTCTCTAATGTTTAAAAGAGGCATGCACATAATTGATGTCTTATGAATTAAAAGCTATGCACCATTATATGCATTATCTAGCACCTGAATAACATATAATATGTTATTTATATACATAAAACGAAAAGCTAAAATGCCACACATATACATGTATCACAAAGATCAAAGAATAATCAAACTTGTAATTTAAAAACGTAAAACACTGAATGTATATAGAAAAGTTAGATTATAGCTAACATTCAATACTTTTTTTTTGCATTGTAAATAAACAAGCTATATTAAAATTATACCAATTAAAAGTAGGGTAAATATAAAATCATGTGACAACACACAACATACCATTGATCTGACGTTTTAAAATATAAACGAGTTTATTTGGTTTTCAGTAATATGATACTGTTTTTTAAAAGCGTAATAATAGAAAGTTTTAACAATATGAACTTCAACTAATATATATATATGTGCTACTACCGTAATGCTATGTATTACAAATAGAAATCAAAGGAAACGAGGCATAGCGAAGGTAAATAAATCATTTATACTCTAAACTATGTACAACTATAAAGATTTGTAAGACTCTGAAATCATTTGGTTCTCCAATCTTTATAGGTTCAGTGTACCTGATGAAGGTTATTCCAGAAACCCGTCGTGTGCCTAAATTTGAAATATACGTTCTTATTATGCATGTTATGTCCAAATTAAGCACATATATGCATATGGACAGTGATCATTTTCTTTTCAGATTATCCAATAAGATTGTTTATTCTTTGACTTGTCACTGGGGAGGAGGGGGAAGGGGGGGGGGGTGTAATTTCCCACTTATCCTCCTATTGTGTAATTGTTTCCAACAATTTCTCTTGTATTACGATAAGGTGATCCGATGTGTTTGCTATGAATATCAATAGTACATTTTTGCTACAGTTCATTTGCCCTTTAATCAATAGGTTTTTCTATGCTTATTTCATTTTGTATTTGATCTGTTATTTGATAATAGGTGGTATACAAAATATCCGATGGAAACAAAATATAAACAGACTTTTAGCATAAACATATTATGAAGGAAGTAGCTCCTCATCAATATACATCTACAACGATCTTCGGTTATATATAATGCATCCTATCTTTGACAATCTCTTTTGTACGAATATTACCGGGTCGCCAAATCTTTTGTAAATGTGTTCCATGGTATTTAACCTTTCAATCGTAAAAAGACTTCCTGATTGTAGTAGATTTTAATATATTGTGTATATTTAAATAATGTTATGCATCTGTATTATCGTCGCCATATCATGTATAATATTATAAAGCAGTTTATATATGATTTTCATGAAATAGGTAAGTTGAGGGAAAAAAAAATTATATATGTATTCATTTGTATGGCTCACCTGAGTCACAAATGCACAACAACAACAAAAACATTTAGCAAATTGGAAACTAATGATCCCTCATTTGGGTGATATTTGTCAATAAAATATTGTTTTCTTCATCTACAATTACAAATGCTTACATATTTTCAAAACATTTAATACAAACATCTTGAAAAAAATGTCGTGTTAATATTGTATGATATCTTGATGCTATATAATGTCTGAAGAGCTGTGATTTTTGTCTGAGGCGTAAACTCTGAATAAGTTTCACAAGAACTGGAACATACAAATGTACTTGTAACATAGATTAATGTGATTTGTAATAAAAACTTAGATAACAAGATTTATATCGCGAGAAAACAAAAGGGGCAATCACGGGATACTTGAATAATGTTATTGTTGTCTGTGACGGCGATAAAATCATGATTAAATTGACTATTTTCTTATTTTCACGGACTTGACAAATTTATATATTTTAAAATTCTTTTCTAAATTATTAATACGGTTTTATTTAATTCGGACTTTATTCTTTCAATTATATTTCAGATATAAAAGTCAGTTAATCTGTCTTGCTAATATCATTAGCATTAATTATGTAACATATTGCTTTTGAAACTTGTCACTTTTTGTTCAAATTAATTAATTGTATTTATTTGTTTCGCAAGTCTTTGCATGTATAATATTATGATTTAAATAATTGTGTTTTAATTATAGTTAGTGATATTGTTTTACTTGAAGGAATATTTTTACGGATGACCGTATTTGCTTGGAGTGTTGGATTATACCACATTTGTGTATTTATTCTTCTATATTGCAATATTTTTAATACAACTTGTACAGTAACATTTTGGGCTTTACTTAGTGTAAGTTGTGAGCTTTTCCCCCGAAGATTAATAATAACGGCATTCGTCAAGTACCCCGTTACATTGAATTCAATATATAGACGTCGACGGATTAATCCGATTTTTTTTTCAGGATAAATAAAATATTAATAAAGTAGCTTAAAATATAAAGTTTATTTTTATGAGGCTTTTAGTCTATGATGAAGGCGAGGTCCACTGAGTCTGTTGTGTGAAACAGCATCTCAACTGGTCGGGAAAGCGACGAGTTGTGATGTGGTAGTTTCATGCAACTGACAAGATTTGATGCATATTATTGTACCAACACATTTAGTATGTAATACAATTATCTAACATTTCAACAAAAAATAATTTGAAACAAATAGCAAGTTTCGAATTAAAAGTAGCAAATGCAGTCATCTCTGGTTTTCAATGGAATTTGTATTTATGCTGCTACATCATTTGCATGCTGTGCATTGTCCTGTGAACTACTGGTTTTGTCGTGTCTTTTATTATACTGTTCATTGCATTGTCCTGTGAACTACTGTCTTGTCGTGTCTTTTATTATACTGCTCATTGTATTGTTCTATGAACTACTGTCTTGTCGTGTCTTTTATTATACTGTTCATTGTGTTGCCCTGTGAACTACTGTCGTTTCGTTTCTTTTATTATACTGTTCGTTGTATTGTTCTGTAAACTACTGTATGTTCGTTTATTTTATTATACTGTTCATTGTATTGTCCTGTAAACTACTGTATGTTCGTTTCTTTTATTATACTGTTCATTGTATTGTCATGTGAACTACTGTCGTGTCGTGTCTTTTATTATACTGTTCATTGTATTGTCCTGTAAACTACTGTATGTTCGTTTCTTTTATTATACTGTTCATTGTATTGTCCGGTAAGCTACTGTATGTTCGTTTCTTTTAGTATACTGTTCATTGTATTGTCCTGTACACTACTGTATGTTCGTTTCTTTTATTATACTGTTCATTGTATTGTCCTGTGAACTACTGTCTATTCTCTTCTTTTATTATACTGTTCATTGTATTGTCCTGTGAACTACTGTATGTTCGTTTCTTTTATTATACTGTTCATTGCATTCTCCTGTGAACTACTGTCTGTTCGTTTCTTTTATTATACTGTTCAATGTATTGTCCTGTGAACTACTGTCTTGTCGTGTTTTTTATTATACTGTTCATTGTATTGTCCTGTGAACTACTGTCTGTTCATTTCTTTTATTATACAGTTCATTGCATTGTCTTGTGAACTACTGTCGTGTCATGTCTTTTATTATACTGTTCATTGTATTGTCCTGTGAACTAATGTCTTGTCGTGTCTTTTATTATGCTGCTCATTGTATTGTCCTGTGAACTACTGTCTTGTCGTTTCTTTTATTATACTGCTCATTGTATTGTCCTGTGAATTACTGTCTTGTCGTGTCTTTTATTATACTGCTCATTGTATTGTCCTGTGAACTACTGTCTTGTCGTGTCTTTTATTATACTGTTCATTGAATTGTTCTGTGAACTACTGTCTATTCTCTTCTTTTATTATACTGTTCATTGTATTGTCCTGTGAACTACTGTCTTGTCGTGTCTTTTATTATACTGTTCATTGTATTGTCCTGTGAACTACTGTCGTGTCGTGTCTTTTATTATACTGTTCATTGTATTGTCCTGTGAACTACTATCTTGTCGTGTCTTTTGTTATACTGTTCATTGTATTGTCCTGTAAACTACTGTCTATTCTCTTCTTTTATTATACTGTTCATTGTATTGTCCTGTGAACTACTGTCTTGTCGTGTCTTTTATTTTACTGTTCATTGTATTGTCCTGTGAACTACTGTCGTGTCGTGTCTTTTATTATACTGTTCATTGTATTGTCATGTGAACTACTATCTTGTCATGTCTTTTGTTATACCGTTCATTGTATTGTCCTGTTAACTACTGTCTTGTCGTGTCTTTTATTATACTGCTCATTGTATTGTCCTGTGAACTACTGTCTTGTCGTTTCTTTTATTATGCTGTTCATTGTATTGTCCTGTGAACTACTGTCTTGTCGTGTCTTTTATTATACTGCTCATTGTATTGTCCTGTGAACAACTGTCTTGTCGTTTCTTTTATTATACTGTTCATTGTATTGTCCTGTGAACTACTGTCTTGTCGTGTCTTTTATTATACTGCTCATTGTATTGTCCTGTGAACAACTGTCTTGTCGTGTCTTTTATTATACTGTTCATTGTATTGTCCTGTGAACTACTGTCGTGTCGTGTCTTTTATTATACTGGTCATTGTATTGTCCTGTGAACTAATGTCTTGTCGTGTCTTTTGTTATACTGTTCATTGTATTGTCCTGTAAACTACTGTCTTGTCGTTTCTTTTATTATACTGCTCATTGTATTGTCCTGTAAACTACTGTCTTGTCGTTTCTTTTATTATACTGCTCATTGTTTTGTCCTGTGAACTACTGTCTTGTCGTGTCTTTTATTATACTGGTCATTGTATTGTCCTGTGAACTAATGTCTTGTCGTGTCTTTTGTTATACTGTTCATTGTATTGTACTGTAAACTACTGTCTTGTCGTTTCTTTTATAATACTGTTCATTGTATTGTCCTGTGAACTACTGTCTTGTCCTTTCTTTTATTATGCTGTTCATTGTATTGTTCTGTGAACTACTGCCTTGTCGTGTCTTTTATTATACTGCTCATTGTATTGTCCTGTGAACTACTGTCTTGTCGTGTCTTTTATTATACTGTTTATTGTATTGTTCTTTGAACTACTGTCTATTCTCTTCTTTTATTATACTGTTCATTGCATTGTCCTGTAAACTACTGTCTTGTCGTTTCTTTTATTATACTGTTCATTGTATTGTCCTGTAAACTACTGTCTTGTCGTTTCTTTTATTATACTGCTCATTGTTTTGTCCTGTGAACTACTGTCGTGTCGTGTCTTTTATTATACTGTTCATTGTATTATCCTGTGAACTACTATTTTGTCGTGTCTTTTGTTATACTGTTCATTGTATTGTACTGTAAACTACTGTCTTGTCGTTTCTTTTATTATACTGCTCATTGTATTGTCCTGTGAACTACTGTCTTGTCGTGTCTTTTATTATACTGGTCATTGTATTGTCCTGTGAACTACTGTCTTGTCGTTTCTTTTATTATACTGCTCATTGTATTGTCCTGTGAACTACTGTCGTGTCGTGTCTTTTATTATACTGTTCATTGTATTGTTCTGTGAACTACTGTCTATTCGTTTCTTTTATTATACTGTTCATTGCATTGTCCTGTGAACTACTGTATGTTAGTTTCTTTTATTATACTGTTCATTGCATTCTCCTGTGAACTACTGTCTATTCGTTTCTTTTATTATACTGTTCATTGCATTGTCCTGTGAACTACTGTCTTGTCGTGTCTTTTATTATACTGTTCATTGTATTGTCCTGTGAACTACTCTCTTGTCGTGTCTTTTATTATACTGTTCATTGTATTGTCATGTGAACTACTATCTTGTCGTGTCTTTTGTGATACTGTTCATTGTATTGTCCTGTAAACTACTGTCTATTCGTTTCGTTTATTATACTGTTCATTGTATTGTCCTGTGAACTACTGTATGTTCGTTTCTTTTATTATACTGTTCATTGCATTCTCCTGTGAACTACTGTCTGTTCATTTCTTTTATTATACTGTTCAATGTATTGTCCTGTGAACTACTGTCTTGTCGTGTTTTTTTTTATTATACTGTTCATTGTATTGTCCTGTGAACTACTGTCTGTTCATTTCTTTTATTATACAGTTCATTGCATTGTCCTGTGAACTGCTGTCGTGTCATGTCTTTTATTATACTGTTCATTGTATTTTCCTGTGAACTACTATCTTGTCGTGTCTTTTGTTATACTGTTCATTGTATTGTCCTGTAAACTACTGTCTTGTCGTTTCTTTTATGATACTGCTCATTGTATTGTCCTGTGAACTACTGTCTTGTCGTTTCTTTTATTATGCTGTTCATTGTATTGTCCTGTGAACTACTGTCTTGTCGTGTCTTTTATGATACTGCTCATTGTATTGTCCTGTGAACTACTGTCTTGTCGTTTCTTTTATTATGCGGTTCATTGTATTGTCCTGTGAACTACTGTCTTGTCGTGTCTTTTATTATAATGCTCATTGTATTGTCCTGTGAACTACTGTCTTGTCGTGTCTTTTATTATACTGTTCATTAAATTGTTCTGTGAACTACTGTCTATTCTCTTCTTTTATTATACTGTTCATTGTATTGTCCTGTGAACTACTGTCTTGTCGTGTCTTTTATTATACTGTTCATTGTATTGTCCTGTGAACTACTGTCGTGTCGTGTCTTTTATTATACTGTTCATTGTATTGTCCTGTGGACTACTGTCTTGTCGTGTCTTTTATTATACTGTTCATTGTATTGTCCTGTGAACTACTATCTTGTCGTGTCTTTTGTTATACTGTTCATTGTATTGTCCTGTGAACTAATGTCTTGTCGTGTCTTTTATTATACTGTTCATTGTATTGTCCTGTAAACTACTGTCTTGTCGTTTCTTTTATTATACTGTTCATTGTATTGTCCTGTGAACTACTATCTTGTCGTGTCTTTTGTTATACTGTTCATTGTATTGTCCTGTGAACTAATGTCTTGTCGTGTCTTTTATTATACTGTTCATTGCATTGTCCTGTGAATTACTGTCTTGTCGTGGCTTTTATTATACTGTTCATTGCATTGTCCTGTGAACTAATTTCTTGTCGTGTCTTTTATTATACTGTTCATTGTATTGTCCTGCGAACTACTGTCGTTTCGTATCTTTTATCATACTATTCATTGTGCTGTCCGTCCTTCAATTTACGTCTCTTCAATCTTGTCTACAAGGACTGTACATGTATAAGTATCATGTGTTTCTTTATGATGTAAGACATTTAAAAAAAAATGTATTGATAAACATTTAAATCTAAAAGTTATGCACAAATCGTAGATTTTACAATTTGTCATAAATCATATTTGTTTCAATCGAAGGAAACGAGGCATAGCGAAGGTAAATATAACATTTATGCTCTAAACTATATACAACTGTAAAGTTTTATAAGACTCTGAAGTCATTTGGTTCTCCAATCTTTCTACTTTCAATGTAACTGATGAAGGTTATTCCAGAAACCCGTTGTGTGCCTCCATTTGATATTTACGTTCTTAGTATGCATGTCATACCTAAATTTGTTCAAATTAATTACAAATATACATGTGGACAGTGATTATTTTCTTTCCAGATTCTCTAATAAGGATTTTTCATTCCTTGAGTTGTCACTGGGGAGGAGAGGGTGTAATTTCTCACCTACCCTCCTATTGGGTAGTTGTTTTCAACAATTTCTCTTTTATTACGATAAGGTGAGCCGATGTGCTTGCTATGTATATCAGTAGTACATTTTTGTTACAGTTCATTTACCCTTTATTTAATAGTTTTTTTTTATTCTTATCTCATTTTTTTATATTTTATTTGGTCTGTTATTTGATTATTTGATAACAGATGGTATGCACAATTTTCGATGTTAAAAAAATATATAAACAGACTTATAACATAAATATGTGATGGGGAAAATAGCTCTTCTGTTATTTATAATATATCCTATCTTTGACAATCTCTTTTGAGATCTTTGAATATACAGGGTCGTCAAGTCTTCAGTAAATGTGTTCCATGGTATTTAACCATTCAATTGTAAAAAGACTTCCAGATGCTATTTGATTTTAATATATTGTGTATATTACTGTATTACTTCCAATGATCATTTAAATATCATATTTATGTATGGCAAAATTTATAGATTTGCAACCAATGTGCATGTTAAAATAAAAATAAGTTACTTTATATTTTTGGTTTGGAATTTTGCGCATTAAAAAGATATTAAAGACACCAAACGGATAATCAGAATCCGTATATCGAGAAAGGACTTAAGACAAAATACACAAAAAAGGACAAAAGGACAAACACCGATTTACAAAACACTATGCATAAAGCTAAAGATCGAAGAACACGGATCCTGCTCCATTAGTGGCACCCGTCGTACTAACCTAGTTACAAACCCGTTGATAAATCACGAATTAGGAAAGGAGCTGGTAGTGTTTTACAACAAGTGGAACATATCCATGGTCATGTGTGAGACATATATTCCGTAACGGTTTACCAGTTTATGGCGATGACTTTAAACTTTCCAAGTGATGACTTCAACATAAGCAACAGAAACCCGTGGTTCAGCCGCCTCATTGATAGCAGCAACTCTCTTTCAAAACTGCCGTGATAGGAAACACAAGCTCTGGAATATCGAATCAAATAAAAGATATACACTCCATAGGTAGGTGCTGCTGGAATGTTGCTCTATTTCAATGAAAATTTCACAAGAGGAAATATCGTTTGTCGTAAAGTTTCGTTCTTTACCAGTTCTCAGTGTCAATTTTTAGGTGTAGGTCTTACATCATTGTTCGTGCTCTAAAATCTAGAATTCTGCATATTTAGCCATACATACATATATATGTACATTCATAACGCGATTACATTTGTCTAAGGAAAAATAAGAAGTTCATATTCATGATGGGGGTACTATTTTATGTATATCAAAGACATAAATTAGAACTAAATAGACCTCTCTGTAAGTAATAAGGGAAACTTTTCCTGATTCACTTGATGAACGCATCAAACGAAAATCATTCTGCAATTTACTATCAGTATTCACGAGACGGATCGCTTGAAATTCCAATGCAAAGACGTACTGCTGTTATATTGGCTGACACAATGACAAGATGGTGATGGATGAATTTCAACAGAATACTCTTTTTTTATTAGATATCCATCATGTACCTTTCTTTATGTTATTTGAACATTGCTTGTCCTTATAATCAAGTATTTTAATTACTGATTATATGTAATTGCTTGGAGTACAGATGATGATAAGTAATACACATGTTTGGAAGAGGACCATCCAAGGAGTATCGCAGCCCAGTTGGTCGATTCTGGAATTTAAAATACTATTTACTTTTTTGTGTTATATAGTTATTTATATTATGGGTTTGTACCCTTTCCCTTCCTGATATGTCGAATAAAAAGATCTAACACAACCACGAACAGATCATGATTGCATTGCTCTTTTCGATATATTGCTATATTGCGTCAACAGCGCTCTATCAACTCTTACATCAATATGCATGTACAACGAATGCATACTATCTTTAACAGACTAAATGTTGTTCGAATAATTAGTAAATTTGTGCCATGGTATTTAATCAATCACTCGTTAACAACTTCCTGATTCTGTTTGTAATACATTGTGTAAATTTGAATAAGCTTACATATATATATTGTCCTAGGCATATTATGTATTGTGGATATTATTATCAAATAGAGAATAAATACTATTCATATAATAGATAAGATGATGATAACAATATATATCTAGTCAACTGTCCGTCATGCGATAGTTACATAAATTGCTAAATATAAGGTTTCTCTCATATAAAGTGGATATTTCTTCGTGTGCGATACTCGTATTCAGTAAATAACCGGTTTTATTTCAAGAGAAAACAAAGGGGACAAACAGGAGATACTTTTACAATTGTATCATTTAAGATAGATTAATGTGATTTGTAATACAAACTTAGATAGCAAGTTTTATTTCACGAGAAAACAAAAGAGGCAATCACGGGATACTTGAATAACGTTATTGTTGAATTCAAAATATAGACGTGGACGGATTAATAAAAGATACAGTAGCTTAAAATTTAAAGTTGATTTTTATGAGGCTTTAAGCCTAGAATGAAGGCGAGATCCACTGAGTCTGTTGTGTAAACCAGTATCTCAACTGGTTCCTACAGCGACGAGTTGTGATGTGGTATTTTCATGCAACTAGCAAGATTTCATCCAATGCATTGTACCAACACATTGAGTATGTAATACAATTATCTAGCATTTCAATAGAAAACAATTTTAAACAAATAGCAAGGGTCGAATTAGAATTAGCAAATGCAGTCATCTCTGGTTTTCAATGGAATTTGTATTTATGGTGCTACATCTTTTGCATGTTGTGCATTGTCCTGTGAACTACTGGTTTTTCGTTTCTTTTATTTTACTGTTTATTGTATCGTCCGTCCTTTATTTTACGTCTCTTCAATCTTCTTTGCAATGACCGTACATGTATGGACATCATGTATTTCTTTAAGATGTAATACATTAAAAAATATATATTCATAAGTATTTAAATCTAAAAGTTATACACAAATCGCCGATTTTACCGTTTGTCATAAATCATATTTGTTTCAATCGAAGCGAATAAATGTTGCTTCGCGATGGTGCGGCACTATTATTCAGCTTAATGTCGGTGTATAATCCCTCACTCTACCGTTCTTATATATGCGGAACGTTGGTTATATTCTTTCAAATGGTTTAAGGCAAATTAGCTCACCCATCCTACTTTTACAAGTAGAGTTCACCTATTAAAGACATGATTTTAATTAGATTTTAATTGTCGTCAACACTGTCATAATTTTCTCAGTCACTAATTTGATTTACCATTTCTACTCCGTGAACGGCACTTTAGGTCGTCGCCAAGATGTGATGGATGAAGCACAAAGTATATATTATAGGTTGTTTTCTATTATCAATATTAAAAAGGCAGAGAAAGGGTTTGACATTTAGATGGAAAAATGTGCTTTCTTTCTTATTTTTATTTTGAAAAACTGCACGCTGATTTCTGTATAATGTTCAGATGTATGTGTTATAAATTTGGGATTTAATACGGATAATGAAATGCGTGGAACAAAAATAAATACGTTGTTTTGGTTCCGTTAAATTCTATCAAAACAATTTACGTGAATATTATGTATTGCACAACAGAGTTACACGACTTAGAAGATAAAAGCTCATACTGTTGAAAGTGGCATTTTGCTTAATTTTAGTTTTGAATGAATGTTTTTTTTTGTATTATGCAGGTGGTGACAAGCTAGATCAAAATGAAAATATTAGATGTAGTGATATTACTGCTTTCTGTTGTCAATGCGCAAAGTAAGTATATATGTACATGCCATATGCAATATATCAAATGGCAATATGCATAGACAATTATTTAGTCTAATAAGATTACATAGTCCAATTTGGGGAAGTGTGAAGTAGTAAAAACAAATCACAATCTAGATACACAATATACTACCAGCGAAATACAAACTTTACAGGAAAATTAAATTAAGATACGAGCACTAGACAACACAACCTGTAGCCAGAGCAGATATGGAAAATAAAGGGGAATACAAATTGATTTTATCTAGCCCTACGAATGAAGTTTGTACAGAATGATGCATGGGAAACATGAATTAAAAGAGATGAATGATATAATGAAATATAAAATATAATATGTTTCTCAGTTGAACTTACAAGCTCTACAAGGATATCTGTATGATAATATTTATTTCTACTAGACTTTTGTTAAACAAGAATCTCACAATCGAAATTCATGCAGTGGTTGGTTTCAACTAAGATTTCAGTTTCTGAAGAAAAAACACAATGTTCGTCACCTGTTGTTGTCATCTTTCATTTCTCATCTTCACAGAAAAACAAAACTGTGTTAAGAAGTAGCAGATGTGAGTGAGTTAATGAGTGAGTAAATACAACTCAACAAGTATATACTTTACATTAGATTGCAGTAATCAATTTTTATGTGACTGATTATCAACTTTATTCTAAGAATGATTTCTTGTCATTTATTTAATGTAGACACATATATATTGTTATATGTTTTCACCTTATATATTTTTTAGCGAAATTAATAGCACCTAAGTCATGTAATCAATATGTAATTAATGTAATTAATATTAAATTTAAGGTTATCCTCCCTCAGGTATATATAACCGTTGTAGATTGTTTGCTAACTTGTTCAGACCCTGTCGTTTTATGGCTCCTAAAGACTGATTGCAAACTTGCGGATTGCTTTAAAACGCACAACAAGTGGTAAATCGCTAAATACCCATGCTAATCTCTAAGATAATCCACCGAGTGGAGATACAGAGACACTCATGTTTGTGTCGCAGATTCATGATAGTTTATCCATCATTTTCTCAGAGAAAACCACTTACTGACTCGTGTCTTTTCCACTACTTTAATTTTCAATTAAGGCTAAAATAAATTCTTTTCTATCATGATCGCCTTCCGCAAAGAGGCAGTGATTAGAGCAGTATTTTGAATTAGTCGATAACAGGTCTTTCAGTACGATCACGTAGCGCAAACTAGGGTTCAAATACTCGTCTCACATAGGAAACTCATCCGTGGTTAAATTCGTCCGCACAAAGAAGCCATTTTCGAACTAAAATGGACCGTTGTGTAATTGTTGCAACATGCTGTTTTATGAGTGTCCTTCGCATGCAGTTCCTATATTTTGTTCGTTGACTCATTTACCACTGTTTCAGCATATTGTCTTTTCTGGTGAAAGGAGGTGAACATTACGGAAAGACGTTGGTGATCTTATTGTTTCTCTTTTAACCAATGTGTCCCCCTTCTCTCCATCAATCTTATTGCAACCGTAAGTATGTGAGAACAGAATAGTGTTTTCATCAATCGAAAACCGCTGAAGTAGTTTTATTTATTCGTGAATCGCAAATAATTAATTGCATTCTTCCCAGATATTTCACGAAGTCAGTTTAAGCTTAATATTCTAAATACATACATATATTGAATGAAATGTGGTAGTGTTCTTTGTTAGGGATTTCCTTTGTCGCAGATGTAGAATCTTGTAATATATGTGTAATATATTTGAGGTGTTTTACTTGATATATTGAATAACATTTTTAGAAATATTATCAGAAGAAGAAAGAAATGCTTCACAGAGTTCAGATTATTACTATGTCGATAAGGGAAAATATATGACAGCAGATTTAGCTATCAGTGGTGAACATGGTGATACATTTGCCAATGGAGCATGTTCTATAACACTTGCTTCCCCTCCACAGTCTGTTGCATGGTGGATGTTTACGTTTCCTGTAGATACTGTATTTATCACAAATGTCAAGATTAATTACCGGGACAACAGTAAGTGTTCATATCAATTAATTTGACTTTTCTAATTGATCTGCACGTTTTAATATCATACATTATTTTGCAATGTATCGCACAATTTTGTAAAAGTATAAGGTAAATTAATGTGTTGATTATCAACTGTCGATTTGTTAGCACAAATGTTTGTATTAATGTATTGTGTATTGTTGGTATATTAATTATATGGTTTATAGGAAGATTTGGTTTTTAGATTGGTTTGATGGTGTTTAGCGCCACTTTCAACAATAGTTCAGTTATATCGTGGCTGTCAGTTATATTGGTGGAGGAAACCGGAGGACCCGGAGAAAACCATCAACCTGTCGCAAGTCACTGACAAGCTTTATCATATAATGTTGTACACCTCATCCTGATCGATATTCGAGCCCACACCATCAGCAGTGATAGACACCGATTGCATAGGTAATTGTTAATCCAACTACCATACGATCACGATTACGACGGCCCCTGTTTATAGGCAGAAGAGACCGTTGCAAGTAAGAGTGCATAATGTTTAAATAACAATTAAAGCTTTGTCTTTCTTTTTATTATTATCTTTGTTCTGTTGCGATATTCGAAACAGAAGCATAGTGTTATTTGTAATGACATACATTTGACACTTTTATGTGGCTAATAAAGATGCATTTACACGGTTAACTACTTCCAATTTGCTTCAAGCGCTATGTCAAATACGAATTTCGCCGCATCAACACCGTGTCAAACACGTGTGATTAATCCATTCTAATATTGAAAGGGCATTGAATTGATGTTTAAGCTTTCAAATTTGTGGTGTTTGAAACAGATGCATGGAAAAAAATGAGAGCAAATTCGAAAGAAACGAAACGTTGAGTGATCTTTTCAATAGTGATGCCTTTTGCATTGTGACGTCATTCACTGTAATAAACGTTGTGTATTCACTGTGTGTGATACTGGCTGTATTTTTACTTGGAAATCTCAGTATTCCATAAGGATCTATGTGATGATGTGTATATATTGTTATTGCAGCGGTACATCGTTTTGCTGGATATTCCTTGTATGTTAGTAACTCAAGTATATCGAAGACTGATGGATATCTCTGTTATCACCACGAGGGGCCAAGTCTTCCATCCGCATATCAGGATGTTAATTGTAATCACTTAGGACAGTATGTTATAATCTATAATGAGAGAAATAATACAGTAAACTACCCGGCTATATACTTTGCTGACGCCGTGCTAGAACTCTGCAAAGTCAGAATCTACGGTAAGTGCACGTATTTATCACTTGTTTTTTAAATGTGGAATGTAAATGACAACTTGCATATTCAGATAGTTACCCGACAATTGGTGCGAAACAAAGAATACTATAGTTGTTTGATCAATTCCAATTTAGTTATTCTGCTAAATATAAATGTTAGAGAACACAGAAAGGACAATTAAATAAAATGACAATTCATAGATATCGGCAACATTGGGCACAACACATAATACGGACAAATAAGATAGAATAGCAACATGAAACCACCAACAACAAATTGGTAAACCCAGGTTTGAAAGCTAATGAAAGCAGTTCACATTTTCTATGAGACACCGGGTAAAAAGTTCTATATTGTAGAGGAAAGAAACAGGATCCATTGTCATTTGAGTAATGGATGATTCCTACGGTCAACCAGTTCGTTTGTAATGTTTCCTGTCATGTTATCGAATTTTTGTTATTGTTTTCTTATTTGTGACATTTAGTTTGCTTGAAATACTTGGAATGCCATTGTTTGAATTGTGTATTGGAATTATATGCTGAGTAGATGTCATGTGTTGATAATAGTGTTGTTTGTGAGAAATATGTTGGTCACGTGGAAGTTAGAATAATGTGTTATTTTGACGCTGTGTCGTACTTATTGTGGATATTCATATACAAGCTACGCAATTTTTGTTCATGGTTGCACACACATATACACAGCAGGTATTTACAGTCAAGTATATGATAAAATGTACTCTTCATATATCTGAACAATTAGTATTAAAACGCTTTGCATTCATCCACGCCCGCTAAGGTATGTCCACATTTGATCTTGGAGTCCATACGAACATTGAAAACTTCGGTTTAAATATAATGACTTCTGTATTTTTTTGATTGGTGTGTACTGATTAACAAGAGGTATGTCATTTGGTGTATTGTTTTTTTCTGTAAACGATATCGTTCTTACAGGATGATATTTCCGACTTCAGGTGTAATACATAAGCGCTACAGATAACCGGTATAAAGACAAACACCGATTCAAAAACACAACAAACGATATAAGATTCCAATTTATGTTTCGTACAAACACATTTTCTGGACAATCAACATCTTCAAAATAATCAAAAGATGCGATGATAGACCACGCTGTAAACATACATACATGTTGACACTGAAATATCCAATATTGTCATATTTATGCTACAAATACATATTTGTACAATGAAGAAAACATTGTTACACAGGATGTTATAAAGGTTGGTGGGATAGTGACTGCAGTAAGCCATGTCCAGTTACATGTGTTGGAGGACATTGTTATCCTGGTAATGGTAGCTGTGTGTGGGGATGTGATCCAGACAACTGTTTAAATGATATATGTGATACTGCCACCGGTATATGTACACAAGGTTGTAAAATAGGACTACGTGGGGACTATTGTGACAAGGGTAAGCTTACTAATAGATACTAATCATATATACTCAGACATTATAATGACAGATGTAAGGGTGTATACCTGGTTTACCCTAAATTGTTCCCATTATGCATTGTTTTTTAAATTTGCC
Organism: Bathymodiolus septemdierum; assembly: GCA_963383655.1. Lineage (NCBI taxonomy): Eukaryota > Metazoa > Mollusca > Bivalvia > Mytilida > Modiolidae > Bathymodiolus > Bathymodiolus septemdierum. The sequence goes on from OY726527.1 coordinate 55,930,491, forward strand.
TCATGGAATAGTTATGTCTAAATACATTATCTGCCAAAGTTTCAATACAATTTCACCATGACGTTTTTTTCATAGCACATCCTAAAAATAGTAATTGTGGGGGTATTCTTGACGCCAGATTGTAATACTAGCTTCGGAAGATTCTAATAGATATGCACATTTCCTTCTGATTGAATGGAAATATTTTTGGCTTTAATACACTTGAGAGTGTTGTTGTTGAATAAATATGAAATATCTAGCAAATCTCAATATCAAGTTTGGAGATAATCACGTGCAAAACAGTTGAAACGGCAAAAAAAAAGGGATGACCTGAGGACCACCTTGGTATTAAAAATCGGATTAAAAAAATTCGTGTCATTTAATTTTCACCAAAAAATGTCACGCTAAAGAATAGACATATACACATCATTACACCTAATTTTACAAACTATTACCGTCAGATTTTTTAAATATTTAAATTTATATCTTTCATGGATGGCACCCAGAAAAAAAAATAATTGTCGAGGAAAGTTATCACACACCCACCCTTTGATTGTTTCTTTGTTTGTGAGATAAAAGAATAACTAGTTACCAAGAACAAAAAGTTTTGAATTCTTATAATTGACACAGTGGATGTCCAAATTACCAAATGACTGCATTTGTCTTTTTTATTTTGATGTCAGCTAGTGAGGAGGAGGGATGGTTTGAGGGTGACTACTTGATTAATTCATTACAAAGAAAAAGAAAAAAAACCACAAACAGCCACGCAGCTGTATTGTTAGATTCCTTCAAATGCTGTGCTCCAGTTGTATTCGTTTGATTCTAGTTTATTCTGTCGTTATCTTAGGAGAAGGAGACGGCGTATAAGAGATGATCAGATATTGCAATTTGTTTTCCCAAGCATAACTTTCTATTTTTCACTACCATCAAATAAATTTCCTCTATAGTTTCATAATATCTAAGATTCTGGTGTATATATATATTTTTTTTTGGAGCAAACCCTTGAAATTCAATAGAAAAAGCTTGTCACCCAAATTGTATTACATTTATGGCATTTTTGACAACATATTTCGATGAACATTGTTTCTAGAAAGAGATATTTCAATGATATATTGTGGTACCGGTATATAATAATAGCACACTGCCTGCAACTGGTAAAAGCAGCAATAAGATATAAAAATATTAGGAGCACAGCTATGGAAAGTTAAAAGGAAACTGAGGAGTCATTTTTTTTAACTGGCCATATCCAATGCAAACAATCTTTGTCACGAAGAAGCTTGGAATTGAGTGGGGATTTTTCAAACGCACAGATGATCATATATTTGAGAAGACACTGAAAATAGAGTTATCTCCCATACCCTAGACCTACACCCTTAAGCCATTCACCTCCGTACGAATTCGGAAAAAAAGAAACCTGTCTGCACAATGTTGTGACTTTAGAAAGCATTATTAGATTTGTATATCATATGTTTTAAATCATTGCCACGTATATTGCCTGATTGATAATTGTTGTGTCTTGTATCGTAAACAGTATTTACTTTTGACGTACCATCATATTGGTTTTCGTATATATAACATCTTTCAGTTATTCTGTTATGTGTCTTTCACTTGATTTAAATAGTTTAATTCATTTTAAAATTATGAAAATCGTTTCAAGAAATCTGATATTTGTATTATGTAAATGCTAACTTTCACTTTAAAATAATTTCCCATGATCACTACATAACTATATTATTCAAAATGGTAACTGGTTTCAATTTGTAGAGTGTGAATTAGGAAAATTTGGAAATAATTGTGCCGAAACATGTAATTGTTTCAATCAACCATGTAGTCATATCACGGGTGTGTGTCCTGCCGGTGGCTGTCAGCGTGGATATACAAGGTCAAACTGTAGTGTAGGTAAGTAATTATAATATCCTAATACATTTGTAAATGTATTTAATCAATTGATTATTTTAAAATGAATTTATCCGATTTTAAATTCAAATATATCTAACCTCTGTCATGTCTTAGAGAGGTAACCAGGGTTTGCTCAAGCCTTTTAGCCTCAATGGGCGTGAATCTAATTACTCTATGAATTATTCAAAGTGTATTTTATGAGCATATTAGAGGACGGATGCCCTAATTACGGTATAGGACACAATACCACTAATCGATTAAATACCATACCCTCAAGCGAGTCTAAAAAAGAGCGGGCACTGAGGACACTGTCGTCAAAGAGCTCCAATCGAAAATGTTTCGTCAACACCCGGGATATTATAAAGCGGTATTTTTTAAAAAGACACAGACGATTATCGTCAGTTTTTATGAATATACCGTATATATAATATTTTGAATTATAGTGCTTTATGATTGTTATTATTATAATTGTCATTTTTTGTCCAAATATCATTGCTTTTTGCAGTGTAAAATTATATTTATTCTAAAAGTTATAAGGAATTCGGCATTGCAATCATTGTGATCAACTGAAATATCGCTATGTCTTGCAATTACGAATGAATGAAATTTTGCCAAAAAAAGAAATAAATATTAATGAATGATTTAATTTACTTAGAGATATGATTTTGTTGAGGAAAAGACAATTAGTAACTATTTATAGCCTAAAACGTGGTGTCAACAGATGTTTTTGAAATCCGGCTTTGTCAAATTGCAGACATGTATAGAAACCGGTTGTGTCATTTATAAGAACCGGATTTGTCAGTATGTAAATGTGACATATCGTATTATTATTGATCATTATATGGCAATTTAACAATAGTTATGATTAGTAAATATCTCAAAAGTGATAAATCCTGATCCATAGTATGAATATTCACCATGGCGCCTAATTTCAGCTACTTTGTACAATAAACAAATCGTTACGTCTATGTTAAATTGCTACTGTCGCGAACACTTGATTGTATATGCTTTTTGTTGCACTGACATCATGGTTGGCGCTCAATGCGCTACATTCTCTAGTGGTCGCTGTCCAGGCGGATCAGTTGAGTAGTGGGAGATTCTTTTTATAATACAATATTTGATTTGTATACTCGTTGAGTCACTCTGTGAAAATAACTTCGTGAAAACGATATTTAAATTTCTTCACAGTAAAATGTTTACATAATCATAATAGATATGCAAACAAACAAAGGCTGTAGTATTGATACCCTTTCCACACGGACGATTTTGGTAGTTAGTAAATAAAGAAAATGTTAGGTGTACTCGATTAATGCTACCTTCGTTGCAAGTTGTAATACGACAAAAGTTCGTGATTTGGATGTTGTAGCCCCGCCCATCCACCCAGATTAATGCCAAAAGAATTTCAACTACTTGTATATATTTTGCTTTGTTTAGGGTTGAAATGACAGACTGAAGGAATTTGTTATGTTGATATATGTTCATAATAAATGCTGTGCGATCTTATAGCGAACGCACAATACTACACTGTGTCGAGTCTTATTTATTTTACATTATTTTAGTTAATAAAAATAATTATTTTCTGAGGAGTGAAACGAAGGAGAAAATAAATAGACAATATACATACATTGTCGAAAATGGATATGTTCCACTTATCGTAAACACTTCCCGTTCCTTTCCTCGTTCATGAATTATAACCGGGTTTATAACTAGATTACCACGAAGTGTACCACTAGTGGAGCAGAAATTGCTTACCATTCCGGAGCACCAGAGATTACCCCCGGTTTCTATGGGGGTTCTTGTTACTCGATCTTTAGTTTTATGTGTATGTTTTGTGCATCGTTGTTTGTCCCTTTGTCCTTTTTCCTTTGATCATCGTGTTGTCTATTCTTCTATGATTTACGGATTCTGATTACCCCTTTGTTATTTTCAAACCATAGTTATTTATATTTTATATATGAATTTTGGTTTTTAATTTCTTAATAGAATTCCATTGACACTTGGATGTTAGTGAAATATATCGTATCTTTATATAAGCATAGTTGCATTATGTTTTAATATATATATATATATATGTATTGCATATCAGAATAACAATCATGCATTTAATTGGCTGAACACTCTCCACGTGACCTTCACTTTTCCGCGATATAGACCAGAATGCTGATATAGGCCGGTCCAAAAACCGTGCATAACCCGTACTACTGGTCTATACACGGATATGTGTTTGTCTACGTTTTAATCAATTACAATGTTACTTATAATCTCTTTTTGTTGAACATCATTCAAATAATTGCTGTAGACAATTCAAATTAGGCAATAACGAAGGTGATAGCGCCTAGGGAAACCTTCGATGACCCTGATTAAAAATGTCTATGCATTTATATTGTATGCGTCAGATTCTGGTCTTCAATGCAATAAACAAAATAGTTACTGATATGGAGTGCAATATCAGATATCATTTCCACTGGTCCATACCACGACCCTTGGGTAGTCTGTATATCCTGATATTGCCCTCCATATCAGTAACTGTGATATATATATACATTGTGACATACTATTACCTCAATCTACATCAGCTTCCTTCAGTGTATATTATGCATATATATACATATCAACGTCTAAAATACAGCACAACAACATAAAAAAAGATGTTAAAATATAAAAAGAATAACTATAAGTCTATAAAAAGACTATAATTATAATCAAATTGACGGATATTTCGCTTCACCGACAAGCTTCATCAGCGTCTGTAATCTGAGCAGGATATATATATATATACATTGTAAACATCGACTTTTTCCGGTGACTGTCTTTCATTATAGAATGCAGTGCTGGTAACTATGGTTACAATTGTAATCAATCATGTGACGGGTGTTTAAATAATTCCTGTGATAAAAAACAGGGTGTCTGTACAAATACAACTGGATGTAAACCTGGATGGCAGTATGTACAGTCTGGACTGCAGAAGTGTGATATAGGTATGTCAAGGAAATGTTTTATCATATACAAGAAAGGAACAAGCAATTGTCGGAATATAAATAAGTTCATTGAGACGATGGGGATAGAAATGTAATAGGAAGCGAAACTAAGTTAAACTCTTTAAAGAGTAAAAAGATCAATTAATGTCTTAAAGGTTTTCTACTAAATGTGTGTTCTATTAGAATATCTGGATACATTGTCTCAAGTTTTACATTTCTAATACCATATATGCTCTGAAACGGACATATTTCCTCTGCGTTATACGACATTCCTCTACTATCCAAATAATACCAGTATCCCAGGAAATTCGGTATATATATATATAGTTCATGCATGCTTCAATCCATCCATTATATAATTGAAATACAACTTAAAGATTATCTTTGTTTGCCTTGACCTTCATTTACTATGTTTATATGTACCATTCCATATGATATCTCTTTCCAAAAAAACACAAAGAGAATGGTACTGTGTTGCCCAAGAATAATCGACGTCACTTTTTGGCACCATGTTCTAATAAAAGCGTACATATTAAATTGTTTCTACATTATCCTTGGTAAATCAGTGTTTATGTGCCCTATTTAATGGCATCTAATTATTTGTTGGGTTTTTCTTTGTTTTGTCTGTTTGTTTGTTTTTTGTTTTTGGTTATATTTTGTTTTTGCTTTTTGCTGCATAGTGAAAACGGAATTATTATATTGCAGTAAATGACATATGCGCACATTGACACTAAAAGTTTTATATATACATATATTTACTTGTATTTAAATTTGGTTTCGAAGTTACTGAATTTATATATATCAGGCATATACAATTAAATTAGTATTTGATAGATTTTGTGTAAAGTACTCTATAATATAATTTACAGGATTGGGTAGGAAGCCATATTTTAATCATTTTAATTGTTTTTAAAGTTACCCATTACGATCCAGAGAGTAATTGTTGCTAGTTGTATCGCACTAACATAACATTATGCCACTGTCATAGCTGACACAATATTATTACATTACAATAAAACATTGCAATACTCTGTACTTTCAGTTGTGTCAACTACTAACATCTAGTATTCTTTGTCCTCTTTGATTAGCATGTATTCCCTGCTGATTAATATTTATTTAATTATACAAAATGAAAAGGCAGGAGGGCCTGTTAACAAAGCGAGGTGAAAGGGTATGGCCCATACATCATTTATTACATTAAGGACATTCCCGTATTCATAAGCGCTACGATCTGGTTTTTGGATTAAGGTTGACTCTACTGGCTCGAGAGGCCCATAGCCATGTATGTACAAAAAGCTACCAGTTCGCCAATACAAAGACGTCTATTTAAGGACACTTAATTGAATAACATAATGATATTGATATAAACATGCCAATTCAGCTACGCTTGAGAGACCATAGAACAGGGTAGACTAAGAATATATATTGTCTGACAAGCATAGTTTATATAAATATCATATGTTGCGTATCTGGAAGGAGTTCGTGTTGTTCAAAGGTGGTTTGCAGGTCATTGTTTTTCTTTGTCATTCTTCTATTGTACACCGCATTGTTTGTCCTTCGATTGATGGTTTTTGATTACCGTTTTTGGTATCTTCGAACATTTCGTCATCAGGTACGTCCAAAGTCAAAGCTGGAAAGGCCAACTAAGTCGCGTTTCTGGAATAATCTTCATCATGTACACTGATAATCAAGGTCTAGTGCAACATATGTGGTGATATTGTTGATCAACATTATATTATCCTTGATTGTTAGACAGCAGATCCCATAGGGCCATAGTTTTCCAGATTATGCTATTTTTAATTTGACGCTTATTCTTCATCTAAAGCTTGAGTTTAAAAAAATATGAAATTTGCAATAGACAATCGTCGTATTCCATTAGTAGCAGAAGGTGAATTATATTTACAGATTCATACATTATTGATAAACATGAATGCATCGGACAATGTCGTGTAGCTGACGATATGATATAAACGCATCATTGAAATCGAGGCTGTTGCTTAGTGCATGCACGTATATGAAACTTTATGTATTATTAGATGTGCATATCTAGTGTTGGACAAAAACTAAATATAGAATTACGTAATTTTCGAAAACGGGTAAGCAAATGTATGGTTTTAAATAAGGGTAATAGCAAAATTACCGAACTCCGAACAATCTTGCAAAGGGAAAGTCAAAACTCATAAGTATATAAACAGACAAAATCAGTCAACAACCGGAAAACTATGAAAACCGTAAAAATAGTTCATTTACCCTTCTTATTACTTTTACTTGAATATAAAATAAATATGACTGTAATTGATTGAATTAAAAAATGAGCTCATTGTGTGGCTCCAATTTCAAAAACATTTATTTAAATTTCATTTTATACTTGTATATGCTGAGCGATTCTGAAGAGTGTTTGAAATATCCTTTTCAGAGAAATCATATTGAAGCAGAATTTGAAGTTAGCAGTTTACCTGTAGTGTAGGGTATGTCTATGCATAACTATTTTACTCACATTGTCTTGAGGCGTGAATAGTAAATATATATTCGTGTTCAAGTCTTATATTTAGAATAACAATATACATGCATAGTTTTTTTTTCTTATCACTTAGCGTGCGATGAAGGATATTTTGGTATGAACTGTGAACATCAATGTTATTGCCGTTACGGAGTTTGCCTTAAATCTACAGGGATATGTCCGTCAAACCAGTGTCAACAAGGATGGAAGGGTGATACGTGCAGTGAAGGTAAGCTACATATATCGATATTATTCAAAATGACGATTACATCTATATATACACAAAGAATAGAGTTAAGCACCTCTCCCTTGATAAATTGAATTGAAATATGTTACCATGAGTTTCAATTTAGATGCAAATATTTATTTTAGCAAGACATGTGTTCCAATGAAAAGATGTAATCATACAGGTGTGACGGTTAAGTGCGATATCGAGATACAATGTACCTGAACCATCTCTCCCATGCATTATCCAAAATTCAGTATGTTTACGCTTCAAATTTGGGTATTTAAATCAAGTGTGTTTAGAAAATAATATTTTTTCTCAGCGGAAGACTTGGCAAGATCCGGAAGACCACATGAAAGGTCGCAGCGTGAAGATAGGGCACTGCATCGCTTGGTCATACGGATACGGACGCAATTCGCAACCGACCCTGTTCTGAAAAGACAATGATTACCAAATAGACGTCTGTCGGCAAGAACAGTGGGGAACCGTTTAAAATCAGCAGGACTGAAGTCAAGGAGAGTAATTAATGGTCACATGATTTCAGATCGATATCAACGATTATGTTTGGCATGGTGTTTAGCGTGACGTGGTTTCAATTTGAGGATCTGGCGCAGGATCCATTGGTGGAACGAGAGCCGGTTTCTGCTTCATTTAACCGATGCACGAATGAGAGTTTGGAAGCAAAGAAAAATAAGGCGTATACCACAGGGAACATTCAGCCAACTGTCCCTTATCTTGGAGGCTCACTAATGATATCGGGGTGTATCTCTCACGAATGCAAGTTGGACTTGGTCACCATACGAGGAAACCTAACATGTGATCAGTATATCAGAGATGTCTTAAAGCCAGTTGTTGTTCCCCATATCGACAACCACTCACTAGCTGCAAAATCTGTGCTTTTGGATGACAACACCATTCTGCATCGTCCTAGGTCAGTAGCCGCCTACCTTCAAAGTGAAGCCGTCCCTTTTCTCCATGACCAGCCATGAGTCCGAGATTGAATCGGACAGAGCATATTTGGAACACGCTAGGTCGTCATATACATGCAGTTGAACCTCATATTCAAAACGTATGTCAATTGGAGGCAGCATTGCATCAACATCACATCCGACGACTGATTGCAGGAATGGTATGGAAGGTTGAGGCAGTAATCCAAGCACGTGGTGGTGTCACTCGATACTGCAACTTAAAACATGGATGTCGTAGGGTGACACAAAATTGACGTTTTCCAAGTGAAATGACAATATTCATCATCAACTGTGAATCTCAATACTTGAATGGACATGTTTTACTCTAAAACCTGGCTTTGTGATAGTGTGTCAATCTAGCCATTAAATTATCATTTCTGTTGATATTTTTTTATATTCTCTGAAAGCCAATGTAATATCGTAACAGATCACATTTGTGTTTCTGGAATTATTGTGGTCCGTAATCTTATGACACTAATCGTTTCATTTGTCATTTTGAAAAAATGGGGTGTTTAACTTTTTTCTTTGTGCATACATGTTTTTCTATATATTTGTATTATTGATTCTGTATCAGTTTCATGGTATACTCTCTAACCAATAAATCATCTGGCTGAGTTTTTAATGTTTCCTAATAGCTAAATTCGCATTTTTCGGCATGCTGAGAACAATTTGCTTTTTGATGGGATGAGGTAAGTCAGGTTTATGGTTGGTCAAATACAAAGAAAATACTCTTTTCTGTGGTAGCTTGGTAAATTGAAATGAAACTTTGCAGAAGTTGACAAATGAAGATAACAAAATACCTAATGTTATGCCGGTTCATAAAGCGACGTGGCAGTAATAGCATATTGAAGTTTATGATAAGCCAGATAAAAAAAAAAACATCTTCTCGTTTGACTTGATGAATATTTTGATTTTTGGTGTTTAACGCCACCTTCAGCAATATTTCAGCTATATCATGGCGACCAAATTTAGTGGTGGAAGAAGCCAGGGTACTCGGAGAGAACCACCGACCATGGGCATGTAACTGGTAAACTTGATCACTTGCGGCTGCGAGTGGAGTGCGGCCTTTTTTTGTAATTTAGAAAACCGGGCGCGAACCCACGCCGTATTGGTGATAGGCTTGTATGAGTTGCTAGGAAATCCAACTACCCAACTCATTGAGCCACCCGGGACCATTTCGTCTCCTTTGAAACTACTGGGAAAATTAGAATCGTAATGTGAAAAGATTCCTAAAAATATATTCTATCTGTTCCGATTTGTCAACCAACATCACCGCCAGAAGAAATGAATTTTTTTTTTCGGTCAAACACAAACACGAATCTCCTTTGAAACTATTTGGTCGGTTGGAAACAACCTTTCTACGAATGCTGCATAAAGGTCTACCATTCGTTTCCAAAAAAATGTACCTGTTTCCGAGAACAATTATGTGCTCACAAGTTTTCTTATTTTTAAATTACTTTTAAAAAGAGTTTTCCATTTTAAAATATTTTATTTGCAAAGAATTTAAATTGTAGATATATTTTGAAGATACCGAAAGGGTAATCACAATCCGTTAATCGAAAGACCCACAACGTAATTACCAAATGCTAAATAACAAAAGGACTAACAACGACACTCTATAGAACACTAAAGATCGGCAAATGCGAACCAACTAGGAATAGACGAAGAACTTGGGTGTTCCGTAGTGTAAACAGTTTCTGCTGCTCTAGTGCTATCTGTCGTGATACGCTATTTATAAACCATGTTATAAGTCATGATTGAGGAAAGGGTCGGGAAGGGCTTACGACAAGTGGAGCATATTGATGGTGATTTATGACACAGGTATTCCGTAATGTTTAACCGAGTCATGCTGGTAATCGTAAAACATTAGAAGTGATGACTTCAACTTATCCAAAAGGAACCCAGGGTTCAGTGGCTTCCTTTTTAGCAGCAATCATCTGTAGATATAGGATGAGTTATTGTAAACCTTTCATCTACGTATACGGTGTCTCTTATTTTGGACTTCAACTGTAATTGCTCGTATTGCTTATTGACCCAATTCGTGTTGACAGTATTATGTTATTCAAAACTTGATGTAATAAAAATAGCACACGAAAAAAGCATCTTTCCAAATAAACAAGCCATCAACAATAATTGTGCATATTGTAGATATATTTATATATATTTATATTGGGTGTTTTTTCCCAGGAAATCTTTATATTCTCTTTGGTTGTACACTAAATCATATTCAGCTTTGTCTCTGACTACAAATCTTTCTTTGTACTATGTTGTAATCACCTGCACGTTTTGTCTTTTCAAATCCAGAAGTCATCACCATGGCTTAATATACAAATATTAGTATGGCGATAACCAATGGCAAGACATGACAAAAACAATTGTTCACATAAAAATGTGGGAAAGATCTATGCAGAAGCCTTGGCTAAAGCAAACAGTGATCGGTTCATACTGCTTTTTGTCTTATTGTTTTTTTTTTTCTCTTTTTTAATTATTTGTTCCTTTCTTTTTTTTCAATTATATTCATCATGTAAACTGTATCATATTTTACAGAATGCTCAGAAGGTGACCATGGATTTGGTTGTGTAGACCGTTGTAATACATGCCACAGTACTTTGTGTGAACGATTTGAAGGGAATTGTACATATGGATGTGTTGAAGGCTTCAAAGGACATCAGTGTCTTGTCTCAGGTTTTTGGAATATAATTAAGCATTGTAAATTGAGTAAATAGTAATAATACCCATCGATACACACATAGTCTGACATATTAATATAATCATTCCATAAGTAATGTCATGGAGATCAAAGAAACATGTCTTCCACGGGTTACTTATCTAGGTGCATTGCGATGCCTCACGGTCTCATCTGAATAGATCCATCAACGTATGAAGCGGATATGCAAACTATTAATATGTTATTGGAAAAGTCGAGCACTTGGACAAATATGATGCACAGTATTATTACAAGGCCATTGTTAATGTTGACATCTAAGACATGGTAATACTGAGCTGTCACTGAAAGTAGAATCAAAGACCATCTCAACATAATTTGATCCAAGTTGATGTAGTGGCTGCTGTGAAAAAGATAAACTTAATTTGTTAAAGCAGTAATAATCGGTTGATTAAACATGTGCACATAAAAACACAGAAGATATGTTGAGCAAACAATTTCGTACAGCTGCAGTTTAAATCGGAACAAAAGTTCACAACAATGACGTTTTCATTGTCAAGTGTCTGCGAAGTATGCAGTTAGACACAACTTTGAATGGCTAGATCAGTAAAAGACCCTGCCAGTTCCATTTATTTTGTCTGCGAAGAACATTTGGATTTGATTTATTACTGAAAGTGAAGCAGTAATAGTCAAGTATTTCTGACTTTCAGTAACGACACCTATATCGGTTTCATTTTAGCTATTGTTTGTGCGTAAAAGATGTTAATGTCAATCATAGGTATTCATCGACTGAAGGAAAATTCACAGTAAAACAGTGTCTCTTTTTGACTTAAAATAAAGCATCAAAAGTCAAATAAAATAATTCATAACTTAGTCACGGCAGCTATTTTGACTAGAGGGAGAGCACCATATATACTTTTGAAAGTATTATTTTCACTTGATAGTATAAATTATTGTTCTCAATGTTATAGTGACTGTCAGGCATTTGATTGTTAACTTTTGTTTTCCATCAGAATTCCAGATTTCTCTTAATTCCTTTTTTGTTATGTTTGATTTTAGTTAATATGTAATATGACATGTATATATAATTTACAGCTACATCACAGTCAGATGAACAAAGTACAACAGATCATACATTGAACATAGTATATGGAGTAATTGGAACCTTCATTGTTACTACATTAGTGTGTTTCACTGTATTCCTGGTAATATTGAGGTATTCTTTGATTTAATGCATCATTCAATGTTGTGTATGTGTTACCCAAAGCAAGAAAATCATTAAGGTTATTTTTGACACAACAACATATCTGACTCCCCCTTTTAACAATGTTTCATTTTGTAGTTATACACCTTGCAGTCATCCCATGTGAATATAGGAGGGTTTATGAGTACACACATTTTGACTAAATATTCAGTCAGAAAATGACAATAACTCAAATCGCAAAGCATAATCCGGTCATTGATGCTATAACGGAAATTCCAATTAATAATTACAAGACGTATGTCATCGTATAAGTGTCATTTAATGATTGATGTGTTCAATGTAAATTGGCACAGCGTACTTACACATGACATACAATGCAAAACTGTGAAAATAAACACCAATTCGATTTATCTTTCAATGTGATCTTCCACAAACGATTCACTCATAAACAATATTGGTAATCACAAAGAATTAATAGCATAGTGTTGCTTATGCTTGATATGCTTTGTAAACATACGCAGTGTTATTTATTTTTGCTACATTTACATAGTGTACATGTACTTTGTTTGTTGGGTGAATAGATTGCAGGTGAAAAAACATACATACGCTATTGTATCTCCCACATCTTAAGCTTGAAAACCATAAAAGGAAGATAACGATGGAAGCTGAATTGATATAAGTATTGACTGAGGATAAAAAGAACATGGCGGAAATAATAGATATTATTAAATAATAAAATGAAAATACCTCACTGTGGAAAGACCTCCAGGCAAAATCGATACACAAACACACATATATATGCCTAATGAAGATCCTGGTCGGGCACGCATATTTTTAAGTCAACCTGGTATTACATGATTGGGTCTATTTTTCTGTCTTTGTGCGATGTTGCGATCAATTTAGTACCATCCACGTGTAATTCGAAAATCATTAATATATTGGTGTCGATCCTGTAAGAAGACATTTTCTAATATTGTTTTAATACCAATCATATTGACTGGTTTCACTCTCAGTCTAGCATTTAACTGAAATGTCTGCGTTGACAAAACTCAAACGTCACATTCCCTGCTAAAATAATTACAGTTTTGTTTTGTGCCTAGCTTAATAGTCTTAAGATAACATTGAGTACTATCTTATGATTATGACTAACTATTAAATCTGATAGAAATATCAGTTATGATTGTCTTGTTTTGAGAATAATGGTATTTATCCATAAAATTATACCTGTCTGGCTAGTAGTCAGTTAAGTACGAGCATTCATTAACCCTGCTATTGTACAGGCCATGCTATGTTGTTATTCGTTTGTGGGATAGTATGTGGTCTATTTGAGTGTAAGCGAATTTGTGCAGGTTTTGTTGTATCGTTTGTGTTTCCCTGTTTTGCCATGAGAGGTCACATATTCAAGAAGCGGATGTATCACATCCCATTGACCGCTTTAGCACCTCCACATATTGATATCTATCAACATACAGGACATGAATGTCATGGTCATTTTCATATTCAGTGATTTGAGGTGAGAGATGATTGTTCGCTTTGCTGATATCGGTGGAATAGTTGCCCATCATTGTTTATCTTTCTTTTCATAATATTGACCTCTATAAAAACTTACCTCGACCATGATAAAGCGCTATCATTATATATTTGTTTATTTCAGATATAGACGAGGCAAAAATACAAACGGAGAAACAAATAAACAAAATAGACAAAGTACAAGTGGATATCGAAATGATGCATACACAAACGATTATGCAAATATTGGTAAGCTTTTTCCTAGTTACATTTCATAATTGGCATTCGAATATAATCGGATTAATACTCCCTCTCTCTATATATATATATGCGTGTGTGTGTGTGTGTGTGTGTGTGTGTGTGTGTGTGTTTATTTAGAAAAAAAAATAAAAAATCCCTTCACATGTGGGAAACATAAAGACAGGAGTACATGCAGTGGGTCTAGGATATTATAATGTACAATATTATCTTAATTAAATTACAATTATAGCTCACTATCTACAACTTAAGTATATATTTGAGTGGTAAAACGTTTTATTACATACTAAAGAAAACGTAATTTGTTTATCTTAAATAGTTATTAAAATAGTTCAATCAATATTCAAAACACTTGACCGGCAAACATCATGAAACATGTATCCTTTTAAACATAATGTTACCTATCCGATCACAGAAATTACCACACTCTAGAATAAAAAAAAATATATGTGTTCCCAATTAAAAATTCTATTAACTTTCTTGTCTCTTTGACAGTCAACTCTTGTAATGATATTTGTAATTATGTGATCTTACATTGTAATTCTGACAGTAATCGTTTTCTGGATTATTAACAATAATATTAACAAATTAATCAACAAAAAACTAATACAAAGAAGCAATGTTTATAAATGCTGACACATTTTCAGAAGTTGAAATTTAAAATTTAATCTTAATATAAAGCTCACTTTATTCAAACATTTGTATTAATACTGAATTGCTGGAGGCAATTAGTCTAGTTAAATGAATTGATGTGTATTTGAAACCAGCATAAGTGTGAAACTGGATATCTAATGCAATGCAATTTGGCAAAACGTCCATCTATGAATGCGTGCATGATTATTCACTTTCCACTTTGATGTTTACCTCTAAATTGTAGCATTTAATATTGCATAATTGTTGAATACAAATCAACATGATAATTATTATGATTAATCAGATTTCGTTGTATTCATGAATCTGATTTTCCAGTATCATTAATATAATTTGTGTTTAATAGTCGTGATAATGACAGTTATTTTTGGCATTTATCTTAGATATTATAAATATAATATGAAGAAGAAAATGCGACACAATCAGAATAGTTATCCCGATTGAAATCCGATTCCCCCTTTTTTTCCTTTACCCTGTCATTAAAGTTTCAAAATCCAAAAGTGTCGATAGACAGATAATACAACGACCAAAGGACAACAACTAATGTCTGGTACCTATCTCTGATCTTTCACCGTCCAATCCTATGCAAAACAGTTTAATATATTGACCAATCGAGCACAATCTCTTGGCGTGTATCCGATTTTAAAAAAGTAAGCTCACAGGTGATTGGTAAATTGAAAATATGGACCCTCACACAACCGAAAACGAGATGCCAATAAATGTTAGTGACCAATCGATCAACATATCTTGGCGTGTCTCCAGTTTTAAAAGGTAAGCACATTGGTGATTGGCAGTT
Source organism: Bathymodiolus septemdierum (assembly GCA_963383655.1). Lineage (NCBI taxonomy): Eukaryota > Metazoa > Mollusca > Bivalvia > Mytilida > Modiolidae > Bathymodiolus > Bathymodiolus septemdierum. The sequence goes on from OY726527.1 coordinate 55,946,124, forward strand.
TGAAAATAAGAATCCCTACACAACCGAAAGCGAGATGCCAATGCATATGGGTGTATGGGAAAACAAACAATACAACACATATCTAAGTATACCCCAGCTCCCCGAAGGGGGAGGGGAGAATACTGTTTTACCTCTGTCCGTCTGTCCATCCTTCCGTCCCTCCGACCGTCCTCCCGTCCGTTCAAGATAGTTGTCGTCGCATTTTTCTCAGTAACTGTTGACGGCAGAAATCTGATATTTGGTCACAAGCGTCATAGAGGTATACGATATTGTGGGTAGCATTTTTGGATCCGTCCGATTACTACTTCCTGTTTGCCGACTTAGTTGGTTTTGATACACATTGAACATACATTTGTATATGCACATTTTTGTCCCATTTTTCTCAGCAACTATTGATGACAGGAATCTGGTATTTGGTCACAAGCTTCATATAGGTATGACATATTGTGGGAAGCGTTTTTGGATCCGTCAGATCCCTACTTCCTGTTTGCCGACTTTGCTGATTTTTATGCACATTGAACATACATTTTGTATATGCCCATGTTTAGTCCCATTTTTCTCACCATCTATTGATGGCAGAAATCTGATATTTGGTCACAAGCTTCATATAGGTATGACATGTTGTGGAAAGAGTTTTGTGACCCGTCATATTACTACTTCCTGTTTGTCGAAGAGCGGGGGTATCATAAGTTGGAATTCGCTCACAGTTCATCTTGTTTTAATTAGATTGTATGTCAATGTTCATAGAAGTCCATATCATGACCTTAACACATACACTATAATTAAATGTAGGTAATTAACTAATCCACTGTCAGCAGCTACTTTGTTTATATTTATATATAGACATGTATTATCATATTGTAGCTAATTGTTGTAATAACAATTGTGTACTTATAGGTAATAAAAACGCAGAATCACATTATGAAGCAACTATTCCTTCAGCACAGGAACAACCTTATGATACAATATGAAAAGAGTGATCGGAATTATATAACATCATTTGTCATGCCCAGTGGAGGAATTATATAAAATTATTTTTCATGCTCAGTGGAAGAATTTTATAACATTATTTGTCAAGCTAAGTAGAGGAATTATATAATATTATTATTCATGCTCAGTAGAAGTAGCTATATGATTTTCTGAGATAAATAAAAAGAAATGTTGCCCGTATGAACATTTAGTTTTTTTTAAGTTATTTCTCAAACCGTCTGTTTAGTGCATGTTGTAGGGTATGAACAAAAAGCGTCATTTTTAGCATTTATTCTGCACACTGTAATCAATTTCAGTCCAGTAAATATGTCAAATGCAACTCTTTTTTAACATTTGTCTGAAAGCAAGCGTACATTTGAGCCATTATAATTTGTCGGAGGGTCCCATAAGAAAATTTTGAAGATACCAGGGGTAATCAGAATCCATAAATCGAAGGACAGACAATACAATGATCAAACTAAAAAGGAAAACAAAAACGATCTGCAAAACATTATACGTAACACTAAAGATCTAGCAACATGAACATCAATAACAGATGAACACATGTGCTCCGGAAGGGTAAGCAGTTCCTGCTCCACTATTGGCACTCGTCGTGTTGCTTTAATTGCAAACTCATAGAAAAGGGGAGTTGAACATATTCTTGGTCATTTATGACACAGATATTTCCTACCGGTCAACCATGTCATGGTGGTGATCGTAAAACTTTCGAAGTGATGTAGCTAAAGCTTCCTTAAGCCCGCCATTGTTTATTGAATTGCCTGCACCAAGCCACCAGACAAGTGAGGTTAAGGTATTTTCCCCCTGTTTCTAGGATGTGTCCATTGAAAGTATTCTGTTAAATATGTAGCATATTTGTGCGTAATACAACAACGTTTAGTACATATCTGAGAACATTTCAAGTGTTGTTTCAAAGATTAGTGATAGAACAGTGCTAGTTTCAGTGGATTAGATGAAATAGTTTCTATTCACCATTTGTGATCTGGGTAACCTATAAACATTGTGCCGGATGTCACCATCCTTGCCTACTAAAGAACAACTAGTTTAAGGTTACAATTTGTGGCAATATTATTTGATCATACAATTATATTCCGTTTAGCTTTCTTGCAAAACTAAAAATAAAAAGATAGTACCCTAGGCAGAACAGATTTTTGAGCAAAAAGGAATCCGGATGAAAGGCAAACACAGCAATTAGACAACAGTGGGAATAATTTAATAGAATAGCCTGCCTCAATAATGGTAGCTGGTTGAAATCCAAGTGCCTTCAGCCAGTTACGGACAGCTGGACTATATAAGAGAAGCTTCTACAATAAATTGAGAAGGTAAATTTCATATGAAACTCGGTAAAGAGTAGCCCATTTTATATAATAACAGAATGGCACGACATTGCACCAGACGTTCTCTGCCGAACTACTCTTCATGACGTCACATCATTGAAATGTTAGAGACAAAGCACTGTAGCGTGACAAATTTTAATTCAAACCTTGTTATTTATTTAAAAGTCGTTGTTTTTTAATGTTAGATAAGCTTATTGCATGCATATTACAAAAGATATCTACACAATGATAATAATAAGCGCATATATTCTATTAAGTGTACACGACGTGTTTCCGGAATAAAAGTCATCAAGCATGTTAAATATCAATATCATGAACAGTCAAAATGAAAGTAGAGGAAGAAAGACGACGTAGAACCAACTTGTTATCAATAGGAACTGCAGGTGCAACGCTCTCATCCTTGAAATCTTGTGTATGCCTTTCTGGCTTAATTTGAGCAATGTGTTGTTAAATCATCGAATGGCCATTGTCGGTTTTGTCATTCTTCGGGAGATCAAATTGAGTGTAGACTTTGGAATTAACCATAGATGGTTGTTCGCAATTTTACCATATACTGTTTCATTCAAACCAATGCTAAATTTAAAATTTTATATTATTCGTATACCACGTGGTGGTTTTAATAAATATATTCAAATAAACGGTTAAGAGAATCTTAAACACGATTTGATGGATAAGCCTTGTCCTCGGCTATGCACAGTCAAAGTTTGCATCCTTAGTTTTTGTAGTGAAGGTTCGCTTGCCGCAGGAGACAGATTATCAAACGCAGAGGTCATAAATGCTTAAACAAGATTGAATAGGGGATTTAAATATTTGGATTACCAGCGGCACATAAACAATATTACTCCCTTTGTTTCCTTTGTTTTTTGTAATGAGGTTTAGGTTTGCCGCAACAAACAAACTAACAACTGAAGAGCTTCTAAATGACCCTAGATGATTACATAGAGGAACTTAATGTATGGTTTCCGAGCGGGTCCATAACCAATATTGTAATGTGCCCTTATCTATCTTTGATATTAATCCCCATGAAAATATTTAGAAAGTCTCAAAGTATTCGACATTAATAGTGTTATTTATGAAGACGTCTCCATACAATGGAGAGACATTTCAATTTAGATTATATATTTACAAGTGAAATTATATTTAAATACCAGATATTTGTAATAAATCAAGACAAACCAACAAAGCTAGAATAATGTGAACTCTCACAAAAACGAGAGTCGATCAATCATGTTCCGGAAGGGTAAGCACATGTTATCTCAGTTCCGGTAATGGCAACCATAGATATGTCCTACCAACCAAATCCAGTTACAAAAAAATTGATTATCAAGTTAATATCGGAAATATATATGCAAGCAGTTGGAATAATGCAATTCAGTGTAGATTAACAAATTCTTGATAAGGACTGCATAGCTTGTGCAGAGATGGATTACGGTGAAGATTTCTCGTATTACTATTTAACATTGTGGCTTAATGAAAAACGGTGCCTTTTCATTGGACGCTAAGCGAGGAATAACGACTGGAGCCATACCTATTATACTTGGGAAAAATGGAGCTGAAAAATGGAGCTGAAAAATGGAGCTGAAAAATGGAGCTGAAAAATGGAGCTGAAAAGACCTTCAGCTTGGGTAGTCTGTATATCCTGATATTGCCCTCCATATCAGTAACTGTGATATATATATACATTGTGACATACTATTACCTCAATCTACATCAGCTTCCTTCAGTGTATATTATGCATATATATACATATCAACGTCTAAAATACAGCACAACAACATAAAAAAAGATGTTAAAATATAAAAAGAATAACTATAAGTCTATAAAAAGACTATAATTATAATCAAATTGACGGATATTTCGCTTCACCGACAAGCTTCATCAGCGTCTGTAATCTGAGCAGGATATATATATATATACATTGTAAACATCGACTTTTTCCGGTGACTGTCTTTCATTATAGAATGCAGTGCTGGTAACTATGGTTACAATTGTAATCAATCATGTGACGGGTGTTTATCTAATTCCTGTGATAAAAAACAGGGTGTCTGTACAAATACAACTGGATGTAAACCTGGATGGCAGTATGTACAGTCTGGACTGCAGAAGTGTGATATAGGTATGTCAAGGAAATGTTTTATCATATACAAGAAAGGAACAAGCAATTGTCGGAATATAAATAAGTTCATTGAGACGATGGGGATAGAAATGTAATAGGAAGCGAAACTAAGTTAAACTCTTTAAAGAGTAAAAAGATCAATTAATGTCTTAAAGGTTTTCTACTAAATGTGTGTTCTATTAGAATATCTGGATACATTGTCTCAAGTTTTACATTTCTAATACCATATATGCTCTGAAACGGACATATTTCCTCTGCGTTATACGACATTCCTCTACTATCCAAATAATACCAGTATCCCAGGAAATTCGGTATATATATATATAGTTCATGCATGCTTCAATCCATCCATTATAGAATTGAAATACAACTTAAAGATTATCTTTGTTTGCCTTGACCTTCATTTACTATGTTTATATGTACCATTCCATATGATATCTCTTTCCAAAAAAACACAAAGAGAATGGTACTGTGTTGCCCAAGAATAATCGACGTCACTTTTTGGCACCATGTTCTAATAAAAGCGTACATATTAAATTGTTTCTACATTATCCTTGGTAAATCAGTGTTTATGTGCCCTATTTAATGGCATCTAATTATTTGTTGGGTTTTTCTTTGTTTTGTCTGTTTGTTTGTTTTTTGTTTTTGGTTATATTTTGTTTTTGCTTTTTGCTGCATAGTGAAAACGGAATTATTATATTGCAGTAAATGACATATGCGCACATTGACACTAAAAGTTGTATATATACATATATTTACTTGTATTTAAATTTGGTTTCGAAGTTACTGAATTTATATATATCAGGCATATACAATTAAATTAGTATTTGATAGATTTTGTGTAAAGTACTCTATAATATAATTTACAGGATTGGGTAGGAAGCCATATTTTAATCATTTTAATTGTTTTTAAAGTTACCCATTACGATCCAGAGAGTAATTGTTGCTAGTTGTATCGCACTAACATAACATTATGCCACTGTCATAGCTGACACAATATTATTACATTACAATAAAACATTGCAATACTCTGTACTTTCAGTTGTGTCAACTACTAACATCTAGTATTCTTTGTCCTCTTTGATTAGCATGTATTCCCTGCTGATTAATATTTATTTAATTATACAAAATGAAAAGGCAGGAGGGCCTGTTAACAAAGCGAGGTGAAAGGGTATGGCCCATACATCATTTATTACATTAAGGACATTCCCGTATTCATAAGCGCTACGATCTGGTTTTTGGATTAAGGTTGACTCTACTGGCTCGAGAGGCCCATAGCCATGTATGTACAAAAAGCTACCAGTTCGCCAATACAAAGACGTCTATTTAAGGACACTTAATTGAATAACATAATGATATTTATATAAACATGCCAATTCAGCTACGCTTGAGAGACCATAGAACAGGGTAGACTAAGAATATATATTGTCTGACAAGCATAGTTTATATAAATATCATATGTTGCGTATCTGGAAGGAGTTCGTGTTGTTCAAAGGTGGTTTGCAGGTCATTGTTTTTCTTTGTCATTCTTCTATTGTACACCGCATTGTTTGTCCTTCGATTGATGGTTTTTGATTACCGTTTTTGGTATCTTCGAACATTTCGTCATCAGGTACGTCCAAAGTCAAAGCTGGAAAGGCCAACTAAGTCGCGTTTCTGGAATAATCTTCATCATGTACACTGATAATCAAGGTCTAGTGCAACATATGTGGTGATATTGTTGATCAACATTATATTATCCTTGATTGTTAGACAACAGATCCCATAGGGCCATAGTTTTCCAGATTATGCTATTTTTAATTTGACGCTTATTCTTCATCTAAAGCTTGAGTTTAAAAAAATATGAAATTTGCAATAGACAATCGTCGTATTCCATTAGTAGCAGAAGATGAATTATATTTACAGATTCATACATTATTGATAAACATGAATGCATCGGACAATGTCGTGTAGCTGACGATATGATATAAACGCATCATTGAAATCGAGGCTGTTGCTTAGTGCATGCACGTATATGAAACTTTATGTATTATTAGATGTGCATATCTAGTGTTGGACAAAAACTAAATATAGAATTACGTAATTTTCGAAAACGGGTAAGCAAATGTATGGTTTTAAATAAGGGTAATAGCAAAATTACCGAACTCCGAACAATCTTGCAAAGGGAAAGTCAAAACTCATAAGTATATAAACAGACAAAATCAGTCAACAACCGGAAAACTATGAAAACCGTAAAAATAGTTCATTTACCCTTCTTATTACTTTTACTTGAATATAAAATAAATATGACTGTAATTGATTGAATTAAAAAATGAGCTCATTGTGTGGCTCCAATTTCAAAAACATTTATTTAAATTTCATTTTATACTTGTATATGCTGAGCGATTCTGAAGAGTGTTTGAAATATCCTTTTCAGAGAAATCATATTGAAGCAGAATTTGAAGTTAGCAGTTTACCTGTAGTGTAGGGTATGTCTATGCATAACTATTTTACTCACATTGTTTTGAGGCGTGAATAGTAAATATATATTCGTGTTCAAGTCTTATATTTAGAATAACAATATACATGCATAGTTGTCTTTTCTTATCACTTAGCGTGCGATGAAGGATATTTTGGTATGAACTGTGAACATCAATGTTATTGCCGTTACGGAGTTTGCCTTAAATCTACAGGGATATGTCCGTCAAACCAGTGTCAACAAGGATGGAAGGGTGATACGTGCAGTGAAGGTAAGCTACATATATCGATATTATTCAAAATGACGATTACATCTATATATACACAAAGAATAGAGTTAAGCACCTCTCCCTTGATAAATTGAATTGAAATATGTTACCATGAGTTTCAATTTAGATGCAAATATTTATTTTAGCAAGACATGTGTTCCAATGAAAAGATGTAATCATACAGGTGTGACGGTTAAGTGCGATATCGAGATACAATGTACCTGAACCATCTCTCCCATGCATTATCCAAAATTCAGTATGTTTACGCTTCAAATTTGGGTATTTAAATCAAGTGTGTTTAGAAAATAATATTTTTTCTCAGCGGAAGACTTGGCAAGATCCGGAAGACCACATGAAAGGTCGCAGCGTGAAGATAGGGCACTGCATCGCTTGGTCATACGGATACGGACGCAATTCGCAACCGACCCTGTTCTGAAAAGACAATGATTACCAAATAGACGTCTGTCGGCAAGAACAGTGGGGAACCGTTTAAAATCAGCAGGACTGAAGTCAAGGAGAGTAATTAATGGTCACATGATTTCAGATCGATATCAACGATTATGTTTGGCATGGTGTTTAGCGTGACGTGGTTTCAATTTGAGGATCTGGCGCAGGATCCATTGGTGGAACGAGAGCCGGTTTCTGCTTCATTTAACCGATGCACGAATGAGAGTTTGGAAGCAAAGAAAAATAAGGCGTATACCACAGGGAACATTCAGCCAACTGTCCCTTATCTTGGAGGCTCACTAATGATATCGGGGTGTATCTCTCACGAATGCAAGTTGGACTTGGTCACCATACGAGGAAACCTAACATGTGATCAGTATATCAGAGATGTCTTAAAGCCAGTTGTTGTTCCCCATATCGACAACCACTCACTAGCTGCAAAATATGTGCTTTTGGATGACAACACCATTCTGCATCGTCCTAGGTCAGTAGCCGCCTACCTTCAAAGTGAAGCCGTCCCTTTTCTCCATGACCAGCCATGAGTCCGAGATTGAATCGGACAGAGCATATTTGGAACACGCTAGGTCGTCATATACATGCAGTTGAACCTCATATTCAAAACGTATGTCAATTGGAGGCAGCATTGCATCAACATCACATCCGACGACTGATTGCAGGGATGGTATGGAAGGTTGAGGCAGTAATCCAAGCACGTGGTGGTGTCACTCGATACTGCAACTTAAAACATGGATGTCGTAGGGTGACACAAAATTGACGTTTTCCAAGTGAAATGACAATATTCATCATCAACTGTGAATCTCAATACTTGAATGGACATGTTTTACTCTAAAACCTGGCTTTGTGATAGTGTGTCAATCTATCCATTAAATTATCATTTCTGTTGATATTTTTTTATATTCTCTGAAAGCCAATGTAATATCGTAACAGATCACATTTGTGTTTCTGGAATTATTGTGGTCCGTAATCTTATGACACTAATCGTTTCATTTGTCATTTTGAAAAAATGGGGTGTTTAACTTTTTTCTTTGTGCATACATGTTTTTCTATATATTTGTATTATTGATTCTGTATCAGTTTCATGGTATACTCTCTAACCAATAAATCATCTGGCTGAGTTTTTAATGTTTCCTAATAGCTAAATTCGCATTTTTCGGCATGCTGAGAACAATTTGCTTTTTGATGGGATGAGGTAAGTCAGGTTTATGGTTGGTCAAATACAAAGAAAATACTCTTTTCTGTGGTAGCTTGGTAAATTGAAATGAAACTTTGCAGAAGTTGACAAATGAAGATAACAAAATACCTAATGTTATGCCGGTTCATAAAGCGACGTGGCAGTAATAGCATATTGAAGTTTATGATAAGCCAGATAAAAAAAAAAACATCTTCTCGTTTGACTTGATGAATATTTTGATTTTTGGTGTTTAACGCCACCTTCAGCAATATTTCAGCTATATCATGGCGACCAAATTTAGTGGTGGAAGAAGCCAGGGTACTCGGAGAGAACCACCGACCATGGGCATGTAACTGGTAAACTTGATCACTTGCGGCTGCGAGTGGAGTGCGGCCTTTTTTTGTAATTTAGAAAACCGGGCGCGAACCCACGCCGTATTGGTGATAGGCTTGTATGAGTTGCTAGGAAATCCAACTACCCAACTCATTGAGCCACCCGGGACCATTTCGTCTCCTTTGAAACTACTGGGAAAATTAGAATCGTAATGTGAAAAGATTCCTAAAAATATATTCTATCTGTTCCGATTTGTCAACCAACATCACCGCCAGAAGAAATGAATTTTTTTTTTCGGTCAAACACAAACACGAATCTCCTTTGAAACTATTTGGTCGGTTGGAAACAACCTTTCTACGAATGCTGCATAAAGGTCTACCATTCGTTTCCAAAAAAATGTACCTGTTTCCGAGAACAATTATGTGCTCACAAGTTTTCTTATTTTTAAATTACTTTTAAAAAGAGTTTTCCATTTTAAAATATTTTATTTGCAAAGAATTTAAATTGTAGATATATTTTGAAGATACCGAAAGGGTAATCACAATCCGTTAATCGAAAGACCCACAACGTAATTACCAAATGCTAAATAACAAAAGGACTAACAACGACACTCTATAGAACACTAAAGATCGGCAAATGCGAACCAACTAGGAATAGACGAAGAACTTGGGTGTTCCGTAGTGTAAACAGTTTCTGCTGCTCTAGTGCTATCTGTCGTGATACGCTATTTATAAACCATGTTATAAGTCATGATTGAGGAAAGGGTCGGGAAGGGCTTACGACAAGTGGAGCATATTGATGGTGATTTATGACACAGGTATTCCGTAATGTTTAACCGAGTCATGCTGGTAATCGTAAAACATTAGAAGTGATGACTTCAACTTATCCAAAAGGAACCCAGGGTTCAGTGGCTTCCTTTTTAGCAGCAATCATCTGTAGATATAGGATGAGTTATTGTAAACCTTTCATCTACGTATACGGTGTCTCTTATTTTGGACTTCAACTGTAATTGCTCGTATTGCTTATTGACCCAATTCGTGTTGACAGTATTATGTTATTCAAAACTTGATGTAATAAAAATAGCACACGAAAAAAGCATCTTTCCAAATAAACAAGCCATCAACAATAATTGTGCATATTGTAGATATATTTATATATATTTATATTGGGTGTTTTTTCCCAGGAAATCTTTATATTCTCTTTGGTTGTACACTAAATCATATTCAGCTTTGTCTCTGACTACAAATCTTTCTTTGTACTATGTTGTAATCACCTGCACGTTTTGTCTTTTCAAATCCAGAAGTCATCACCATGGCTTAATATACAAATATTAGTATGGCGATAACCAATGGCAAGACATGACAAAAACAATTGTTCACATAAAAATGTGGGAAAGATCTATGCAGAAGCCTTGGCTAAAGCAAACAGTGATCGGTTCATACTGCTTTTTGTCTTATTGATTTTTTTTTTCTCTTTTTTAATTATTTGTTCCTTTCTTTTTTTTCAATTATATTCATCATGTAAACTGTATCATATTTTACAGAATGCTCAGAAGGTGACCATGGATTTGGTTGTGTAGACCGTTGTAATACATGCCACAGTACTTTGTGTGAACGATTTGAAGGGAATTGTACATATGGATGTGTTGAAGGCTTCAAAGGACATCAGTGTCTTGTCTCAGGTTTTTGGAATATAATTAAGCATTGTAAATTGAGTAAATAGTAATAATACCCATCGATACACACATAGTCTGACATATTAATATAATCATTCCATAAGTAATGTCATGGAGATCAAAGAAACATGTCTTCCACGGGTTACTTATCTAGGTGCATTGCGATGCCTCACGGTCTCATCTGAATAGATCCATCAACGTATGAAGCGGATATGCAAACTATTAATATGTTATTGGAAAAGTCGAGCACTTGGACAAATATGATGCACAGTATTATTACAAGGCCATTGTTAATGTTGACATCTAAGACATGGTAATACTGAGCTGTCACTGAAAGTAGAATCAAAGACCATCTCAACATAATTTGATCCAAGTTGATGTAGTGGCTGCTGTGAAAAAGATAAACTTAATTTGTTAAAGCAGTAATAATCGGTTGATTACACATGTGCACATAAAAACACAGAAGATATGTTGAGCAAACAATTTCGTACAGCTGCAGTTTAAATCGGAACAAAAGTTCACAACAATGACGTTTTCATTGTCAAGTGTCTGCGAAGTATGCAGTTAGACACAACTTTGAATGGCTAGATCAGTAAAAGACCCTGCCAGTTCCATTTATTTTGTCTGCGAAGAACATTTGGATTTGATTTATTACTGAAAGTGAAGCAGTAATAGTCAAGTATTTCTGACTTTCAGTAACGACACCTATATCGGTTTCATTTTAGCTATTGTTTGTGCGTAAAAGATGTTAATGTCAATCATAGGTATTCATCGACTGAAGGAAAATTCACAGTAAAACAGTGTCTCTTTTTGACTTAAAATAAAGCATCAAAAGTCAAATAAAATAATTCATAACTTAGTCACGGCAGCTATTTTGACTAGAGGGAGAGCACCATATATACTTTTGAAAGTATTATTTTCACTTGATAGTATAAATTATTGTTCTCAATGTTATAGTGACTGTCAGGCATTTGATTGTTAACTTTTGTTTTCCATCAGAATTCCAGATTTCTCTTAATTCCTTTTTTGTTATGTTTGATTTTAGTTAATATGTAATATGACATGTATATATAATTTACAGCTACATCACAGTCAGATGAACAAAGTACAACAGATCATACATTGAACATAGTATATGGAGTAATTGGAACCTTCATTGTTACTACATTAGTGTGTTTCACTGTATTCCTGGTAATATTGAGGTATTCTTTGATTTAATGCATCATTCAATGTTGTGTATGTGTTACCCAAAGCAAGAAAATCATTAAGGTTATTTTTGACACAACAACATATCTGACTCCCCCTTTTAACAATGTTTCATTTTGTAGTTATACACCTTGCAGTCATCCCATGTGAATATAGGAGGGTTTATGAGTACACACATTTTGACTAAATATTCAGTCAGAAAATGACAATAACTCAAATCGCAAAGCATAATCCGGTCATTGATGCTATAACGGAAATTCCAATTAATAATTACAAGACGTATGTCATCGTATAAGTGTCATTTAATGATTGATGTGTTCAATGTAAATTGGCACAGCGTACTTACACATGACATACAATGCAAAACTGTGAAAATAAACACCAATTCGATTTATCTTTCAATGTGATCTTCCACAAACGATTCACTCATAAACAATATTGGTAATCACAAAGAATTAATAGCATAGTGTTGCTTATGCTTGATATGCTTTGTAAACATACGCAGTGTTATTTATTTTTGCTACATTTACATAGTGTACATGTACTTTGTTTGTTGGGTGAATAGATTGCAGGTGAAAAAACATACATACGCTATTGTATCTCCCACATCTTAAGCTTGAAAACCATAAAAGGAAGATAACGATGGAAGCTGAATTGATATAAGTATTGACTGAGGATAAAAAGAACATGGCGGAAATAATAGATATTATTAAATAATAAAATGAAAATACCTCACTGTGGAAAGACCTCCAGGCAAAATCGATACACAAACACACATATATATGCCTAATGAAGATCCTGGTCGGGCACGCATATTTTTAAGTCAACCTGGTATTACATGATTGGGTCTATTTTTCTGTCTTTGTGCGATGTTGCGATCAATTTAGTACCATCCACGTGTAATTCGAAAATCATTAATATATTGGTGTCGATCCTGTAAGAAGACATTTTCTAATATTGTTTTATTACCAATCATATTGACTGGTTTCACTCTCAGTCTAGCATTTAACTGAAATGTCTGCGTTGACAAAACTCAAACGTCACATTCCCTGCTAAAATAATTACAGTTTTGTTTTGTGCCTAGCTTAATAGTCTTAAGATAACATTGAGTACTATCTTATGATTATGACTAACTATTAAATCTGATAGAAATATCAGTTATGATTGTCTTGTTTTGAGAATAATGGTATTTATCCATAAAATTATACCTGTCTGGCTAGTAGTCAGTTAAGTACGAGCATTCATTAACCCTGCTATTGTACAGGCCATGCTATGTTGTTATTCGTTTGTGGGATAGTATGTGGTCTATTTGAGTGTAAGCGAATTTGTGCAGGTTTTGTTGTATCGTTTGTGTTTCCCTGTTTTGCCATGAGAGGTCACATATTCAAGAAGCGGATGTATCACATCCCATTGACCGCTTTAGCACCTCCACATATTGATATCTATCAACATACAGGACATGAATGTCATGGTCATTTTCATATTCAGTGATTTGAGGTGAGAGATGATTGTTCGCTTTGCTGATATCGGTGGAATAGTTGCCCATCATTGTTTATCTTTCTTTTCATAATATTGACCTCTATAAAAACTTACCTCGACCATGATAAAGCGCTATCATTATATATTTGTTTATTTCAGATATAGACGAGGCAAAAATACAAACGGAGAAACAAATAAACAAAATAGACAAAGTACAAGTGGATATCGAAATGATGCATACACAAACGATTATGCAAATATTGGTAAGCTTTTTCCTAGTTACATTTCATAATTGGCATTCGAATATAATCGGATTAATACTCCCTCTCTCTCTATATATATATGCGTGTGTGTGTGTGTGTGTGTGTGTGTGTGTGTTTATTTAGAAAAAAAAATAAAAAATCCCTTCACATGTGGGAAACATAAAGACAGGAGTACATGCAGTGGGTCTAGGATATTATAATGTACAATATTATCTTAATTAAATTACAATTATAGCTCACTATCTACAACTTAAGTATATATTTGAGTGGTAAAACGTTTTATTACATACTAAAGAAAACGTAATTTGTTTATCTTAAATAGTTATTAAAATAGTTCAATCAATATTCAAAACACTTGACCGGCAAACATCATGAAACATGTATCCTTTTAAACATAATGTTACCTATCCGATCACAGAAATTACCACACTCTAGAATAAAAAAAAATATATGTGTTCCCAATTAAAAATTCTATTAACTTTCTTGTCTCTTTGACAGTCAACTCTTGTAATGATATTTGTAATTATGTGATCTTACATTGTAATTCTGACAGTAATCGTTTTCTGGATTATTAACAATAATATTAACAAATTAATCAACAAAAAACTAATACAAAGAAGCAATGTTTATAAATGCTGACACATTTTCAGAAGTTGAAATTTAAAATTTAATCTTAATATAAAGCTCACTTTATTCAAACATTTGTATTAATACTGAATTGCTGGAGGCAATTAGTCTAGTTAAATGAATTGATGTGTATTTGAAACCAGCATAAGTGTGAAACTGGATATCTAATGCAATGCAATTTGGCAAAACGTCCATCTATGAATACGTGCATGATTATTCACTTTCCACTTTGATGTTTACCTCTAAATTGTAGCATTTAATATTGCATAATTGTTGAATACAAATCAACATGATAATTATTATGATTAATCAGATTTCGTTGTATTCATGAATCTGATTTTCCAGTATCATTAATATAATTTGTGTTTAATAGTCGTGATAATGACAGTTATTTTTGGCATTTATCTTAGATATTATAAATATAATATGAAGAAGAAAATGCGACACAATCAGAATAGTTATCCCGATTGAAATCCGATTCCCCCTTTTTTTCCTTTACCCTGTCATTAAAGTTTCAAAATCCAAAAGTGTCGATAGACAGATAATACAACGACCAAAGGACAACAACTAATGTCTGGTACCTATCTCTGATCTTTCACCGTCCAATCCTATGCAAAACAGTTTAATATATTGACCAATCGAGCACAATCTCTTGGCGTGTATCCGATTTTAAAAAAGTAAGCTCACAGGTGATTGGTAAATTGAAAATATGGACCCTCACACAACCGAAAACGAGATGCCAATAAATGTTAGTGACCAATCGATCAACATATCTTGGCGTGTCTCCAGTTTTAAAAGGTAAGCACATTGGTGATTGGTAGTTTGAAAATAAGAATCCCTACACAACCGAAAGCGAGATGCCAATGCATATGGGTGTATGGGAAAACAAACAATACAACACATATCTAAGTATACCCCAGCTCCCCGAAGGGGGAGGGGAGAATACTGTTTTACCTCTGTCCGTCTGTCCATCCTTCCGTCCCTCCGACCGTCCTCCCGTCCGTTCAAGATAGTTGTCGTCGCATTTTTCTCAGTAACTGTTGACGGCAGAAATCTGATATTTGGTCACAAGCGTCATAGAGGTATACGATATTGTGGGTAGCATTTTTGGATCCGTCCGATTACTACTTCCTGTTTGCCGACTTAGTTGGTTTTGATACACATTGAACATACATTTGTATATGCACATTTTTGTCCCATTTTTCTCAGCAACTATTGATGACAGGAATCTGGTATTTGGTCACAAGCTTCATATAGGTATGACATATTGTGGGAAGCGTTTTTGGATCCGTCAGATCCCTACTTCCTGTTTGCCGACTTTGCTGATTTTTATGCACATTGAACATACATTTTGTATATGCCCATGTTTAGTCCCATTTTTCTCACCATCTATTGATGGCAGAAATCTGATATTTGGTCACAAGCTTCATATAGGTATGACATGTTGTGGAAAGAGTTTTGTGACCCGTCATATTACTACTTCCTGTTTGTCGAAGAGCGGGGGTATCATAAGTTGGAATTCGCTCACAGTTCATCTTGTTTTAATTAGATTGTATGTCAATGTTCATAGAAGTCCATATCATGACCTTAACACATACACTATAATTAAATGTAGGTAATTAACTAATCCACTGTCAGCAGCTACTTTGTTTATATTTATATATAGACATGTATTATCATATTGTAGCTAATTGTTGTAATAACAATTGTGTACTTATAGGTAATAAAAACGCAGAATCACATTATGAAGCAACTATTCCTTCAGCACAGGAACAACCTTATGATACAATATGAAAAGAGTGATCGGAATTATATAACATCATTTGTCATGCCCAGTGGAGGAATTATATAAAATTATTTTTCATGCTCAGTGGAAGAATTTTATAACATTATTTGTCAAGCTAAGTAGAGGAATTATATAATATTATTATTCATGCTCAGTAGAAGTAGCTATATGATTTTCTGAGATAAATAAAAAGAAATGTTGCCCGTATGAACATTTAGTTTTTTTTAAGTTATTTCTCAAACCGTCTGTTTAGTGCATGTTGTAGGGTATGAACAAAAAGCGTCATTTTTAGCATTTATTCTGCACACTGTAATCAATTTCAGTCCAGTAAATATGTCAAATGCAACTCTTTTTTAACATTTGTCTGAAAGCAAGCGTACATTTGAGCCATTATAATTTGTCGGAGGGTCCCATAAGAAAATTTTGAAGATACCAGGGGTAATCAGAATCCATAAATCGAAGGACAGACAATACAATGATCAAACTAAAAAGGAAAACAAAAACGATCTGCAAAACATTATACGTAACACTAAAGATCTAGCAACATGAACATCAATAACAGATGAACACATGTGCTCCGGAAGGGTAAGCAGTTCCTGCTCCACTATTGGCACTCGTCGTGTTGCTTTAATTGCAAACTCATAGAAAAGGGGAGTTGAACATATTCTTGGTCATTTATGACACAGATATTTCCTACCGGTCAACCATGTCATGGTGGTGATCGTAAAACTTTCGAAGTGATGTAGCTAAAGCTTCCTTAAGCCCGCCATTGTTTATTGAATTGCCTGCACCAAGCCACCAGACAAGTGAGGTTAAGGTATTTTCCCCCTGTTTCTAGGATGTGTCCATTGAAAGTATTCTGTTAAATATGTAGCATATTTGTGCGTAATACAACAACGTTTAGTACATATCTGAGAACATTTCAAGTGTTGTTTCAAAGATTAGTGATAGAACAGTGCTAGTTTCAGTGGATTAGATGAAATAGTTTCTATTCACCATTTGTGATCTGGGTAACCTATAAACATTGTGCCGGATGTCACCATCCTTGCCTACTAAAGAACAACTAGTTTAAGGTTACAATTTGTGGCAATATTATTTGATCATACAATTATATTCCGTTTAGCTTTCTTGCAAAACTAAAAATAAAAAGATAGTACCCTAGGCAGAACAGATTTTTGAGCAAAAAGGAATCCGGATGAAAGGCAAACACAGCAATTAGACAACAGTGGGAATAATTTAATAGAATAGCCTGCCTCAATAATGGTAGCTGGTTGAAATCCAAGTGCCTTCAGCCAGTTACGGACAGCTGGACTATATAAGAGAAGCTTCTACAATAAATTGAGAAGGTAAATTTCATATGAAACTCGGTAAAGAGTAGCCCATTTTATATAATAACAGAATGGCACGACATTGCACCAGACGTTCTCTGCCGAACTACTCTTCATGACGTCACATCATTGAAATGTTAGAGACAAAGCACTGTAGCGTGACAAATTTTAATTCAAACCTTGTTATTTATTTAAAAGTCGTTGTTTTTTAATGTTAGATAAGCTTATTGCATGCATATTACAAAAGATATCTACACAATGATAATAATAAGCGCATATATTCTATTAAGTGTACACGACGTGTTTCCGGAATAAAAGTCATCAAGCATGTTAAATATCAATATCATGAACAGTCAAAATTAAAGTAGAGGAAGAAAGACGACGTAGAACCAACTTGTTATCAATAGGAACTGCAGGTGCAACGCTCTCATCCTTGAAATCTTCTGTATGCCTTTCTGGCTTAATTTGAGCAATGTGTTGTTAAATCATCGAATGGCCATTGTCGGTTTTGTCATTCTTCGGGAGATCAAATTGAGTGTAGACTTTGGAATTAACCATAGATGGTTGTTCGCAATTTTACCATATACTGTTTCATTCAAACCAATGCTAAATTTAAAATTTTATATTATTCGTATACCACGTGGTGGTTTTAATAAATATATTCAAATAAACGGTTAAGAGAATCTTAAACACGATTTGATGGATAAGCCTTGTCCTCGGCTATGCACAGTCAAAGTTTGCATCCTTAGTTTTTGTAGTGAAGGTTCGCTTGCCGCAGGAGACAGATTATCAAACGCAGAGGTCATAAATGCTTAAACAAGATTGAATAGGGGATTTAAATATTTGGATTACCAGCGGCACATAAACAATATTACTCCCTTTGTTTCCTTTGTTTTTTGTAATGAGGTTTAGGTTTGCCGCAACAAACAAACTAACAACTGAAGAGCTTCTAAATGACCCTAGATGATTACATAGAGGAACTTAATGTATGGTTTCCGAGCGGGTCCATAACCAATATTGTAATGTGCCCTTATCTATCTTTGATATTAATCCCCATGAAAATATTTAGAAAGTCTCAAAGTATTCGACATTAATAGTGTTATTTATGAAGACGTCTCCATACAATGGAGAGACATTTCAATTTAGATTATATATTTACAAGTGAAATTATATTTAAATACCAGATATTTGTAATAAATCAAGACAAACCAACAAAGCTAGAATAATGTGAACTCTCACAAAAACGAGAGTCGATCAATCATGTTCCGGAAGGGTAAGCACATGTTATCTCAGTTCCGGTAATGGCAACCATAGATATGTCCTACCAACCAAATCCAGTTACAAAAAAATTGATTATCAAGTTAATATCGGAAATATATATGCAAGCAGTTGGAATAATGCAATTCAGTGTAGATTAACAAATTCTTGATAAGGACTGCATAGCTTGTGCAGAGATGGATTACGGTGAAGATTTCTCGTATTACTATTTAACATTGTGGCTTAATGAAAAACGGTGCCTTTTCATTGGACGCTAAGCGAGGAATAACGACTGGAGCCATACCTATTATACTTGGGAAAAATGGAGCTGAAAAATGGAGCTGAAAAATGGAGCTGAAAAATGGAGCTGAAAAATGGAGCTGAAAAGACCTTCAGCTTGGGTAGTCTGTATATCCTGATATTGCCCTCCATATCAGTAACTGTGATATATATATACATTGTGACATACTATTACCTCAATCTACATCAGCTTCCTTCAGTGTATATTATGCATATATATACATATCAACGTCTAAAATACAGCACAACAACATAAAAAAAGATGTTAAAATATAAAAAGAATAACTATAAGTCTATAAAAAGACTATAATTATGATCAAATTGACGGATATTTCGCTTCACCGACAAGCTTCATCAGCGTCTGTAATCTGAGCAGGATATATATATATATACATTGTAAACATCGACTTTTTCCGGTGACTGTCTTTCATTATAGAATGCAGTGCTGGTAACTATGGTTACAATTGTAATCAATCATGTGACGGGTGTTTATCTAATTCCTGTGATAAAAAACAGGGTGTCTGTACAAATACAACTGGATGTAAACCTGGATGGCAGTATGTACAGTCTGGACTGCAGAAGTGTGATATAGGTATGTCAAGGAAATGTTTTATCATATACAAGAAAGGAACAAGCAATTGTCGGAATATAAATAAGTTCATTGAGACGATGGGGATAGAAATGTAATAGGAAGCGAAACTAAGTTAAACTCTTTAAAGAGTAAAAAGATCAATTAATGTCTTAAAGGTTTTCTACTAAATGTGTGTTCTATTAGAATATCTGGATACATTGTCTCAAGTTTTACATTTCTAATACCATATATGCTCTGAAACGGACATATTTCCTCTGCGTTATACGACATTCCTCTACTATCCAAATAATACCAGTATCCCAGGAAATTCGGTATATATATATATAGTTCATGCATGCTTCAATCCATCCATTATAGAATTGAAATACAACTTAAAGATTATCTTTGTTTGCCTTGACCTTCATTTACTATGTTTATATGTACCATTCCATATGATATCTCTTTCCAAAAAAACACAAAGAGAATGGTACTGTGTTGCCCAAGAATAATCGACGTCACTTTTTGGCACCATGTTCTAATAAAAGCGTACATATTAAATTGTTTCTACATTATCCTTGGTAAATCAGTGTTTATGTGCCCTATTTAATGGCATCTAATTATTTGTTGGGTTTTTCTTTGTTTTGTCTGTTTGTTTGTTTTTTGTTTTTGGTTATATTTTGTTTTTGCTTTTTGCTGCATAGTGAAAACGGAATTATTATATTGCAGTAAATGACATATGCGCACATTGACACTAAAAGTTGTATATATGCATATATTTACTTGTATTTAAATTTGGTTTCGAAGTTACTGAATTTATATATATCAGGCATATACAATTAAATTAGTATTTGATAGATTTTGTGTAAAGTACTCTATAATATAATTTACAGGATTGGGTAGGAAGCCATATTTTAATCATTTTAATTGTTTTTAAAGTTACCCATTACGATCCAGAGAGTAATTGTTGCTAGTTGTATCGCACTAACATAACATTATGCCACTGTCATAGCTGACACAATATTATTACATTACAATAAAACATTGCAATACTCTGTACTTTCAGTTGTGTCAACTACTAACATCTAGTATTCTTTGTCCTCTTTGATTAGCATGTATTCCCTGCTGATTAATATTTATTTAATTATACAAAATGAAAAGGCAGGAGGGCCTGTTAACAAAGCGAGGTGAAAGGGTATGGCCCATACATCATTTATTACATTAAGGACATTCCCGTATTCATAAGCGCTACGATCTGGTTTTTGGATTAAGGTTGACTCTACTGGCTCGAGAGGCCCATAGCCATGTATGTACAAAAAGCTACCAGTTCGCCAATACAAAGACGTCTATTTAAGGACACTTAATTGAATAACATAATGATATTTATATAAACATGCCAATTCAGCTACGCTTGAGAGACCATAGAACAGGGTAGACTAAGAATATATATTGTCTGACAAGCATAGTTTATATAAATATCATATGTTGCGTATCTGGAAGGAGTTCGTGTTGTTCAAAGGTGGTTTGCAGGTCATTGTTTTTCTTTGTCATTCTTCTATTGTACACCGCATTGTTTGTCCTTCGATTGATGGTTTTTGATTACCGTTTTTGGTATCTTCGAACATTTCGTCATCAGGTACGTCCAAAGTCAAAGCTGGAAAGGCCAACTAAGTCGCGTTTCTGGAATAATCTTCATCATGTACACTGATAATCAAGGTCTAGTGCAACATATGTGGTGATATTGTTGATCAACATTATATTATCCTTGATTGTTAGACAACAGATCCCATAGGGCCATAGTTTTCCAGATTATGCTATTTTTAATTTGACGCTTATTCTTCATCTAAAGCTTGAGTTTAAAAAAATATGAAATTTGCAATAGACAATCGTCGTATTCCATTAGTAGCAGAAGGTGAATTATATTTACAGATTCATACATTATTGATAAACATGAATGCATCGGACAATGTCGTGTAGCTGACGATATGATATAAACGCATCATTGAAATCGAGGCTGTTGCTTAGTGCATGCACGTATATGAAACTTTATGTATTATTAGATGTGCATATCTAGTGTTGGACAAAAACTAAATATAGAATTACGTAATTTTCGAAAACGGGTAAGCAAATGTATGGTTTTAAATAAGGGTAATAGCAAAATTACCGAACTCCGAACAATCTTGCAAAGGGAAAGTCAAAACTCATAAGTATATAAACAGACAAAATCAGTCAACAACCGGAAAACTATGAAAACCGTAAAAATAGTTCATTTACCCTTCTTATTACTTTTACTTGAATATAAAATAAATATGACTGTAATTGATTGAATTAAAAAATGAGCTCATTGTGTGGCTCCAATTTCAAAAACATTTATTTAAATTTCATTTTATACTTGTATATGCTGAGCGATTCTGAAGAGTGTTTGAAATATCCTTTTCAGAGAAATCATATTGAAGCAGAATTTGAAGTTAGCAGTTTACCTGTAGTGTAGGGTATGTCTATGCATAACTATTTTACTCACATTGTTTTGAGGCGTGAATAGTAAATATATATTCGTGTTCAAGTCTTATATTTAGAATAACAATATACATGCATAGTTGTCTTTTCTTATCACTTAGCGTGCGATGAAGGATATTTTGGTATGAACTGTGAACATCAATGTTATTGCCGTTACGGAGTTTGCCTTAAATCTACAGGGATATGTCCGTCAAACCAGTGTCAACAAGGATGGAAGGGTGATACGTGCAGTGAAGGTAAGCTACATATATCGATATTATTCAAAATGACGATTACATCTATATATACACAAAGAATAGAGTTAAGCACCTCTCCCTTGATAAATTGAATTGAAATATGTTACCATGAGTTTCAATTTAGATGCAAATATTTATTTTAGCAAGACATGTGTTCCAATGAAAAGATGTAATCATACAGGTGTGACGGTTAAGTGCGATATCGAGATACAATGTACCTGAACCATCTCTCCCATGCATTATCCAAAATTCAGTATGTTTACGCTTCAAATTTGGGTATTTAAATCAAGTGTGTTTAGAAAATAATATTTTTTCTCAGCGGAAGACTTGGCAAGATCCGGAAGACCACATGAAAGGTCGCAGCGTGAAGATAGGGCACTGCATCGCTTGGTCATACGGATACGGACGCAATTCGCAACCGACCCTGTTCTGAAAAGACAATGATTACCAAATAGACGTCTGTCGGCAAGAACAGTGGGGAACCGTTTAAAATCAGCAGGACTGAAGTCAAGGAGAGTAATTAATGGTCACATGATTTCAGATCGATATCAACGATTATGTTTGGCATGGTGTTTAGCGTGACG
The DNA here is from genome assembly GCA_963383655.1 of Bathymodiolus septemdierum. Lineage (NCBI taxonomy): Eukaryota > Metazoa > Mollusca > Bivalvia > Mytilida > Modiolidae > Bathymodiolus > Bathymodiolus septemdierum. Next base: position 55,969,088 of record OY726527.1, read on the forward strand.
TGGTTTCAATTTGAGGATCTGGCGCAGGATCCATTGGTGGAACGAGAGCCGGTTTCTGCTTCATTTAACCGATGCACGAATGAGAGTTTGGAAGCAAAGAAAAATAAGGCGTATACCACAGGGAACATTCAGCCAACTGTCCCTTATCTTGGAGGCTCACTAATGATATCGGGGTGTATCTCTCACGAATGCAAGTTGGACTTGGTCACCATACGAGGAAACCTAACATGTGATCAGTATATCAGAGATGTCTTAAAGCCAGTTGTTGTTCCCCATATCGACAACCACTCACTAGCTGCAAAATCTGTGCTTTTGGATGACAACACCATTCTGCATCGTCCTAGGTCAGTAGCCGCCTACCTTCAAAGTGAAGCCGTCCCTTTTCTCCATGACCAGCCATGAGTCCGAGATTGAATCGGACAGAGCATATTTGGAACACGCTAGGTCGTCATATACATGCAGTTGAACCTCATATTCAAAACGTATGTCAATTGGAGGCAGCATTGCATCAACATCACATCCGACGACTGATTGCAGGGATGGTATGGAAGGTTGAGGCAGTAATCCAAGCACGTGGTGGTGTCACTCGATACTGCAACTTAAAACATGGATGTCGTAGGGTGACACAAAATTGACGTTTTCCAAGTGAAATGACAATATTCATCATCAACTGTGAATCTCAATACTTGAATGGACATGTTTTACTCTAAAACCTGGCTTTGTGATAGTGTGTCAATCTATCCATTAAATTATCATTTCTGTTGATATTTTTTTATATTCTCTGAAAGCCAATGTAATATCGTAACAGATCACATTTGTGTTTCTGGAATTATTGTGGTCCGTAATCTTATGACACTAATCGTTTCATTTGTCATTTTGAAAAAATGGGGTGTTTAACTTTTTTCTTTGTGCATACATGTTTTTCTATATATTTGTATTATTGATTCTGTATCAGTTTCATGGTATACTCTCTAACCAATAAATCATCTGGCTGAGTTTTTAATGTTTCCTAATAGCTAAATTCGCATTTTTCGGCATGCTGAGAACAATTTGCTTTTTGATGGGATGAGGTAAGTCAGGTTTATGGTTGGTCAAATACAAAGAAAATACTCTTTTCTGTGGTAGCTTGGTAAATTGAAATGAAACTTTGCAGAAGTTGACAAATGAAGATAACAAAATACCTAATGTTATGCCGGTTCATAAAGCGACGTGGCAGTAATAGCATATTGAAGTTTATGATAAGCCAGATAAAAAAAAAACATCTTCTCGTTTGACTTGATGAATATTTTGATTTTTGGTGTTTAACGCCACCTTCAGCAATATTTCAGCTATATCATGGCGACCAAATTTAGTGGTGGAAGAAGCCAGGGTACTCGGAGAGAACCACCGACCATGGGCATGTAACTGGTAAACTTGATCACTTGCGGCTGCGAGTGGAGTGCGGCCTTTTTTTGTAATTTAGAAAACCGGGCGCGAACCCACGCCGTATTGGTGATAGGCTTGTATGAGTTGCTAGGAAATCCAACTACCCAACTCATTGAGCCACCCGGGACCATTTCGTCTCCTTTGAAACTACTGGGAAAATTAGAATCGTAATGTGAAAAGATTCCTAAAAATATATTCTATCTGTTCCGATTTGTCAACCAACATCACCGCCAGAAGAAATGAATTTTTTTTTTCGGTCAAACACAAACACGAATCTCCTTTGAAACTATTTGGTCGGTTGGAAACAACCTTTCTACGAATGCTGCATAAAGGTCTACCATTCGTTTCCAAAAAAATGTACCTGTTTCCGAGAACAATTATGTGCTCACAAGTTTTCTTATTTTTAAATTACTTTTAAAAAGAGTTTTCCATTTTAAAATATTTTATTTGCAAAGAATTTAAATTGTAGATATATTTTGAAGATACCGAAAGGGTAATCACAATCCGTTAATCGAAAGACCCACAACGTAATTACCAAATGCTAAATAACAAAAGGACTAACAACGACACTCTATAGAACACTAAAGATCGGCAAATGCGAACCAACTAGGAATAGACGAAGAACTTGGGTGTTCCGTAGTGTAAACAGTTTCTGCTGCTCTAGTGCTATCTGTCGTGATACGCTATTTATAAACCATGTTATAAGTCATGATTGAGGAAAGGGTCGGGAAGGGCTTACGACAAGTGGAGCATATTGATGGTGATTTATGACACAGGTATTCCGTAATGTTTAACCGAGTCATGCTGGTAATCGTAAAACATTAGAAGTGATGACTTCAACTTATCCAAAAGGAACCCAGGGTTCAGTGGCTTCCTTTTTAGCAGCAATCATCTGTAGATATAGGATGAGTTATTGTAAACCTTTCATCTACGTATACGGTGTCTCTTATTTTGGACTTCAACTGTAATTGCTCGTATTGCTTATTGACCCAATTCGTGTTGACAGTATTATGTTATTCAAAACTTGATGTAATAAAAATAGCACACGAAAAAAGCATCTTTCCAAATAAACAAGCCATCAACAATAATTGTGCATATTGTAGATATATTTATATATATTTATATTGGGTGTTTTTTCCCAGGAAATCTTTATATTATCTTTGGTTGTACACTAAATCATATTCAGCTTTGTCTCTGACTACAAATCTTTCTTTGTACTATGTTGTAATCACCTGCACGTTTTGTCTTTTCAAATCCAGAAGTCATCACCATGGCTTAATATACAAATATTAGTATGGCGATAACCAATGGCAAGACATGACAAAAACAATTGTTCACATAAAAATGTGGGAAAGATCTATGCAGAAGCCTTGGCTAAAGCAAACAGTGATCGGTTCATACTGCTTTTTGTCTTATTGTTTTTTTTTTCTCTTTTTTAATTATTTGTTCCTTTCTTTTTTTTCAATTATATTCATCATGTAAACTGTATCATATTTTACAGAATGCTCAGAAGGTGACCATGGATTTGGTTGTGTAGACCGTTGTAATACATGCCACAGTACTTTGTGTGAACGATTTGAAGGGAATTGTACATATGGATGTGTTGAAGGCTTCAAAGGACATCAGTGTCTTGTCTCAGGTTTTTGGAATATAATTAAGCATTGTAAATTGAGTAAATAGTAATAATACCCATCGATACACACATAGTCTGACATATTAATATAATCATTCCATAAGTAATGTCATGGAGATCAAAGAAACATGTCTTCCACGGGTTACTTATCTAGGTGCATTGCGATGCCTCACGGTCTCATCTGAATAGATCCATCAACGTATGAAGCGGATATGCAAACTATTAATATGTTATTGGAAAAGTCGAGCACTTGGACAAATATGATGCACAGTATTATTACAAGGCCATTGTTAATGTTGACATCTAAGACATGGTAATACTGAGCTGTCACTGAAAGTAGAATCAAAGACCATCTCAACATAATTTGATCCAAGTTGATGTAGTGGCTGCTGTGAAAAAGATAAACTTAATTTGTTAAAGCAGTAATAATCGGTTGATTAAACATGTGCACATAAAAACACAGAAGATATGTTGAGCAAACAATTTCGTACAGCTGCAGTTTAAATCGGAACAAAAGTTCACAACAATGACGTTTTCATTGTCAAGTGTCTGCGAAGTATGCAGTTAGACACAACTTTGAATGGCTAGATCAGTAAAAGACCCTGCCAGTTCCATTTATTTTGTCTGCGAAGAACATTTGGATTTGATTTATTACTGAAAGTGAAGCAGTAATAGTCAAGTATTTCTGACTTTCAGTAACGACACCTATATCGGTTTCATTTTAGCTATTGTTTGTGCGTAAAAGATGTTAATGTCAATCATAGGTATTCATCGACTGAAGGAAAATTCACAGTAAAACAGTGTCTCTTTTTGACTTAAAATAAAGCATCAAAAGTCAAATAAAATAATTCATAACTTAGTCACGGCAGCTATTTTGACTAGAGGGAGAGCACCATATATACTTTTGAAAGTATTATTTTCACTTGATAGTATAAATTATTGTTCTCAATGTTATAGTGACTGTCAGGCATTTGATTGTTAACTTTTGTTTTCCATCAGAATTCCAGATTTCTCTTAATTCCTTTTTTGTTATGTTTGATTTTAGTTAATATGTAATATGACATGTATATATAATTTACAGCTACATCACAGTCAGATGAACAAAGTACAACAGATCATACATTGAACATAGTATATGGAGTAATTGGAACCTTCATTGTTACTACATTAGTGTGTTTCACTGTATTCCTGGTAATATTGAGGTATTCTTTGATTTAATGCATCATTCAATGTTGTGTATGTGTTACCCAAAGCAAGAAAATCATTAAGGTTATTTTTGACACAACAACATATCTGACTCCCCCTTTTAACAATGTTTCATTTTGTAGTTATACACCTTGCAGTCATCCCATGTGAATATAGGAGGGTTTATGAGTACACACATTTTGACTAAATATTCAGTCAGAAAATGACAATAACTCAAATCGCAAAGCATAATCCGGTCATTGATGCTATAACGGAAATTCCAATTAATAATTACAAGACGTATGTCATCGTATAAGTGTCATTTAATGATTGATGTGTTCAATGTAAATTGGCACAGCGTACTTACACATGACATACAATGCAAAACTGTGAAAATAAACACCAATTCGATTTATCTTTCAATGTGATCTTCCACAAACGATTCACTCATAAACAATATTGGTAATCACAAAGAATTAATAGCATAGTGTTGCTTATGCTTGATATGCTTTGTAAACATACGCAGTGTTATTTATTTTTGCTACATTTACATAGTGTACATGTACTTTGTTTGTTGGGTGAATAGATTGCAGGTGAAAAAACATACATACGCTATTGTATCTCCCACATCTTAAGCTTGAAAACCATAAAAGGAAGATAACGATGGAAGCTGAATTGATATAAGTATTGACTGAGGATAAAAAGAACATGGCGGAAATAATAGATATTATTAAATAATAAAATGAAAATACCTCACTGTGGAAAGACCTCCAGGCAAAATCGATACACAAACACACATATATATGCCTAATGAAGATCCTGGTCGGGCACGCATATTTTTAAGTCAACCTGGTATTACATGATTGGGTCTATTTTTCTGTCTTTGTGCGATGTTGCGATCAATTTAGTACCATCCACGTGTAATTCGAAAATCATTAATATATTGGTGTCGATCCTGTAAGAAGACATTTTCTAATATTGTTTTATTACCAATCATATTGACTGGTTTCACTCTCAGTCTAGCATTTAACTGAAATGTCTGCGTTGACAAAACTCAAACGTCACATTCCCTGCTAAAATAATTACAGTTTTGTTTTGTGCCTAGCTTAATAGTCTTAAGATAACATTGAGTACTATCTTATGATTATGACTAACTATTAAATCTGATAGAAATATCAGTTATGATTGTCTTGTTTTGAGAATAATGGTATTTATCCATAAAATTATACCTGTCTGGCTAGTAGTCAGTTAAGTACGAGCATTCATTAACCCTGCTATTGTACAGGCCATGCTATGTTGTTATTCGTTTGTGGGATAGTATGTGGTCTATTTGAGTGTAAGCGAATTTGTGCAGGTTTTGTTGTATCGTTTGTGTTTCCCTGTTTTGCCATGAGAGGTCACATATTCAAGAAGCGGATGTATCACATCCCATTGACCGCTTTAGCACCTCCACATATTGATATCTATCAACATACAGGACATGAATGTCATGGTCATTTTCATATTCAGTGATTTGAGGTGAGAGATGATTGTTCGCTTTGCTGATATCGGTGGAATAGTTGCCCATCATTGTTTATCTTTCTTTTCATAATATTGACCTCTATAAAAACTTACCTCGACCATGATAAAGCGCTATCATTATATATTTGTTTATTTCAGATATAGACGAGGCAAAAATACAAACGGAGAAACAAATAAACAAAATAGACAAAGTACAAGTGGATATCGAAATGATGCATACACAAACGATTATGCAAATATTGGTAAGCTTTTTCCTAGTTACATTTCATAATTGGCATTCGAATATAATCGGATTAATACTCCCTCTCTCTATATATATATATGCGTGTGTGTGTGTGTGTGTGTGTGTGTGTGTGTGTTTATTTAGAAAAAAAAAAAAAAAATCCCTTCACATGTGGGAAACATAAAGACAGGAGTACATGCAGTGGGTCTAGGATATTATAATGTACAATATTATCTTAATTAAATTACAATTATAGCTCACTATCTACAACTTAAGTATATATTTGAGTGGTAAAACGTTTTATTACATACTAAAGAAAACGTAATTTGTTTATCTTAAATAGTTATTAAAATAGTTCAATCAATATTCAAAACACTTGACCGGCAAACATCATGAAACATGTATCCTTTTAAACATAATGTTACCTATCCGATCACAGAAATTACCACACTCTAGAATAAAAAAAAATATATGTGTTCCCAATTAAAAATTCTATTAACTTTCTTGTCTCTTTGACAGTCAACTCTTGTAATGATATTTGTAATTATGTGATCTTACATTGTAATTCTGACAGTAATCGTTTTCTGGATTATTAACAATAATATTAACAAATTAATCAACAAAAAACTAATACAAAGAAGCAATGTTTATAAATGCTGACACATTTTCAGAAGTTGAAATTTAAAATTTAATCTTAATATAAAGCTCACTTTATTCAAACATTTGTATTAATACTGAATTGCTGGAGGCAATTAGTCTAGTTAAATGAATTGATGTGTATTTGAAACCAGCATAAGTGTGAAACTGGATATCTAATGCAATGCAATTTGGCAAAACGTCCATCTATGAATGCGTGCATGATTATTCACTTTCCACTTTGATGTTTACCTCTAAATTGTAGCATTTAATATTGCATAATTGTTGAATACAAATCAACATGATAATTATTATGATTAATCAGATTTCGTTGTATTCATGAATCTGATTTTCCAGTATCATTAATATAATTTGTGTTTAATAGTCGTGATAATGACAGTTATTTTTGGCATTTATCTTAGATATTATAAATATAATATGAAGAAGAAAATGCGACACAATCAGAATAGTTATCCCGATTGAAATCCGATTCCCCCTTTTTTTCCTTTACCCTGTCATTAAAGTTTCAAAATCCAAAAGTGTCGATAGACAGATAATACAACGACCAAAGGACAACAACTAATGTCTGGTACCTATCTCTGATCTTTCACCGTCCAATCCTATGCAAAACAGTTTAATATATTGACCAATCGAGCACAATCTCTTGGCGTGTATCCGATTTTAAAAAAGTAAGCTCACAGGTGATTGGTAAATTGAAAATATGGACCCTCACACAACCGAAAACGAGATGCCAATAAATGTTAGTGACCAATCGATCAACATATCTTGGCGTGTCTCCAGTTTTAAAAGGTAAGCACATTGGTGATTGGTAGTTTGAAAATAAGAATCCCTACACAACCGAAAGCGAGATGCCAATGCATATGGGTGTATGGTAAAACAAACAATACAACACATATCTAAGTATACCCCAGCTCCCCGAAGGGGGAGGGGAGAATACTGTTTTACCTCTGTCCGTCTGTCCATCCTTCCGTCCCTCCGACCGTCCTCCCGTCCGTTCAAGATAGTTGTCGTCGCATTTTTCTCAGTAACTGTTGACGGCAGAAATCTGATATTTGGTCACAAGCGTCATAGAGGTATACGATATTGTGGGTAGCATTTTTGGATCCGTCCGATTACTACTTCCTGTTTGCCGACTTAGTTGGTTTTGATACACATTGAACATACATTTGTATATGCACATTTTTGTCCCATTTTTCTCAGCAACTATTGATGACAGGAATCTGGTATTTGGTCACAAGCTTCATATAGGTATGACATATTGTGGGAAGCGTTTTTGGATCCGTCAGATCCCTACTTCCTGTTTGCCGACTTTGCTGATTTTTATGCACATTGAACATACATTTTGTATATGCCCATGTTTAGTCCCATTTTTCTCACCATCTATTGATGGCAGAAATCTGATATTTGGTCACAAGCTTCATATAGGTATGACATGTTGTGGAAAGAGTTTTGTGACCCGTCATATTACTACTTCCTGTTTGTCGAAGAGCGGGGGTATCATAAGTTGGAATTCGCTCACAGTTCATCTTGTTTTAATTAGATTGTATGTCAATGTTCATAGAAGTCCATATCATGACCTTAACACATACACTATAATTAAATGTAGGTAATTAACTAATCCACTGTCAGCAGCTACTTTGTTTATATTTATATATAGACATGTATTATCATATTGTAGCTAATTGTTGTAATAACAATTGTGTACTTATAGGTAATAAAAACGCAGAATCACATTATGAAGCAACTATTCCTTCAGCACAGGAACAACCTTATGATACAATATGAAAAGAGTGATCGGAATTATATAACATCATTTGTCATGCCCAGTGGAGGAATTATATAAAATTATTTTTCATGCTCAGTGGAAGAATTTTATAACATTATTTGTCAAGCTAAGTAGAGGAATTATATAATATTATTATTCATGCTCAGTAGAAGTAGCTATATGATTTTCTGAGATAAATAAAAAGAAATGTTGCCCGTATGAACATTTAGTTTTTTTTAAGTTATTTCTCAAACCGTCTGTTTAGTGCATGTTGTAGGGTATGAACAAAAAGCGTCATTTTTAGCATTTATTCTGCACACTGTAATCAATTTCAGTCCAGTAAATATGTCAAATGCAACTCTTTTTTAACATTTGTCTGAAAGCAAGCGTACATTTGAGCCATTATAATTTGTCGGAGGGTCCCATAAGAAAATTTTGAAGATACCAGGGGTAATCAGAATCCATAAATCGAAGGACAGACAATACAATGATCAAACTAAAAAGGAAAACAAAAACGATCTGCAAAACATTATACGTAACACTAAAGATCTAGCAACATGAACATCAATAACAGATGAACACATGTGCTCCGGAAGGGTAAGCAGTTCCTGCTCCACTATTGGCACTCGTCGTGTTGCTTTAATTGCAAACTCATAGAAAAGGGGAGTTGAACATATTCTTGGTCATTTATGACACAGATATTTCCTACCGGTCAACCATGTCATGGTGGTGATCGTAAAACTTTCGAAGTGATGTAGCTAAAGCTTCCTTAAGCCCGCCATTGTTTATTGAATTGCCTGCACCAAGCCACCAGACAAGTGAGGTTAAGGTATTTTCCCCCTGTTTCTAGGATGTGTCCATTGAAAGTATTCTGTTAAATATGTAGCATATTTGTGCGTAATACAACAACGTTTAGTACATATCTGAGAACATTTCAAGTGTTGTTCCAAAGATTAGTGATAGAACAGTGCTAGTTTCAGTGGATTAGATGAAATAGTTTCTATTCACCATTTGTGATCTGGGTAACCTATAAACATTGTGCCGGATGTCACCATCCTTGCCTACTAAAGAACAACTAGTTTAAGGTTACAATTTGTGGCAATATTATTTGATCATACAATTATATTCCGTTTAGCTTTCTTGCAAAACTAAAAATAAAAAGATAGTACCCTAGGCAGAACAGATTTTTGAGCAAAAAGGAATCCGGATGAAAGGCAAACACAGCAATTAGACAACAGTGGGAATAATTTAATAGAATAGCCTGCCTCAATAATGGTAGCTGGTTGAAATCCAAGTGCCTTCAGCCAGTTACGGACAGCTGGACTATATAAGAGAAGCTTCTACAATAAATTGAGAAGGTAAATTTCATATGAAACTCGGTAAAGAGTAGCCCATTTTATATAATAACAGAATGGCACGACATTGCACCAGACGTTCTCTGCCGAACTACTCTTCATGACGTCACATCATTGAAATGTTAGAGACAAAGCACTGTAGCGTGACAAATTTTAATTCAAACCTTGTTATTTATTTAAAAGTCGTTGTTTTTTAATGTTAGATAAGCTTATTGCATGCATATTACAAAAGATATCTACACAATGATAATAATAAGCGCATATATTCTATTAAGTGTACACGACGTGTTTCCGGAATAAAAGTCATCAAGCATGTTAAATATCAATATCATGAACAGTCAAAATGAAAGTAGAGGAAGAAAGACGACGTAGAACCAACTTGTTATCAATAGGAACTGCAGGTGCAACGCTCTCATCCTTGAAATCTTGTGTATGCCTTTCTGGCTTAATTTGAGCAATGTGTTGTTAAATCATCGAATGGCCATTGTCGGTTTTGTCATTCTTCGGGAGATCAAATTGAGTGTAGACTTTGGAATTAACCATAGATGGTTGTTCGCAATTTTACCATATACTGTTTCATTCAAACCAATGCTAAATTTAAAATTTTATATTATTCGTATACCACGTGGTGGTTTTAATAAATATATTCAAATAAACGGTTAAGAGAATCTTAAACACGATTTGATGGATAAGCCTTGTCCTCGGCTATGCACAGTCAAAGTTTGCATCCTTAGTTTTTGTAGTGAAGGTTCGCTTGCCGCAGGAGACAGATTATCAAACGCAGAGGTCATAAATGCTTAAACAAGATTGAATAGGGGATTTAAATATTTGGATTACCAGCGGCACATAAACAATATTACTCCCTTTGTTTCCTTTGTTTTTTGTAATGAGGTTTAGGTTTGCCGCAACAGACAAACTAACAACTGAAGAGCTTCTAAATGACCCTAGATGATTACATAGAGGAACTTAATGTATGGTTTCCGAGCGGGTCCATAACCAATATTGTAATGTGCCCTTATCTATCTTTGATATTAATCCCCATGAAAATATTTAGAAAGTCTCAAAGTATTCGACATTAATAGTGTTATTTATGAAGACGTCTCCATACAATGGAGAGACATTTCAATTTAGATTATATATTTACAAGTGAAATTATATTTAAATACCAGATATTTGTAATAAATCAAGACAAACCAACAAAGCTAGAATAATGTGAACTCTCACAAAAACGAGAGTCGATCAATCATGTTCCGGAAGGGTAAGCACATGTTATCTCAGTTCCGGTAATGGCAACCATAGATATGTCCTACCAACCAAATCCAGTTACAAAAAAATTGATTATCAAGTTAATATCGGAAATATATATGCAAGCAGTTGGAATAATGCAATTCAGTGTAGATTAACAAATTCTTGATAAGGACTGCATAGCTTGTGCAGAGATGGATTACGGTGAAGATTTCTCGTATTACTATTTAACATTGTGGCTTAATGAAAAACGGTGCCTTTTCATTGGACGCTAAGCGAGGAATAACGACTGGAGCCATAGCTATTATACTTGGGAAAAATGGAGCTGAAAAATGGAGCTGAAAAATGGAGCTGAAAAATGGAGCTGAAAAATGGAGCTGAAAAATGGAGCTGAAAAGACCTTCAGCTTGGGTAGTCTGTATATCCTGATATTGCCCTCCATATCAGTAACTGTGATATATATATACATTGTGACATACTATTACCTCAATCTACATCAGCTTCCTTCAGTGTATATTATGCATATATATACATATCAACGTCTAAAATACAGCACAACAACATAAAAAAAGATGTTAAAATATAAAAAGAATAACTATAAGTCTATAAAAAGACTATAATTATAATCAAATTGACGGATATTTCGCTTCACCGACAAGCTTCATCAGCGTCTGTAATCTGAGCAGGATATATATATATATACATTGTAAACATCGACTTTTTCCGGTGACTGTCTTTCATTATAGAATGCAGTGCTGGTAACTATGGTTACAATTGTAATCAATCATGTGACGGGTGTTTATCTAATTCCTGTGATAAAAAACAGGGTGTCTGTACAAATACAACTGGATGTAAACCTGGATGGCAGTATGTACAGTCTGGACTGCAGAAGTGTGATATAGGTATGTCAAGGAAATGTTTTATCATATACAAGAAAGGAACAAGCAATTGTCGGAATATAAATAAGTTCATTGAGACGATGGGGATAGAAATGTAATAGGAAGCGAAACTAAGTTAAACTCTTTAAAGAGTAAAAAGATCAATTAATGTCTTAAAGGTTTTCTACTAAATGTGTGTTCTATTAGAATATCTGGATACATTGTCTCAAGTTTTACATTGCTAATACCATATATGCTCTGAAACGGACATATTTCCTCTGCGTTATACGACATTCCTCTACTATCCAAATAATACCAGTATCCCAGGAAATTCGGTATATATATATATAGTTCATGCATGCTTCAATCCATCCATTATAGAATTGAAATACAACTTAAAGATTATCTTTGTTTGCCTTGACCTTCATTTACTATGTTTATATGTACCATTCCATATGATATCTCTTTCCAAAAAAACACAAAGAGAATGGTACTGTGTTGCCCAAGAATAATCGACGTCACTTTTTGGCACCATGTTCTAATAAAAGCGTACATATTAAATTGTTTCTACATTATCCTTGGTAAATCAGTGTTTATGTGCCCTATTTAATGGCATCTAATTATTTGTTGGGTTTTTCTTTGTTTTGTCTGTTTGTTTGTTTTTTGTTTTTGGTTATATTTTGTTTTTGCTTTTTGCTGCATAGTGAAAACGGAATTATTATATTGCAGTAAATGACATATGCGCACATTGACACTAAAAGTTTTATATATACATATATTTACTTGTATTTAAATTTGGTTTCGAAGTTACTGAATTTATATATATCAGGCATATACAATTAAATTAGTATTTGATAGATTTTGTGTAAAGTACTCTATAATATAATTTACAGGATTGGGTAGGAAGCCATATTTTAATCATTTTAATTGTTTTTAAAGTTACCCATTACGATCCAGAGAGTAATTGTTGCTAGTTGTATCGCACTAACATAACATTATGCCACTGTCATAGCTGACACAATATTATTACATTACAATAAAACATTGCAATACTCTGTACTTTCAGTTGTGTCAACTACTAACATCTAGTATTCTTTGTCCTCTTTGATTAGCGTGTATTCCCTGCTGATTAATATTTATTTAATTATACAAAATGAAAAGGCAGGAGGGCCTGTTAACAAAGCGAGGTGAAAGGGTATGGCCCATATATCATTTATTACATTAAGGACATTCCCGTATTCATAAGCGCTACGATCTGGTTTTTGGATTAAGGTTGACTCTACTGGCTCGAGAGGCCCATAGCCATGTATGTACAAAAAGCTACCAGTTCGCCAATACAAAGACGTCTATTTAAGGACACTTAATTGAATAACATAATGATATTTATATAAACATGCCAATTCAGCTACGCTTGAGAGACCATAGAACAGGGTAGACTAAGAATATATATTGTCTGACAAGCATAGTTTATATAAATATCATATGTTGCGTATCTGGAAGGAGTTCGTGTTGTTCAAAGGTGGTTTGCAGGTCATTGTTTTTCTTTGTCATTCTTCTATTGTACACCGCATTGTTTGTCCTTCGATTGATGGTTTTTGATTACCGTTTTTGGTATCTTCGAACATTTCGTCATCAGGTACGTCCAAAGTCAAAGCTGGAAAGGCCAACTAAGTCGCGTTTCTGGAATAATCTTCATCATGTACACTGATAATCAAGGTCTAGTGCAACATATGTGGTGATATTGTTGATCAACATTATATTATCCTTGATTGTTAGACAACAGATCCCATAGGGCCATAGTTTTCCAGATTATGCTATTTTTAATTTGACGCTTATTCTTCATCTAAAGCTTGAGTTTAAAAAAATATGAAATTTGCAATAGACAATCGTCGTATTCCATTAGTAGCAGAAGGTGAATTATATTTACAGATTCATACATTATTGATAAACATGAATGCATCGGACAATGTCGTCTAGCTGACGATATGATATAAACGCATCATTGAAATCGAGGCTGTTGCTTAGTGCATGCACGTATATGAAACTTTATGTATTATTAGATGTGCATATCTAGTGTTGGACAAAAACTAAATATAGAATTACGTAATTTTCGAAAACGGGTAAGCAAATGTATGGTTTTAAATAAGGGTAATAGCAAAATTAACGAACTCCGAACAATCTTGCAAAGGGAAAGTCAAAACTCATAAGTATATAAACAGACAAAATCAGTCAACAACCGGAAAACTATGAAAACCGTAAAAATAGTTCATTTACCCTTCTTATTACTTTTACTTGAATATAAAATAAATATGACTGTAATTGATTGAATTAAAAAATGAGCTCATTGTGTGGCTCCAATTTCAAAAACATTTATTTAAATTTCATTTTATACTTGTATATGCTGAGCGATTCTGAAGAGTGTTTGAAATATCCTTTTCAGAGAAATCATATTGAAGCAGAATTTGAAGTTAGCAGTTTACCTGTAGTGTAGGGTATGTCTATGCATAACTATTTTACTCACATTGTTTTGAGGCGTGAATAGTAAATATATATTCGTGTTCAAGTCTTATATTTAGAATAACAATATACATGCATAATTGTCTTTTCTTATCACTTAGCGTGCGATGAAGGATATTTTGGTATGAACTGTGAACATCAATGTTATTGCCGTTACGGAGTTTGCCTTAAATCTACAGGGATATGTCCGTCAAACCAGTGTCAACAAGGATGGAAGGGTGATACGTGCAGTGAAGGTAAGCTACATATATCGATATTATTCAAAATGACGATTACATCTATATATACACAAAGAATAGAGTTAAGCACCTCTCCCTTGATAAATTGAATTGAAATATGTTACCATGAGTTTCAATTTAGATGCAAATATTTATTTTAGCAAGACATGTGTTCCAATGAAAAGATGTAATCATACAGGTGTGACGGTTAAGTGCGATATCGAGATACAATGTACCTGAACCATCTCTCCCATGCATTATCCAAAATTCAGTATGTTTACGCTTCAAATTTTGGTATTTAAATCAAGTGTGTTTAGAAAATAATATTTTTTCTCAGCGGAAGACTTGGCAAGATCCGGAAGACCACATGAAAGGTCGCAGCGTGAAGATAGGGCACTGCATCGCTTGGTCATACGGATACGGACGCAATTCGCAACCGACCCTGTTCTGAAAAGACAATGATTACCAAATAGACGTCTGTCGGCAAGAACAGTGGGGAACCGTTTAAAATCAGCAGGACTGAAGTCAAGGAGAGTAATTAATGGTCACATGATTTCAGATCGATATCAACGATTATGTTTGGCATGGTGTTTAGCGTGACGTGGTTTCAATTTGAGGATCTGGCGCAGGATCCATTGGTGGAACGAGAGCCGGTTTCTGCTTCATTTAACCGATGCACGAATGAGAGTTTGGAAGCAAAGAAAAATAAGGCGTATACCACAGGGAACATTCAGCCAACTGTCCCTTATCTTGGAGGCTCACTAATGATATCGGGGTGTATCTCTCACGAATGCAAGTTGGACTTGGTCACCATACGAGGAAACCTAACATGTGATCAGTATATCAGAGATGTCTTAAAGCCAGTTGTTGTTCCCCATATCGACAACCACTCACTAGCTGCAAAATCTGTGCTTTTGGATGACAACACCATTCTGCATCGTCCTAGGTCAGTAGCCGCCTACCTTCAAAGTGAAGCCGTCCCTTTTCTCCATGACCAGCCATGAGTCCGAGATTGAATCGGACAGAGCATATTTGGAACACGCTAGGTCGTCATATACATGCAGTTGAACCTCATATTCAAAACGTATGTCAATTGGAGGCAGCATTGCATCAACATCACATCCGACGACTGATTGCAGGGATGGTATGGAAGGTTGAGGCAGTAATCCAAGCACGTGGTGGTGTCACTCGATACTGCAACTTAAAACATGGATGTCGTAGGGTGACACAAAATTGACGTTTTCCAAGTGAAATGACAATATTCATCATCAACTGTGAATCTCAATACTTGAATGGACATGTTTTACTCTAAAACCTGGCTTTGTGATAGTGTGTCAATCTATCCATTAAATTATCATTTCTGTTGATATTTTTTTATATTCTCTGAAAGCCAATGTAATATCGTAACAGATCACATTTGTGTTTCTGGAATTATTGTGGTCCGTAATCTTATGACACTAATCGTTTCATTTGTCATTTTGAAAAAATGGGGTGTTTAACTTTTTTCTTTGTGCATACATGTTTTTCTATATATTTGTATTATTGATTCTGTATCAGTTTCATGGTATACTCTCTAACCAATAAATCATCTGGCTGAGTTTTTAATGTTTCCTAATAGCTAAATTCGCATTTTTCGGCATGCTGAGAACAATTTGCTTTTTGATGGGATGAGGTAAGTCAGGTTTATGGTTGGTCAAATACAAAGAAAATACTCTTTTCTGTGGTAGCTTGGTAAATTGAAATGAAACTTTGCAGAAGTTGACAAATGAAGATAACAAAATACCTAATGTTATGCCGGTTCATAAAGCGACGTGGCAGTAATAGCATATTGAAGTTTATGATAAGCCAGATAAAAAAAAAACATCTTCTCGTTTGACTTGATGAATATTTTGATTTTTGGTGTTTAACGCCACCTTCAGCAATATTTCAGCTATATCATGGCGACCAAATTTAGTGGTGGAAGAAGCCAGGGTACTCGGAGAGAACCACCGACCATGGGCATGTAACTGGTAAACTTGATCACTTGCGGCTGCGAGTGGAGTGCGGCCTTTTTTTGTAATTTAGAAAACCGGGCGCGAACCCACGCCGTATTGGTGATAGGCTTGTATGAGTTGCTAGGAAATCCAACTACCCAACTCATTGAGCCACCCGGGACCATTTCGTCTCCTTTGAAACTACTGGGAAAATTAGAATCGTAATGTGAAAAGATTCCTAAAAATATATTCTATCTGTTCCGATTTGTCAACCAACATCACCGCCAGAAGAAATTAATTTTTTTTTTCGGTCAAACACAAACACGAATCTCCTTTGAAACTATTTGGTCGGTTGGAAACAACCTTTCTACGAATGCTGCATAAAGGTCTACCATTCGTTTCCAAAAAAATGTACCTGTTTCCGAGAACAATTATGTGCTCACAAGTTTTCTTATTTTTAAATTACTTTTAAAAAGAGTTTTCCATTTTAAAATATTTTATTTGCAAAGAATTTAAATTGTAGATATATTTTGAAGATACCGAAAGGGTAATCACAATCCGTTAATCGAAAGACCCACAACGTAATTACCAAATGCTAAATAACAAAAGGACTAACAACGACACTCTATAGAACACTAAAGATCGGCAAATGCGAACCAACTAGGAATAGACGAAGAACTTGGGTGTTCCGTAGTGTAAACAGTTTCTGCTGCTCTAGTGCTATCTGTCGTGATACGCTATTTATAAACCATGTTATAAGTCATGATTGAGGAAAGGGTCGGGAAGGGCTTACGACAAGTGGAGCATATTGATGGTGATTTATGACACAGGTATTCCGTAATGTTTAACCGAGTCATGCTGGTAATCGTAAAACATTAGAAGTGATGACTTCAACTTATCCAAAAGGAACCCAGGGTTCAGTGGCTTCCTTTTTAGCAGCAATCATCTGTAGATATAGGATGAGTTATTGTAAACCTTTCATCTACGTATACGGTGTCTCTTATTTTGGACTTCAACTGTAATTGCTCGTATTGCTTATTGACCCAATTCGTGTTGACAGTATTATGTTATTCAAAACTTGATGTAATAAAAATAGCACACGAAAAAAGCATCTTTCCAAATAAACAAGCCATCAACAATAATTGTGCATATTGTAGATATATTTATATATATTTATATTGGGTGTTTTTTCCCAGGAAATCTTTATATTCTCTTTGGTTGTACACTAAATCATATTCAGCTTTGTCTCTGACTACAAATCTTTCTTTGTACTATGTTGTAATCACCTGCACGTTTTGTCTTTTCAAATCCAGAAGTCATCACCATGGCTTAATATACAAATATTAGTATGGCGATAACCAATGGCAAGACATGACAAAAACAATTGTTCACATAAAAATGTGGGAAAGATCTATGCAGAAGCCTTGGCTAAAGCAAACAGTGATCGGTTCATACTGCTTTTTGTCTTATTGTTTTTTTTTTCTCTTTTTTAATTATTTGTTCCTTTCTTTTTTTTCAATTATATTCATCATGTAAACTGTATCATATTTTACAGAATGCTCAGAAGGTGACCATGGATTTGGTTGTGTAGACCGTTGTAATACATGCCACAGTACTTTGTGTGAACGATTTGAAGGGAATTGTACATATGGATGTGTTGAAGGCTTCAAAGGACATCAGTGTCTTGTCTCAGGTTTTTGGAATATAATTAAGCATTGTAAATTGAGTAAATAGTAATAATACCCATCGATACACACATAGTCTGACATATTAATATAATCATTCCATAAGTAATGTCATGGAGATCAAAGAAACATGTCTTCCACGGGTTACTTATCTAGGTGCATTGCGATGCCTCACGGTCTCATCTGAATAGATCCATCAACGTATGAAGCGGATATGCAAACTATTAATATGTTATTGGAAAAGTCGAGCACTTGGACAAATATGATGCACAGTATTATTACAAGGCCATTGTTAATGTTGACATCTAAGACATGGTAATACTGAGCTGTCACTGAAAGTAGAATCAAAGACCATCTCAACATAATTTGATCCAAGTTGATGTAGTGGCTGCTGTGAAAAAGATAAACTTAATTTGTTAAAGCAGTAATAATCGGTTGATTAAACATGTGTACATAAAAACACAGAAGATATGTTGAGCAAACAATTTCGTACAGCTGCAGTTTAAATCGGAACAAAAGTTCACAACAATGACGTTTTCATTGTCAAGTGTCTGCGAAGTATGCAGTTAGACACAACTTTGAATGGCTAGATCAGTAAAAGACCCTGCCAGTTCCATTTATTTTGTCTGCGAAGAACATTTGGATTTGATTTATTACTGAAAGTGAAGCAGTAATAGTCAAGTATTTCTGACTTTCAGTAACGACACCTATATCGGTTTCATTTTAGCTATTGTTTGTGCGTAAAAGATGTTAATGTCAATCATAGGTATTCATCGACTGAAGGAAAATTCACAGTAAAACAGTGTCTCTTTTTGACTTAAAATAAAGCATCAAAAGTCAAATAAAATAATTCATAACTTAGTCACGGCAGCTATTTTGACTAGAGGGAGAGCACCATATATACTTTTGAAAGTATTATTTTCACTTGATAGTATAAATTATTGTTCTCAATGTTATAGTGACTGTCAGGCATTTGATTGTTAACTTTTGTTTTCCATCAGAATTCCAGATTTCTCTTAATTCCTTTTTTGTTATGTTTGATTTTAGTTAATATGTAATATGACATGTATATATAATTTACAGCTACATCACAGTCAGATGAACAAAGTACAACAGATCATACATTGAACATAGTATATGGAGTAATTGGAACCTTCATTGTTACTACATTAGTGTGTTTCACTGTATTCCTGGTAATATTGAGGTATTCTTTGATTTAATGCATCATTCAATGTTGTGTATGTGTTACCCAAAGCAATAAAATCATTAAGGTTATTTTTGACACAACAACATATCTGACTCCCCCTTTTAACAATGTTTCATTTTGTAGTTATACACCTTGCAGTCATCCCATGTGAATATAGGAGGGTTTATGAGTACACACATTTTGACTAAATATTCAGTCAGAAAATGACAATAACTCAAATCGCAAAGCATAATCCGGTCATTGATGCTATAACGGAAATTCCAATTAATAATTACAAGACGTATGTCATCGCATAAGTGTCATTTAATGATTGATGTGTTCAATGTAAATTGGCACAGCGCACTTACACATGACATACAATGCAAAACTGTGAAAATAAACACCAATTCGATTTATCTTTCAATGTGATCTTCCACAAACGATTCACTCATAAACAATATTGGTAATCACAAAGAATTAATAGCATAGTGTTGCTTATGCTTGATATGCTTTGTAAACATACGCAGTGTTATTTATTTTTGCTACATTTACATAGTGTACATGTACTTTGTTTGTTGGGTGAATAGATTGCAGGTGAAAAAACATACATACGCTATTGTATCTCCCACATCTTAAGCTTGAAAACCATAAAAGGAAGATAACGATGGAAGCTGAATTGATATAAGTATTGACTGAGGATAAAAAGAACATGGCGGAAATAATAGATATTATTAAATAATAAAATGAAAATACCTCACTGTGGAAAGACCTCCAGGCAAAATCGATACACAAACACACATATATATGCCTAATGAAGATCCTGGTCGGGCACGCATATTTTTAAGTCAACCTGGTATTACATGATTGGGTCTATTTTTCTGTCTTTGTGCGATGTTGCGATCAATTTAGTACCATCCACGTGTAATTCGAAAATCATTAATATATTGGTGTCGATCCTGTAAGAAGACATTTTCTAATATTGTTTTATTACCAATCATATTGACTGGTTTCACTCTCAGTCTAGCATTTAACTGAAATGTCTGCGTTGACAAAACTCAAACGTCACATTCCCTGCTAAAATAATTACAGTTTTGTTTTGTGCCTAGCTTAATAGTCTTAAGATAACATTGAGTACTATCTTATGATTATGACTAACTATTAAATCTGATAGAAATATCAGTTATGATTGTCTTGTTTTGAGAATAATGGTATTTATCCATAAAATTATACCTGTCTGGCTAGTAGTCAGTTAAGTACGAGCATTCATTAACCCTGCTATTGTACAGGCCATGCTATGTTGTTATTCGTTTGTGGGATAGTATGTGGTCTATTTGAGTGTAAGCGAATTTGTGCAGGTTTTGTTGTATCGTTTGTGTTTCCCTGTTTTGCCATGAGAGGTCACATATTCAAGAAGCGGATGTATCACATCCCATTGACCGCTTTAGCACCTCCACATATTGATATCTATCAACATACAGGACATGAATGTCATGGTCATTTTCATATTCAGTGATTTGAGGTGAGAGATGATTGTTCGCTTTGCTGATATCGGTGGAATAGTTGCCCATCATTGTTTATCTTTCTTTTCATAATATTGACCTCTATAAAAACTTACCTCGACCATGATAAAGCGCTATCATTATATATTTGTTTATTTCAGATATAGACGAGGCAAAAATACAAACGGAGAAACAAATAAACAAAATAGACAAAGTACAAGTGGATATCGAAATGATGCATACACAAACGATTATGCAAATATTGGTAAGCTTTTTCCTAGTTACATTTCATAATTGGCATTCGAATATAATCGGATTAATACTCCCTCTCTCTATATATATATATGCGTGTGTGTGTGTGTGTGTGTGTGTGTGTGTGTGTGTGTGTGTTTATTTAGAAAAAAAAATAAAAAATCCCTTCACATGTGGGAAACATAAAGACAGGAGTACATGCAGTGGGTCTAGGATATTATAATGTACAATATTATCTTAATTAAATTACAATTATAGCTCACTATCTACAACTTAAGTATATATTTGAGTGGTAAAACGTTTTATTACATACTAAAGAAAACGTAATTTGTTTATCTTAAATAGTTATTAAAATAGTTCAATCAATATTCAAAACACTTGACCGGCAAACATCATGAAACATGTATCCTTTTAAACATAATGTTACCTATCCGATCACAGAAATTACCACACTCTAGAATAAAAAAAAATATATGTGTTCCCAATTAAAAATTCTATTAACTTTCTTGTCTCTTTGACAGTCAACTCTTGTAATGATATTTGTAATTATGTGATCTTACATTGTAATTCTGACAGTAATCGTTTTCTGGATTATTAACAATAAAATTAACAAATTAATCAACAAAAAACTAATACAAAGAAGCAATGTTTATAAATGCTGACACATTTTCAGAAGTTGAAATTTAAAATTTAATCTTAATATAAAGCTCACTTTATTCAAACATTTGTATTAATACTGAATTGCTGGAGGCAATTAGTCTAGTTAAATGAATTGATGTGTATTTGAAACCAGCATAAGTGTGAAACTGGATATCTAATGCAATGCAATTTGGCAAAGCGTCCATCTATGAATGCGTGCATGATTATTCACTTTCCACTTTGATGTTTACCTCTAAATTGTAGCATTTAATATTGCATAATTGTTGAATACAAATCAACATGATAATTATTATGATTAATCAGATTTCGTTGTATTCATGAATCTGATTTTCCAGTATCATTAATATAATTTGTGTTTAATAGTCGTGATAATGACAGTTATTTTTGGCATTTATCTTAGATATTATAAATATAATATGAAGAAGAAAATGCGACACAATCAGAATAGTTATCCCGATTGAAATCCGATTCCCCCTTTTTTTCCTTTACCCTGTCATTAAAGTTTCAAAATCCAAAAGTGTCGATAGACAGATAATACAACGACCAAAGGACAACAACTAATGTCTGGTACCTATCTCTGATCTTTCACCGTCCAATCCTATGCAAAACAGTTTAATATATTGACCAATCGAGCACAATCTCTTGGCGTGTATCCGATTTTAAAAAAGTAAGCTCACAGGTGATTGGTAAATTGAAAATATGGACCCTCACACAACCGAAAACGAGATGCCAATAAATGTTAGTGACCAATCGATCAACATATCTTGGCGTGTCTCCAGTTTTAAAAGGTAAGCACATTGGTGATTGGTAGTTTGAAAATAAGAATCCCTACACAACCGAAAGCGAGATGCCAATGCATATGGGTGTATGGTAAAACAAACAATACAACACATATCTAAGTATACCCCAGTTCCCCGAAGGGGGAGGGGAGAATACTGTTTTACCTCTGTCCGTCTGTCCATCCTTCCGTCCCTCCGACCGTCCTCCCGTCCGTTCAAGATAGTTGTCGTCGCATTTTTCTCAGTAACTGTTGACGGCAGAAATCTGATATTTGGTCACAAGCGTCATAGAGGTATACGATATTGTGGGTAGCATTTTTGGATCCGTCCGATTACTACTTCCTGTTTGCCGACTTAGTTGGTTTTGATACACATTGAACATACATTTGTATATGCACATTTTTGTCCCATTTTTCTCAGCAACTATTGATGACAGGAATCTGGTATTTGGTCACAAGCTTCATATAGGTATGACATATTGTGGGAAGCGTTTTTGGATCCGTCAGATCCCTACTTCCTGTTTGCCGACTTTGCTGATTTTTATGCACATTGAACATACATTTTGTATATGCCCATGTTTAGTCCCATTTTTTTCACCATCTATTGATGGCAGAAATCTGATATTTGGTCACAAGCTTCATATAGGTATGACATGTTGTGGAAAGAGTTTTGTGACCCGTCATATTACTACTTCCTGTTTGTCGAAGAGCGGGGGTATCATAAGTTGGAATTCGCTCACAGTTCATCTTGTTTTAATTAGATTGTATGTCAATGTTCATAGAAGTCCATATCATGACCTTAACACATACACTATAATTAAATGTAGGTAATTAACTAATCCACTGTCAGCAGCTACTTTGTTTATATTTATATATAGACATGTATTATCATATTGTAGCTAATTGTTGTAATAACAATTGTGTACTTATAGGTAATAAAAACGCAGAATCACATTATGAAGCAACTATTCCTTCAGCACAGGAACAACCTTATGATACAATATGAAAAGAGTGATCGGAATTATATAACATCATTTGTCATGCCCAGTGGAGGAATTATATAAAATTATTTTTCATGCTCAGTGGAAGAATTTTATAACATTATTTGTCAAGCTAAGTAGAGGAATTATATAATATTATTATTCATGCTCAGTAGAAGTAGCTATATGATTTTCTGAGATAAATAAAAAGAAATGTTGCCCGTATGAACATTTAGTTTTTTTTAAGTTATTTCTCAAACCGTCTGTTTAGTGCATGTTGTAGGGTATGAACAAAAAGCGTCATTTTTAGCATTTATTCTGCACACTGTAATCAATTTCAGTCCAGTAAATATGTCAAATGCAACTCTTTTTTAACATTTGTCTGAAAGCAAGCGTACATTTGAGCCATTATAATTTGTCGGAGGGTCCCATAAGAAAATTTTGAAGATACCAGGGGTAATCAGAATCCATAAATCGAAGGACAGACAATACAATGATCAAACTAAAAAGGAAAACAAAAACGATCTGCAAAACATTATACGTAACACTAAAGATCTAGCAACATGAACATCAATAACAGATGAACACATGTGCTCCGGAAGGGTAAGCAGTTCCTGCTCCACTATTGGCACTCGTCGTGTTGCTTTAATTGCAAACTCATAGAAAAGGGGAGTTGAACATATTCTTGGTCATTTATGACACAGATATTTCCTACCGGTCAACCATGTCATGGTGGTGATCGTAAAACTTTCGAAGTGATGTAGATAAAGCTTCCTTAAGCCCGCCATTGTTTATTGAATTGCCTGCACCAAGCCACCAGACAAGTGAGGTTAAGGTATTTTCCCCCTGTTTCTAGGATGTGTCCATTGAAAGTATTCTGTTAAATATGTAGCATATTTGTGCGTAATACAACAACGTTTGGTACATATCTGAGAACATTTCAAGTGTTGTTCCAAAGATTAGTGATAGAACAGTGCTAGTTTCAGTGGATTAGATGAAATAGTTTCTATTCACCATTTGTGATCTGGGTAACCTATAAACATTGTGCCGGATGTCACCATCCTTGCCTACTAAAGAACAACTAGTTTAAGGTTACAATTTGTGGCAATATTATTTGATCATACAATTATATTCCGTTTAGCTTTCTTGCAAAACTAAAAATAAAAAGATAGTACCCTAGGCAGAACAGATTTTTGAGCAAAAAGGAATCCGGATGAAAGGCAAACACAGCAATTAGACAACAGTGGGAATAATTTAATAGAATAGCCTGCCTCAATAATGGTAGCTGGTTGAAATCCAAGTGCCTTCAGCCAGTTACGGACAGCTGGACTATATAAGAGAAGCTTCTACAATAAATTGAGAAGGTAAATTTCATATGAAACTCGGTAAAGAGTAGCCCATTTTATATAATAACAGAATGGCACGACATTGCACCAGACGTTCTCTGCCGAACTACTCTTCATGACGTCACATCATTGAAATGTTAGAGACAAAGCACTGTAGCGTGACAAATTTTAATTCAAACCTTGTTATTTATTTAAAAGTCGTTGTTTTTTAATGTTAGATAAGCTTATTGCATGCATATTACAAAAGATATCTACACAATGATAATAATAAGCGCATATATTCTATTAAGTGTACACGACGTGTTTCCGGAATAAAAGTCATCAAGCATGTTAAATATCAATATCATGAACAGTCAAAATGAAAGTAGAGGAAGAAAGACGACGTAGAACCAACTTGTTATCAATAGGAACTGCAGGTGCAACGCTCTCATCCTTGAAATCTTGTGTATGCCTTTCTGGCTTAATTTGAGCAATGTGTTGTTAAATCATCGAATGGCCATTGTCGGTTTTGTCATTCTTCGGGAGATCAAATTGAGTGTAGACTTTGGAATTAACCATAGATGGTTGTTCGCAATTTTACCATATACTGTTTCATTCAAACTAATGCTAAATTTAAAATTTTATATTATTCGTATACCACGTGGTGGTTTTAATAAATATATTCAAATAAACGGTTAAGAGAATCTTAAACACGATTTGATGGATAAGCCTTGTCCTCGGCTATGCACAGTCAAAGTTTGCATCCTTAGTTTTTGTAGTGAAGGTTCGCTTGCCGCAGGAGACAGATTATCAAACGCAGAGGTCATAAATGCTTAAACAAGATTGAATAGGGGATTTAAATATTTGGATTACCAGCGGCACATAAACAATATTACTCCCTTTGTTTCCTTTGTTTTTTGTAATGAGGTTTAGGTTTGCCGCAACAGACAAACTAACAACTGAAGAGCTTCTAAATGACCCTAGATGATTACATAGAGGAACTTAATGTATGGTTTCCGAGCGGGTCCATAACCAATATTGTAATGTGCCCTTATCTATCTTTGATATTAATCCCCATGAAAATATTTAGAAAGTCTCAAAGTATTCGACATTAATAGTGTTATTTATGAAGACGTCTCCATACAATGGAGAGACATTTCAATTTAGATTATATATTTACAAGTGAAATTATATTTAAATACCAGATATTTGTAATAAATCAAGACAAACCAACAAAGCTAGAATAATGTGAACTCTCACAAAAACGAGAGTCGATCAATCATGTTCCGGAAGGGTAAGCACATGTTATCTCAGTTCCGGTAATGGCAACCATAGATATGTCCTACCAACCAAATCCAGTTACAAAAAAATTGATTATCAAGTTAATATCGGAAATATATATGCAAGCAGTTGGAATAATGCAATTCAGTGTAGATTAACAAATTCTTGATAAGGACTGCATAGCTTGTGCAGAGATGGATTACGGTGAAGATTTCTCGTATTACTATTTAACATTGTGGCTTAATGAAAAACGGTGCCTTTTCATTGGACGCTAAGCGAGGAATAACGACTGGAGCCATAGCTATTATACTTGGGAAAAATGGAGCTGAAATGACTTAACTGATGGTGTTGTAACTAATAAAATTGCAATACAAACCATCGATACACAAACACCATACAAATACATGACAGCTCACGTTCCTGATACAGGCACTTCAGTAAAACGTGGCTGCGTTAAACTATTTACATAAACCCAAACCCTCCGCCCCCGCTTACTGATATGGGGTGGGGGGGTGTCAGGCAAGTAAGTAATGTCCACATGTTAGCGCATTATACAGCTAAGCAAATGACGTCCCCTACGGAAACCGGTTTTCTCTGATGTTTAAACTGGGCAAAGAAATAGTTGATGTCTTAAGAATTAAAAGTTATGCAGCAATATATGCATTGTCTAGCACCTAAATAACATATAATATGTTGTCTATATATATACAATGAAAAGCTTACATGCCACACATATATATACATCACAAAGAACAAAGAATAATTAAACTTGTAATTTAACAACTTCAAACACTGAATGCATATATAAAAGTTACATTATAATTTACATTCAATACTTATAATTTGCATTGTAAATAAACAAAGTTAAAGCTGTGTTAAAATTACACCAATTAAAAGTAGGTTAAGATTATAATCATGGGACAACACACAATATTCGATTGATCTGACGATTTAAAATATAAACGAGTCTCTTTGGTTTTCAGTAATATGATACTGCTTTTTAAAAGCTTAATTAATATCTGTACACACAATCAACAGCTATATTTCTTTAAAAATATATTCACTATATGTAGTGTTATAATTTCGTTTCCAACACACTCAGTCCTGATAAATACTTTTTATATATATAAAATGAAAACAAAGTGTTTCACTAAGAACAACAAACAATTTTTCGACATGTTCAATGATTTGAGGTGAGAGGTAATTCTTCGTGTTGTTGATATTGGTGGATTTGCTGAGCTCCGTTGTTTACATATTTTGTTGATAGAAACTTTTTACATTTTGTACTTCAACTAATATTGTCAAGTTTGCAATCTCGCTACTCGTCATGTTGGCAGAGTATACATTCATATGTATTTCGATATTGTTGATCAGTATTTGTCGCATATCATTAAGCAGATACTGATCAACAGACATCTGTAGATATGCAATATTTTTCTCTTTTGAATTAGGAAAGATTCGTTTGCAATGAAGCAAGCGAGAACAAACTAAATAATAATTAACAACTATCCTCCACACAGGGGAAACACTGTGCAGGTCTGTGGGTTTGAGTTCTGTGAACTTTCACCAGTATCCACTGTATTGTGTTCAACAAATATAAATAGTTTATATATATATTTATACAGTGTATGATCGTTGCCGTGAACCCAACTATGTATCTGTATATCATAGATGGCATACTACCTGAATATTATTCACATACGAATTCAATCAGGGTACAGTTCAAAACAGGTTTAAATGTACGGGTGCTACGTCAGTAATATTATTTATTTGAAATAGCACGCAGAGGAAGCGAGGCATAGCGAAGTTATATATAAATGTAATAATTACTATTTTGTACAACACCTCCGTTTGTAATATGACATTAATTTCAAATTGAACATAGATATAAAGGGACATTAATCATATTATGTTCTTGTTTCCGTGATTAAGATTGTGCGTTCTTTAAATTGTCACCAGGTTGCCTTAAATAACCTAGTTATTTTGTGATATTTCCTTACAATCTTAATGCTAATGAAATAAGGTGAGACGAGTTATTTTCAACAAAAAAACAAATTTGTTGCAATTGATTTGCCTACTATTTGTTCACTAATGCGTTGTTCATAGCAGGTTACATACTATTGTTGAATATACAAATGTAAACATAATCGAAGAATACTGGGAAATATAATCTCCTCGTCCATATGCATCAACAGGTTTTTTTTTCTTTTGCTTTGTTTTTTGTTTTTTTGTTTGTTGAATTGGTGACATATAATCATTGATGTGTACATACAACTTTTTGATTCTTGTTCTGCATTTTGAAATATACTGGGTATGTCTAAATAATTTTACAAATATACCTATATATGTAAGAAAAGATAACCCAACAGTGTTACAATTAGATTTGTGAGATGACAGAGTTTCGGTATCCCTAGACGAGAATTGAAATCCCACTATTGATACACTGCATCATCAATCACCTATCATTGTGTTCGGCGCCTTATATCACTCGGTCAAATCCGCTATGTAAAAATGTTTCTTCAACAGTTGAATTGTTACCTAGTCTCGTAAGGCAACTATAGGAATAGACATAAGAAATGTGCTGAAGAGTGTATCGATGGTACATATATATTTATTATTTGAATATGCAATATATATCCAGCAATATATTTCAATATTATAGGGATATTGCACTAACATTGTCCCGTACAGTATATCAGATTGTACGAGCTTGCGAGTGCAATGTGATATACTGCGTTGGACAATATTCCTCAATATTAGTGCAATAACACTTTTATAATATAGTACCAAATATTTTAGTCTTTTGTCTGTGACAATTGCATTTCACTATATTTCTTCGCAACATGTATTCAATATAATTCCGCCATTTTTTTTTATATCTCGTCTGTTTGGGTGCAAATATCGTTATTCTCGGAACCTCTCTAGTGCGTACGAAGCTGTAAGGAGAAATGATGGAATGCAATATTGGTCAAGATGCAATATGTTTAATTCATTCGGAAATACTCTACTTTGTATGTATATTTACAAAAGAATAGTAGTAAGCATATCGGAAAATATTGCATTTTTATTTTCCAAAGAAATGTACACGAAATATTTGATTCTATATTATACTATTTGTAATATTAGGTGTATGCTACATATATTTCATAGACATATTATATATACTATAAACAGTGAATACATGAATATATTGTGTTGAACTCTTATCACCTTAAAACAAAGATAATTACTTTATCTCAGCCCTACCATAGATTAATTATTGCACAGTGCTTCATGCATGCACAATGGAAATATGTTGTACTCATCCGTATTGTACTGAAAACCCGCATTGCACAGATCTGTAACACTGTACAATAACCTGCATAAAGTTGTGATTAAATATCAGAGATGACATAGTAACGCCTGCATATTACACACATACAAAGTCAATCCGGGTACAATTTATAGCATTTAAAATATATATATATTGGTGCTACTTCCGTAATGCTATGGATTTCAAAAATAAATCAATCGAAACGAGGCACAGCGAAGGTAAATATAACATTTATACTCTAAACTATATACAACTATGCAGTTTTGTTAGTCCCTGAAGTTATTTGGTTCTCCAATCTTTCTACTTCCAGTGCAACTGATAAAAGCTATTCCAGAAACCCGTTGTGTGCCTATATTTGATATTTACGTTCTTATTATGCATGCTATACCTGAATTTGTTCAAATTAAGCACAAATATACACGTGGAGAGTGATTATTTTCTTTCCAGATTCTCTTATAAGTATTGTTTATTCTTTGACTTGTCACTGGTGAGGAGGGTGGAGTGTAATTTCTCACTTACCCTCCTATTGGGTAGTTGTTCCCAACAATTTCTCTTTTATTATGATAAGGTGAGTCGATGTGTTTGCTATGAATATCAATAGTAAATTTTTGCTACAGTTCATTTCCCCTTTATCTAATAGGTTTTTTAATTCTTATTTAATTTTTAATTTTATCTGTTATTTGATAACAGGTGGTATACAGAATGTTCGATGCAACCAAAATATAAACAGACTTATAACATAAATATGTTATGAAGGAAGTAGCTCCTCATCAATATAAATCTACAACGATCTTCTGTTCTATATAATACACCCTATATTTGACAACATCTTTTGTACGAATATACAAGGTCGCCAAGTCTTTAGTAAATGTGTTCCATGGTATTTAACCATTCAATCGTAAAAAGACTTCCTCATTCTAGTTGATTTTAATATATTGTAAATATTTAAATAATTATATGCATATGTATTGTCGTCGCCATATCATGTATGATATTATAAAACAGTGAATATATGATTTTCATGAAATAGGTAAGCTGATGAAAAAAAATAATATATGTATTCATATGTATGGCTGCCCTGAATCACAAATGTACAACAACAAAAACATTTAAGAAATTTCAAACTCATGATCTCTCATTTGGGTGATATTTGTCAGAACATGATTGTTTTCTTCATCTTCAATTACATATGCTCACATATTTCCAAAACATTTAATACAAACATCTTAACAAAAAGTCGTGTTAATATTGTATGATATCTTGATGTTATATAACGTCTGAAGAGCTGTAATTTTTGTCTGAGGAGTAAACTCTGAATAGGTTTCACAAGAACTGCAAAATACAAATATCCTTGTACATAATTTACACACAACTGCATTGTATTCATGTTGATAATATTAACTGATGTTATATGCTTACAAGCGATAAAGTCCACACACTCCTTGTTATTATTTTCTGTATTACTTCCAATGATTTCTATTCTGATCATTGGAATATCATGATGGGGGTATTATTTTATATATATTAAGGACATAAATTAGAACTAAATAGACCTCTGTAAGTAATATGACAAACCTTTCCTGATTTTTCACTTAATGAACGCATCAGACGTACTGCTGCTATATTGGCTTAGAAAATGACAAGATGGTGATGGATCAATTTCAACAGAATACTCATTTGTTTATATTAGATATCCATCACGTACCTTTCTCTATGTTATCTGAAAATTGCTTGTCCTTATAACCAAGTATTTTAATTACTGATTATGTTTAATTTAATTGTTTGGAGTACAGATGATGATAGATAATGTTTGGAAGAGGACCATACAAGGAGTACCGTAGCCCAGTTGGTCGATTCTGGAATTTAAAACACTATTTACCTACTCGTGTAATATAGTTATTTAACTTATGTGTTTGTACCCTCTCCCTTCCTGATATGTCGGATAAAAAGATCTAACACAACCACGAACATATCATGATTCCATTCCTCTTTTCGATAAAGTTAGAGATAATCTATATTGCGTCAGCACCGTTCTATCAAAGCCTACATCAATATACATGTACAACGAATGCATACTATCTTTGACAGGCTATGTTGACAGTACACGGTCATCCAAAGCTTAATAAATGTGTTCCATGGTATTTAATCAATCATCCGTTTACAACTTCCTGATTCTGGTGGGTTTGTAATACATTGTGAAAATTTGAATAAGCTTTCATATATATATTGTCCTAGGCATATTATGTATTATGCATATTATTATGAAACAGAGAATAAATACTTTTCATATAATAGGTAAGATGATGATACAAATATGCATCTAGTCAACTGTCCGTCATGCGATAGTCACAGAAACTGCTAAATGTCAGGTTTCTCTCATGTAAGGTGGATTGTTCTTCGTGTGCAATATCTTTAATCAGTAAATAACCAGTTGTATTTCATGAGAAAACAAAGGGGGCAAACAGGAGATATTTTTACAATTTTATCAATTGATATAGATTAATATGATTTGTAATAAAAACTTAGATAACCAGTTTTATTTCGCGAGAAAGCAAAAGGGGCAATCACGGGATTCTTGAATAACGTTATTTTTGTCTGTGACGGCGATAAAATCATGATCAAATTGGACATTTTCTTATTTTCACGGACTTGACAAATTTATTTATTTTTACATTCTTTTCTAGATCATTAATAAGGTTTTATTTAATTCGGACTTTATTCTTTCAATTAACTTTCGGACGTAAAGGTCAATTAATCTGTCGTGTTAATATCATTAGCTTTAATCATGTAACATATTGCTATTGAAACTTGTCACTCTTTGTTCAAATTAATTAATTGTATTTATTGTGTCAATTTAATTGTATTTACTCGCTTCGGCAATTCTTTTCATGTACAACATTGTGATTTAAATGATTGTGTGTTAATTGAGAAAAAAATGAATTGGATAACGACAGGCTCTTAGTATGGACGACGTATAGTTAGTGATACTGTTTTGTTAAAAGGAACACCCTTATGGATGGCCGCATTTGCTTGTATTGTTGGATTATACCGCATTAGTGTATTTATTCTTCTATATTGCAATATGTTTGATGCAACTTGTATAGTAACATGTTGCGCTTTGCTTAGTGTAAGTTGTGAGGTTTTTCCTGGAACATTAATAGTAACGGAATTCGTCAAGTACCGCCGTTTCATTGAATTCAAAATATAGACGTCGACAGATTAATCCGATTTTTCTTCAGGATAAATAAAATATTAATTCAGTAGCTTAAAATTTAAAGTTTATTTGTATGAGGTTTTAAGCCTTGGATGAAAGCGAGGTCCACTAAGTCTCTTGTGGGAACCAGCATCTCATCTGGTCGCGAAAGCGAAGAGTTGTGATGTGGTGTTTTCATGCAACTGGCAGCATTTGATGCAACGTATTGTACCAACACATTGAGTATGTAATACAATTATCTAACATTTCAATAAAAAACTATTTTAAGCAAATGAATTGTAATGATCTATGATGAGAAAGATCAGATGGAGAAGGAAAGAAATCTTTGGAAACTTCGACTACGTGTAAAGAGCCACGTAATACCTTGGCAGCATCATGAAGAATCTGATCTTCCTACATATCAGGGACATCTACGAAAGAAGTTTCTACCTCTGAAAACTTGAGGTCTACTTTCAACTCACTTGCGGCACAAATAGCGTCATCAACTGATATCGAACTACTGAAAACTATATTTGATTGACCTTGTCCCTTTTGACTTTCGATCACAATAGTATCGCCGTAATGATGTTGAAGCCTTGTCTGTAATTTGGCAGTATAATACTTTGTCGATAGGCCCTCTGGAAGCAAGGAACACAATGTGTCTAACAAGGAAGACATAGTAAACGCTTTCTTGTTCTCAGAAAGGTCATGGTGTAAAATGTCTAAGAATTTTTTGAATGCAATATCATGTTCCGACTCATGTTTAATTGTAGAGTAATTATCAGCTCTATGTTCTTTTTTCCACGTCAGCAAATAATTTGTAATGCATGCCAAATGATACTGCGCTTTTTCCTGGACATCGTCAACGGTCAAGAGGCTCAACAAATCATAATCAAACTTACCTCTTGCGGTATTTAAAATGTATTTGACGCGTTCACTACTTTCAATGCGCTTAAGTTTTCTATCTTTCTTGATATCCTTTTGTCTGCAAAAAATACAAGAGTCCCAGTTTAGTTGTGGCAAGGTTTTAGAACTCGTCTTCATAGTAGACCCTGAAGCGTTATTACTAGTGTTGCTACATTCTTGAACATCGCTGACAAACCGTTTACTTGCATAGGCTGGATTACAAGACCTATGCTACTTTATTTCATTTAAAGGAACCAAGCTCAATGAATTAATTTCGTCATACAGGCGACGATGAACATCATATTGTCGCTTTTTGATCGCATCAAACAGAGTATCTCTTCCCTTCTCTGTAGCGCAGGACAAACCGTCGGGTGTGTTTATTTGACAAATGACACATAGTTCCTAATTGCTTGTGTTTCGACATTTTTTCGGCAAAGAGTGGGCAAATTTAACGGGACTGACATTTTCTGGATTAAGCAAGTATTCCGACTTGGTCAGTGTATTAGTTGTGCCTTATAGGAGCTTATTTTCAATAACTGATATTCTGCTTTAAATAACTCCTACACTAAAACCATCACAATAAAATGAGATATTAAACTGAATTCTTGTAATAAGCACATAAATTATTTCATTGAGAGACAAGTTAATTTCATAGTAATTTCATTTTAAACGACACGCATTGCACTCAATGTAATCAGGGGTGTGCTAAGACAGGGGAGCGAGACCATGCTCAATACGTATCAAATTTACAGAATGCTACTAAAGATTAAAAAAAGATGATAAACGTTTAATTTCAAGTTTTGATTGACAAATTTAACACACATGATATTACAAATAAAGTTTCAATTCATAGCGAATTATATTTTCCTCGTGAATAACGTGGAACAATTTTAAATGGAATTGAAAGGTGGTGGAAGGTAACACAAACTAACCCTCAGAAAATAATTTTAATTCTAACTGCTAGTTTTCTGTTCTTTATTTACCTTGTTATTTCAAATGAAAGATAAGATATAGTAATCTCAATTTAATCAGAAAAGAGTTTTCATTTTTGTCAAATATTAAAAAAACTGTATCGCAAAGTAGACATACATAGAAATGTCAAAATGCGATTACACCCAAATGTCTCGCTCTCCTAAAAAAATGCACCATGAGAAAACGCGACGACAGGGCTAACATGGTACTTTGATGTATACTCATCTGGGAAAATTTCAGCCGTGTGGTATTCCGGTACATTAAACTCGATCAATAAGCGTCTTTTCTCGATTCGTCAATGCACTATATATAAATATTTGTAATACTAGATGTATGCTGCATATATTATATTGACATATTATGTATACTATAAACAGTAAATACCTGAATATATTTTGTTGAAATCTTAACACCTTTCAACAAATATAATTACTTTATTAAATATCAGAGATGACATATTAACTCATCCACAAAGTCAATCCGGATACAATTCATAACATTTAAGATATATATATATATCGGTGTTACCTCCGTAATGCTATGTATTTTAAATAGAAATGAAAGGAAACAAGGCAAGCGAAGGTAAATATAACATTTATACTCTAAACTATATACAACTATAAAGTTTTATTAGACTCTGAAGTCATTTGGTTCTCCAATCATTCTACTTTCAGTGTACCTGATGAAGGTTATTCCAGAAACCCGTCGTGTGCCTACATTTGATATTTACGTTCTCATTATGCATGTTATACCTAAATTTGTTCAAATTAAGCACAAATATACATGTGGAAAGTGATCATTTTCTCTAATAAAGATTGTTCATTCTTAGACTTTCACTGGTGAGGAGGGGCGTTATTTTTCAACTACCCTCCTATTGGGTAGTTGTTCCCAACAATTTCTCTTTTATTACGATAAGGTTAGCGGATGTGTTTGCTATGAATATCAATAGTAAGAGATTATTACATGACATTTTCCATATCGGCCCTGGTATCAGCCCGCGACTTCCATATCAAGCCCCAGAGCGAAGCTGGGTGGCTTATATGGGTCGATGGCTGATACCAGGGACGATATGGAAAATGTCATATCATAATTTGTTTTCACATATTTTACATTGACCTTTTTCAAGCATTTACTTTTATATTGCAGTAAAGATCTTTGAACTGACAAATCGCGAAAATAAATCTTTAAAAGAGTTGCATTTATTCAACTTGCAAATATTTTGTTTTCGAGTTTTGTACAATGACGCTAGAAAGTGTTTGCAAAATCTACCCAAGAGGTTGACATTTCAATGGAAATTCCTATTCAAGACGTCGTATACATTTGAGCTAGTTATTCCTTTTCAAGTTATTTAAACTTTATTCCAATATTTTGAAACGTGATAATTTGATTGATATAAGATTTTATCTTTCCTTGTACTTTGACATATGTTCTTAAGTTAATTTCGGAGGCAAATACGAATGCTTGAGGGTCAATGCGGATATTTGAGGACCAATGCGAATATTTGCCCCGAGGACAAGTAACCAACACTAACTTCTAGCTATTATTGGACATGCAAAACGAACATATTGCAAAACAACATGTGATAATACATGTTACAGTTCATTTGCCCTTTATTTAATAGGCTGGTTTAATACTTATTTCATTTTTTATTTGGTCTGTTATTTGATAACAGGTGGTATGCAAAATGTTCGATGTAAACAAATTATAAACATACCTTTAACATAAATATGTTGTTGAGGAAGTAGCTCCTCATCAATATATATCTACAACGATCTTCTGTTAAATAAAATGCATCCTATCTTTGACAATCTCTTTTGTACGAATATACAGGGCCGCCAAATCTTCATATTCATGATGGGGGTATTATTTTATATATATAAAAGACATAACTTATAACTAAATAGACCTTTGTAAGTAATAGGACAAACTGTTCCTGATTCACTTGATGAACGCATCAAACTAAAATATTTTTTTAATTTCCTATCAGTATTCACGAAACGCATCGCCTGAAAATCCACTCCTCAGACGTACTGCTGTTATTTTGGCTGAACAAATGACAAAATGGTGATGGATCAATTTCAACAGAATACTATTTTTTTTATGTTAGATATCCATCACGTTGTTATCTGAAAATTGCTTTCCCTTATAACCAAGTATTTTAATTACTGATTATGCTTAATTTAATTACTTGGAGTACAGATGATGATAAATAATACACATGTTTGGAAGAAGACCATCCAAGGAGTACTATAGCCCAGTTGGTCGATTCTGGATTTTAAAACACTATTTACCTACTCGTGTAATATAGTTATTTAAATTATGTGCTTGTGCCCTGTCCCTTCCTGATATGTCGGATAACAAGATCTAACACAACCACGAACATATCATGATTTCATTCCTCTTTTCGATAAAGCTAGAG
Source organism: Bathymodiolus septemdierum (assembly GCA_963383655.1). Taxonomy (NCBI): domain Eukaryota; kingdom Metazoa; phylum Mollusca; class Bivalvia; order Mytilida; family Modiolidae; genus Bathymodiolus; species Bathymodiolus septemdierum. The sequence goes on from OY726527.1 coordinate 56,006,132, forward strand.
CTAAGCTGTATTGCGTTAGCACCGTTCTATCAACGCCTACATCAATATACATGTACAACGAATGCATGCTATCTTTGACAGGCTATGTTGAAAGTACACGGTCATCCAAAGCTTAATATATTTGTTCCATGGTATTTAATCAATCACCCGATAACAACTTCCTGATTCTGGTGGGTTTGTAATACATTGTGAAAATTTGAATAAGCTTACATATATATATTGTCCTAGACATATTATGTATTATGCTTATTATTATGAAACAGAGAATAAATTCTTTTCATATAATAGGTAAGATGATGATAACAATATGTATCTAGTCAACTGTCCGTCATGTGATAGTCACAGAAACTGCTAAATATCAGGTTTCTCTCATGTAAGGTGGATTGTTCTTCGTGTGCAATACCTGTAATCAGTAAATAACCAGTTTTATTTCATGAGAAAACAAAGGGGGCAAACAGGAGTTATTTTTTACAATTTTATCAATTGATATAGATTAATGTGATTTGTAATAAAAACTTAGATAACAAGTTTTATTTCGCAAGAAAGCAAAAGGGGCAACCACGGGATACTTGAATAACGTTATTGTTATCTGTGACGGCGATAAAATCATGATCAAATTGAACATTTTCTTATTTTCACGGACTTGACAAATTAATCTATTTTAACATTTTTTCTAAATTATTAATAAGGTTTTATTTAATTCGGACTTTACTCTTTCAATTATCTTTCGGACGTAAAGGTCAATTAATCTGTCTTGCTAATATCATTAGCATTAATTATATAACTCTTTGTTCAAATTAATTAATTGTATTTCTTGTGTCAATTTAATTGTATTTACTCGTTTCGGCAAGTCTTTTCATGTACAACATTGTGATTTAAATAATTGTGTGTTAGTTGAGAAAAATGAATTGGAAACCGACAGGCTCTTAGTACGGACGACGTATAGTTAGTGATATTGTTTTACTTAAAGGAACACCTTTACGGATGACCGTAATTGCTTGTATTGTTGGATTATACCACATTTGTGTATTTATTCTTCTATATAGCAATATATTTAATACAACTTGTACAGTAACATGTTGCGCTTTACTTAGTGTAAGTTGTGAGCTTTACTTAGTGTAAGTTGTGAGCTTTACTTAGTGTAAGTTGTGAGCTTTACTTAGTGTAAGTTGTCAGCTTTACTTAGTGTAAGTTGTCAGCTTTACTTAGTGTAAGTTGTCAGCTTTACTTAGTGTAAGTTGTGAGCTTTACTTAGTGTAAGTTGTCAGCTTTACTTAGTGTAAGTTGTGAGCTTTACTTAGTGTAAGTTGTCAGCTTTACTTAGTGTAAGTTGTGAGCTTTACTTAGTGTAAGTTGTGAGCTTTACTTAGTGTAAGTTTTCAGCTTTACTTAGTGTAAGTTGTCAGCTTTACTTAGTGTAAGTTGTGAGCTTTACTTAGTGTAAGTTGTGAGCTTTACTTAGTTTAAGTTGTCAACTTTACTTAGTGTAAGTTGTCAGCTTTACTTAGTGTAAGTTGTCAGCTTTACTTAGTGTAAGTTGTCAGCTTTACTTAGTGTAAGTTGTCAGCTTTACTTAGTGTAAGTTGTCAGCTTTACTTAGTGTAAGTTGTCAGCTTTACTTAGTGTAAGTTGTCAGCTTTACTTAGTGTAAGTTGTGAGTTTTTCCCCTGAACATTAATAATAACGTCATTCGTCATATACCGCCGTTACATTGAATTCAAAATATAGACGTCGACGGATTAATCCGATTTTTCTTCAGGATAAATAAAATATTAATAGAGTAGCTTAAAATATAAAGTTTATTTTTATGGAACTTTAAGCCTATGATGAAGGCGAGGTCCACCGAGTCTGTTGTGTGAACCAGCATCTCAACTGGTCGAGAAAGGGACGAGTGTGATGTGGCATTTTTATGCAACTGGCAAAATTTGATGCAACGTATTGTACCAACACATTGAGTATGTAATACAATTATCTAGCTTTCAAAGCAAAAAACAATTTTAAGGAAATAGCAAGGGTCGAATTAAAATTAGCAAATGAAGTCATCTCTGGTATTCAATGGAATTTATATTTATCTTGCTACATTTTTTGCATGTTGTGCATTGTAATTTCTTTTAATATACTGTTCATTGCGTTTTCCGTCCTTCAATTTACGTCTCTTCAAACTTGTTTGCAAGGACCATACATGCATAGGCATCATGTGTTTCTTTGAAATGTAAGACAATACAAAAATCTATTCATAGGCATTTAAATCTAAAAGTTATACACAAATCGCCGATTGTACCGTTTGTCATCAATCATATTTGTTTCAATCGAAGCGAATACACTTAGCTTCGCAATGATGCGTTACTATTATTCGGCTTAATGTCGGTGTATATTTCCTCACTCTGCCGTTCTTATAGATGCTTATATACCGTTGGTTATATACTTGCAAATGGATTAATGCAAATTAGCTCACCCATCCTACTTTTACTAGTAGAGTTCACATATTAAAGATATGATTTTAATAAGATTTGAATTGTCGTCCGCGCTGTCATTGTTTTTTCAGTCACTAATTTGATTTGCCATTTCTACTCCGTGAACAGCACTTGATATCGTCACCAAGATGTGAAAAAATTAAGCTAAATTATATATTATAGGTTGTTTCCTATAATCAATATATATATAAGGCAGAGAAAGGGTTTCGGGTCAGATCGCAAGAATTTCAAGAAAACTTAGAGTAACCTTTCTTACATGTACCAAATAGTTAAATCGCATTTAAAAACTTGAAATTTAGATGGACAAATGTGTTTGCTTTCTTATTGTTAACAACTGCACGCTGATTTCTGTTACATGTTCGGATGTATGTGTTATAAATTTGGGAATTAATACGAATAATGCAATACGTGGAATAAAGATAAATATGTTGATTTGGATCGGTTAAATACTACCAAATCAATTTACGGGAATATTGTGTATTTAACAATAGAGTTGCATGACTTTTAAGGTAAAAGCTGATACTGTTAAACGTGTCATTTTACTTAATTTTAATTTTGTCTGTTTTGTATGAATGGTTTGTTTTTTTTTCATTATGCAGGTGGTGACAAGCTAGATCAACATGAACATTTTAGATGCAGTGATTTTACTGCTTTCTGTTGTCAATGCGCAAAGTAAGTATGTATATAAGATGTATGCAATATATCAAATGGAAAATTAGTTAGTCTAATAAGATTACATAGTCTAATTTGGGAAAGTGTAAAGTAGTAAAAGCAAATCACGGTCTAGATACACACTATACTACCAGCGAAATACAAACTTGACAGGACAATTAAATAGAAATACGAGAACTAGACAACACAACCTGTAGCCAGAGCAGATATGGAAAATAAACGGGGATAAACACTGATTTGATTTAGATCTACGAATGAAGATTGTACCGAATGATGCATGGGAAACATAGATTAAATAAATTAGTGACATTCAAATGAAATCAAATAAATAGGTAATGAATTTGGTGATATTAATATCATAACTAAGATATTAATGTTTAAAGATATAATGAAATATAAAATATAATATGTTTCTCTGTTGAACTGACAAGCTCTACTAGAAGATTGCTTCTGTTTTAAGTAAATAAACCCCAATGACTCGACAATAGTCCACTTACTGACTCGTGTCTTTTCCACTATTTCAATTTTGAAATAAGGCTAAAATAATTGGTTTCTATTATGATTTCCTTCCGTAATGAGGCAGTTGTTAAGGCAGTATTTTGAATTGTGTCTTGTTTTGTGGTCTTTTGTTTTGTTTTGTTCAGTTGTACAATATCGCATACGAAGGGTGGAGCTAGACGACGTAACAGCTGTACAATAACTTCCACTCCTGGAAGTTATTGAACAGAGAATAACTTCCAGAAATGGACGGTTTGTATGATATGGACGTTTCCAAAAAAGCTGAAAATAAAATAAAAAGATTAGATTTTATTTATTTACGCATGGTTTAACACAGCAATTAGCGACTTACAGGTATGAAAAGAAAAAAATCATTCTCATGTCATGAAGTCATTGTCAAAATCACGATTTCAAGAAACAAGAAAGTTTTACTGAAAACATTCTTCATTTTCAGGAAAAACAAATAAAAAAGATATCCATATAAACATACGAAATTCCAACGAATTACAGGTTGAAAGAAATGTTGCAATTTGAGAAAAACAATTTTTGTCGTAAACACGACAGTTCCTCCATGACGAAGTAGACCACATGGAATAAGATATATCAAACGGGATGGGTATGGAGTTCCATCCTGTTTTCTTGCCTCGATAATAAATCTGCCCAGATAAAATTTCATGTCTGTCGTAGTCATGTTACGCAACTCCTGAACTGCTGTTCTCATATTGATACGATATGTACGCCATTTTTCCCACACACCGACTGCCCATTTTGGTGTTCTTTTTTGTATTTTGATGTTCCTGCCCTTCAATTAGTTTCCTGACATCCTCATCAGATACAGGATCGGCAAAACGTGCGAAATCCATGAAGCATCCAGTGGCTGCAGAAGGACTCACTTCCAGTAATGCATCCATTGCCGTTTCAATTTCGAAATCACCAAATTCGTCAATTTTTAAACTATTCAATTCATTCGTCATATGGTATTCAGTCTCTATCGTATCGCAAATTTGTGATAATCTTGAATCATCTATGTCAGACGACAAAAAAATCCAAATCGTTAAAATTAACAGTTTTAATATCCGCTGTATTGATCAAGTTATGTTCTGTGTCTATTTTTTACCAAAGTTGTTACAATTCACTGTCATCTGTATCAAACAAATTAAAAACGTCAAATTCAGAACTTCACTGCCATATGATCGGTCGACATGTTGCTACTTCCACATTCTGCATTGAAATGACCAGAGGTGCTTGTTCCCCACGAAAACAACAAAATAAATCGTGCAAAAGGGGGTGATTAGCGGGAAGTTTGATTGACGTCGGACATATACAAGCCCCCTTTTAAACAAAATGACTCTTGGATCAAGAGATATTTTGATAGGCTAGACTCGTTCTGACGAACTCGTCAAGTGCCTATCAAAAATATATCTTGATACACTCGTAATTTTGTTCAATAACTATAACTTAGTCCATTAAAGGTCTTTCAGTGCGTACTGGGTTCAAGTAATCGTTAACCATAGGAAACCCATCTGTGGTTAAACTCATTCGCACAACAAGGTCATTCTCGAACTAGATTGGACCGTTGTGTGATTGTTGCAACATGCTGGTTTTTTTAGTGTCTTTCGCATGCAGTTCGACCAGACACTATCATCGTAAACTGATTTCAAAATACAAAGTATATATCCTCGATCATAGTTGGATCTTCCTCTTGAGAGCAGACGGCGGCGACATCGTATATTTCGTTCGTTGTCCCGACTCATTTATCACTGTTTCAGCATATTGTCTTTTCTCGTGAAAGGAAGTGAACATAACTGAAAGACATGGTGATCTTAATTTTCCTTTAAGCAACGTGTCCCCATTCTCTCCATCAAGCTTATTGCATCCATACGTATGTGAGAACATAATAGTGTTTTTATCAATCGAAGACCGATGAAGTAGTTCTATTTATTCGTGAATCGCAAATAATTAATTGCATTCTTCTCAGAAATTTTACGAAGTCAGTTTAAGTTTCTTTTCTAAATACATGTGTATATTGAATGGAATGTGGGAGCGTTCTTTGTTGTGTGTTTTCGTTGTTGCAGAAGTAGATTCCTGTAATATATGTGTAATATATTTGAGGTGTTTTACTTGAAATATTGAATAACATTTTTAGAAGAATTATCAGAAGAAGAAAGAAATGCTTCACAGAGTTCAGATTATTTCTATATAGCGAGGAATACATATCTGACAGCAGATTTAGCTATTAGTGGTGAACCTAGTGATATGTTTGGCAATGGAGCATGTTCTGTAACACTGTTTAACCCTCCACAGTCTGTTGCATGGTGGATGTTTACGTTTCCTGTAGATACTGTGTTTATCACAAATGTCAAGATAAATTACCGGTTTAACAGTAAGTCTTCATTTCAATAAATTTGACCTTTGTAATTGACCTGCACGTTTTAATATCATACATTATTTTGCAATGCATCGCACAATTTGGTAAAAGTATATGGTAAATTAATGTGTTGATTTTTAACTGTTGACTAGTCGATGAGTTAACACAAATGTTTGTATTAATGTATTGTGTATTGTTGGTATATTAATTTTATGTTTTGTAAGCAGGTTTGGTGTTTAGATTGGCTTTATGGTGTTTAACACCACTTTCAACAATATTTCAGTTATATCGTGGCGGTCAGTTATATTGTTGCAGGAAACCGGAGGACCCGTAGAAAACCACCAACCTGTCGCAAGTCACTAGCAAACTTTATCATATAATGTTGTACACCTCACCCTGATCGAGATTCGAACCCACAGCATCAGCAGTGATAGGCACCGATTGCATAGGTAGTTGTTAATCTAACTACCATACGATCACGCCTACGAATGCCCCCTGTTTATAGGTAGAAGAGACGGTTGCAAATGAGAGTGCATAATGTTTCAATAACAACTAAAGCTTTGTCTTTCTTTTTATTATTATCGTTGTTCTGTTGCGATATTCGAAATAAAAGCATGGTGCTGTTTTTAATGACATATATTTGACATTTTGATGTGACTAATAAGGATGTATTTACACGGTCAACTACTTCCAATTCGCTTCATGCGGTACGTGTGTGCCTATGTCAAATGCGAATTTCACCGCATCAACACGGCGTCAAACACGTGTGATTGATCCATCAAATATTGAAAGGGCATTGAATTGGCGTCAAACTCTCAAATTTGTGCGTGAAACAGATGCATGGAAAAAAATAGAACAAATTCGAAAGAAACGAATCGTTGAGTGATATTTTCAATAGTGATACCATTTGCATTGTGACGTCATTCAGTGTAATAAATGTTGTGTTTTATATGGTATGTGATACTGGCTGTATTTTCACTTGGAAATCTTTGTATATGTGAATGTATTGCTATTGCAGCGCTAAATCGTTTTGCTGGATATTCCTTGTATGTTAGTAACTCAAGTATATCGAAGACTGATGGTTATCTCTGTTATCACCACGAAGGGCCAAGTCTTCTATCCGCATATCAGGATCGTAATTGTAATCACTTAGGACAGTATGTTATAATCTATAATGAGAGAAATAATACAGTAACATACCCAGCTACATACTTTGCTGACGCCACGCTAGAACTGTGCAAAGTCAGAATCTACGGTAAGTGCAAGTATTAATCACTTGTTTTCAAATGTGGAAAGTAAATGACAACATGCATATTCAAATAGGTACCTTACAATTGGTGCGAAACAAACAATAATATAGTTGTTTGATAAATTCCAATGTAGTTATTCTGCTAAAAATAAATGTTAGAGAACACAGAAAGGACAATAAACAAATGACAATTCATAGATATCGGCAACATTGGGCACAACACATAATACGGAAAAATAAGATAGAATAGCAACATGAAACCACCAACAAAAAATTGGTAAAACCTGTTTCCTATATGACACACGGTAAAGATGTTCTCCGTTGTAGAGGAAAGAAAAAAAATATTGTCATTGGGGTAATGAATGATTTCTACGGTCAACCAGTTCGTTTGTAATGTTTCATGTCATGTAATCGAATTGTTGTTATCGTTTTCTTATTTGTGACATTTGGTTTGCTTGAAATACTTGGAATGACATTGTTTGAATTGCGTATTGGAATTATATACTGAATAGATGTCATGTGTTGATTATGGTGTTGTTTGCGAGAAATGTGTTGGTCACGTGGGAGTTAGAATAATGTTGATATTCGTATACAAGCTACACAATGTTTGCTCATGGTTGTAGTCCAGCACACACATATACACAGCATGTAGCTACAGTCAAGTATATGATAAACTGTATTCTTCATATATCTGAACAATTAGCATTAAAACGCTTTTCATGCATCTACGCCCGCCAAGGTATGTTCACATTTGATCTTGGAGTTCATATGAACATTGAAAACTTCGGATTAAATATAATGACTTCTGTATTTTTAAAGCCAATTGATGGGTGTGTACTGATTAATAAGAGGTATGTCATCTTGTTGTAATGTTTTTTTCTATGAATGATATCGTTCTTACATGATGATATATCCGACTTCATGTGTAATAGATAAGCGCTACACAAAGCCGGTATAAAGACAAACACCGATTCAAAAACACAACAAACGACATAAAATTCCAATTTATGCTTGGTACAAACACATTTTCTGGACAATCAACATTTTGAAAATATTCAAAAGATGCGATGATAGACCACGCTGTAATCATACATATATGTTGACCCTGAAGTATCCACTATTGTCATATTTATGTTACAAATATATATGTGTACAATGAACCTTGTTACATATTTGTGCAATGAAGAAAACCTTGTTACACAGGATGTTATAAAGGTTGGTGGGATAGTGACTGTAGTAAGCCATGTCCAGCTACATGTGTTGGAGGACATTGTTATCCTAGTAATGGTAGCTGTGTGTGGGGTTGTAATCCAGACAACTGTCTAAATAATATATGTGATACTGCCACTGGTAAATGTACGCCAGGTTGTAAAATAGGTCAACGCGGGGACTATTGTGACAAGGGTAAGTTTACTAATAGATACTAATCATATATACTCAGACACTATAATGGCAGTTTTAAGGCATTTACCCGAGAACGAATTCGGAAAAAGAAACCCGTTATGTCAAATACGGGCAACTGATTTTGTTTCAACAATAATATATCTAACTTGTACAACAATACTATTATGATTTATAATTAAAAAGGTCGTAAAAACAGTTTTGTTTGTGATTGTTTACCTACTTTTTCTATTACAACATTGGTTAAATTCTTAAGTTTGTTGATAAAAAAGTACAGCAAAAACCTCGGCCTGTAACATCGGCCTGTAACATCGGCCTGTATAGGTGGTCTGTATAATGGTCTCTAACAGCAGCCTGTAACTGATATTAAAGACCGCATTTACAATAATTATTGCACATTCTTCCTAAAATACTATCCCCAGCATCACCACATAACCATGTTATTCAAAATGGTAACTGTTTTTAATTTTTAGAGTGTGTATGATATTTGTTTAAAGATATAAAATCCAATAAGATGGAAAATTAGTTTCCTCATACTTTATGTAATGGTTGTTGTGATCTTTTTTTAAGAATGAGTCAAAGCTACGCGTTAAATACATCATGAAAAAGAAAACATAGCTGGTTAGTGTATTTAATTATATGAAATGATGTTGTAAATATTTCTATTTTGCACAGTGTAATTCAGGGAGTTGACAATTACCCATTTGTATTTTCCTTGATAAATGAGGTGTATTAAAACACGGCTCCTATGTCGACTTCCCGCCGCGTCTTAGAACTTTGTGAAGAAAAGAGGTGTTGTTTATTCATTTATAGCAATACAAAAATGTTAAGCTCGTTCATTAAAAGAACTGCAAAAACATCGGACTGTAACATCGGCTCTCTGTATCAGAGACATGTTACTGATATTAGAGACGGCATTTACAATAGCATTGGTGGGGGTATTATTGTACAAATTCAGATAGTGTTCGTATATATAGCAACTTTATGTTATTATACTATTTGCATATCACTTGTTTTAAATAGTTTAATTCATTTTAAAATTATGAAATCATTTCAATACATCTGATATTTGTATTATGTAAATATTACATGTCGTTCTACAAGAATATCCGGCCAGGATCACCTCATGAGAAAATTATTCAAAATTGTAACTGGTTTTAATTTGTAGAATGTGAATTAGGAAAATTTGGAAATATTTGTGCTGAAACATGCAATTGTGTCAATCAACCATGTGATCATATGACAGGTATCTGTCCTCCTGGTGGTTGTCTACGTGGATATACAAGGTCAAACTGTAGTACAGGTAAGTAATTGTAATACACTAATATATTTGAACATGTATTTAATCGACTGATTACTATAAATAAATTTATCCGATGTTAAATACCAATATATCTCACTAGAGAGTTACTCATGGTCTGTGCAAACCTGTTAACGTCAATGGGAATGAGGCTAGTTACTCTACGAATTATAATTATTCAAAATGTATTTCATGAGCACAATAGAGGACGGAAGTCTTCATTACGGCATAGAACACAATTCCATTGATCGATTAAATTACTTACCCTCAAGAGAAACTAATATGTCTGGGCGCTAACATTAAGATAATAGTAAAGACAACATAGGTAGGAACATAAAGTACTTTTAGTTCAATTGCGAAATACAATATATAGATATTGTATGACAACAACCCTTGTCATTTTTGACGTTGGTTCTATGATAGCTTACTGATGTCATGTCCACCTGCATTTCACCGTCGCACTCCAGTCCCCACTCCCCCAAGTATGAACATGAGATTTAAACATACTTTCTATTTAATTATCCAGGAATATAAATTAATAGGTGTACAACAATATTTCGCAAGATTACAATACATACATTATCAATAAAAATGAAGAGGTCATGCTAATAATGTTCAGAAAATGTTAAGAATGCTCACATTATATCAACGCTTTTGAACCAGTGCTGAAAATGTTCAGACTTTGCTCAGACAATGCTATTAATGCGTAGATTCTGTCCGGACTCTTCAGACCATGCTAGGCATGTTCAGTCTATATCGAGTAATATTCAGACAATGCTAAGACAAAATAGATTTTGTTCAGACTTTTTTAGACACAGTTCAGACATCTACGAATGTGCAGAACGTTTTAAACAATTAAGCACCAGCATCAGTGTATTAAGACTTTCTTGAATTTGTAGTGCATTTCACTACGGAAAACATATCATATATATTGTATATATGAATTTTGGTTTTTAACTGTCTTAATATAATTCCATTGACACTTGGATGTTTGTGAAATGTATCGTTTTTTTATGTAAGCATAATTTCGGTATTTATATATATATATATATATATAACTAAGGAAAATTATGTAGATTGATGTAACAGTATGTCAACATTGTAAAAAGCTGCTTTTCCCTGATGATTTATAGTTACATTTAACCTCATTGTCTTTCGTTATAGAATGTAGTGTTGGTAACTATGGTTACAATTGTAATCAATCATGTGACGGATGTTTATCTAATTCCTGTCAAACGACACTAGGTTACTGTTCAGACCAATCTGGATGTAAACCTGGATGGCAGTATGTACAGTCTGTGCAGAAGAAATGTGATATAGGTATGTTAAGGACATGTTCTATTATACATGTGAAAGTAGCAAAAAATGCATGATTTGTCGGAATATTAGTAAATCCATTGATACGATGGAGATAAAAAATAATAGGAAGCCAAGACATAATCTATAAAGAGAAAACATCAATTAATTTCTAAAGATTGAACACTAAATCTGTGTTCTATTGGACTATCTGGACACATTTTCTCAATTGTAGCATTTCCAAGCCCATACATGCTCTGAAATGTACTTGAGGTCGAATCCCGCTCAGGGCAAGGAGCGCGAAATTAGGTGATAAAGTGTGTCAGTAACTTGTGGTGGGTCGGTGGGCTTCTACGGGTATTCCAGTTGCCTCCACCAATAAAATTCACCGTCACGATATCGCTGAAATACTGTGGAAAATGGTGCTAAACAGCATAATCCAAACTAACCAAGCTGAAGCGTACATGTTTACCTTGCGTTGTGAAAATATGTTGCAGTGAAATGCCATCCTGCTGGACTTTCCAAAAAGCACCAATATCCCAAGAAATTAGAAATTTACAGGTCATGCGTGAATCAAGCCATCCATTAAAGTATTGCAAATCAACAAAACAATTGTGCTAAGCTTTTTCTTACTATATAAAGGTAATAACAAAATTACCGAATTGACCTTCACTTACTCTTTTTTGTTGTGCCATTCCATATAACATTTCTTTCCAAAAAAATCCCACAAAGCAAATGTAACTTTTTTCTCAAGAATGATCTAGGTAACTTTTATCCACCTTGTCCTAATAAAAACGTAGATATCAATTGTTAATAAATTATGCTTGGTAAATCAGTGTTTCTTTACCTTATTTAATAATTAATCAAATTGTTTGTTTTTGTTTTTGTTTTTGTGCTTTGCTTTTGTTTTTTATTTAGTTTTTTTGTTTTTTGCTAAATGGTAAAAACAGGAAGTATTTTATTGCAGTAAATGACATATGCGCACACCGAAATTATAGTTTTCTATATGTATATATATTTACTTGTATTTAAATTTGGTTTCAAAGTTACTGAATATATTAGGCATACACAATTGAATTAGTATTTGATAGATCTCTGCGCAAAGTACTTATTTTCCAAGCCTGGGTAGAAACTATATTTAATTATTTAAATTTTCTTTAAAAGTACCCATTCCCATCAGAGATTCATTTTTGTATGTTTTATAGCACTAATATATGCCACTCACCTACCTGATACAGCATTATGACAATACGTTCAACATTTTTAATAATGTACTTTCAACTACGAACAACTAGTACTCTTTGTCATCTTTAATTATTGTACATTCCCTCGTGATCAATATTTATTTAATTATATCAAGATTTAAAAAGCAGGAGGGTTAATCAACAAAGCAAGGCGAAAGTTTCTGACGCATTCATTGTTTATTCAATTAAGGACATCTCCGTGTTCATTAGTACTATAATCTGGTTGTCTCTGTGTTGATCTTGCTATGGACTAGGGGTTGATTGTAATGGCATCAGACCCATAGATAAAGAAGATATAAAAATATTAACCAGTTTACCAATACAAACACGACTTAGATGAATAATATAATTTATATGGAATGATATTTACATATATATGTAAATTCAACTACGTTCGTCATAAAACCAAATAGGGTGAAATAATAAATAATAATGATAACTCTAGTGTGTATGGTACGTTTCTGGAAGGAGTTCGCGTTGTTCAAATGTTGTTTGTCCTATTCCCATTACCCACTGGATTGCATGTCCTTCGATGTATGGATTTTAATTACCCAAATACCTAATTATGCGCACAAGCAAAGATGGAAAGACTTATTAATTCGAAAGTCATTTGCAACAAGAGAAGAAACGGATCGTAACAAGATAAGCCATATCGTATGAGGCAGATGTACCTTAATTATATAGAAAGAGCAAGCACATATCCCGTTTATGAAAAAAAGAAACATTCGTGGCACTATTTTATTAGGCATCTTCACCGTATTATAATTTATCAAATACAAACGTAGATATCCAACTTAGTGCGCAAGACGCGTTTCTGGAATAACCTTCATCAGGTACGCTCATAATCAAAAGATTGGAAAGCCAACTAATCTTAGTTCTTTGGGAGCAACGAGCCTTATCAGGATAACTAAAATCGGCTAAGGTCACCTATGCCTGGATGGAGGATTACCTTAGTTGTATTAATGACTACTTTAATTAGGATCTGTACAATGCAGTAATATATATATTTAATTATCCAAGCCAGTGTCGAAACACTGACTACTTTGGGGGGAAAATAAGCAAATGTAAAAGTAATATGATTCTATTCCAGGCAGGATGCAAACAATATTTTACTTCTTGCCATTTCTGTTTTCCTTTTGTACAAGAATAGAACACATGTGAATTGGAATGTTTTAACATGCATGGGTTCATGGTATGACTCCAATTTAAAAAAAACAAAGATTTCACTGTTATTTTAAACTTGTATCTGCTGACCGATTCTGCAGACAGTTTGAACTATTCTCTCGAGAGAAATCATATTGGAGCCAAAAGTAAGCAATTTACTTGTGGTGTATGGTATGTCTATGCATAACTATGTTAGTCACATTGAACAGTAAACATATTTCGCTTCAAATCTTATATTTAGAATTACAATATACATGCAAAGTTGTCTTTTCTTATCATTTAGAGTGCAATGATGGATATTTTGGTATGAACTGCGAACATCAATGCTATTGTCGTTACGGAGCTTGCATTAAAGCTACAGGGATATGTCCAACAAAAGGTTGTCAGCGAGGATGGAAGGGCGATACGTGCAGTGAAGGTAAGCTACAGATGTCAATATTATTCAAAATAATATGATCGGTTGAAATGACGATTACGTCTATATATATACACAAAGAAAAAAGTTAAGCAACCGCTGATATATTGAATTATAACATGCTACCATGAGTTTCAATTTCAATGCAAATATTGAAATTAACAAGACATCTGTTCCATTGAAAAGATGTGATCATACAGCTGTGACAATTAAGTAAGATATCGAGATATCATGTACGTGAACCATGCCTCCCATTTGCTATCCAAAATTCAGTATGTCCACACTTTAAATTTGGGAACTGATGTCCGGTGTTTTGCACTTGGTACGAAGGCGAATACGGAGTGGCAAAGATGGCATATATTCGTACTGCTGTCAACATAAATGTCCTTCAAATATATTTGACGTCAGATGTGATATCTCTATACAGTAGTCAGCAGGCTTGCGAGAAAACACACCCAAACCAACACCGTGAAATACTTGCCAAGATCAGGAAGACCACATGTAACGTCGCAGTGTGAAGACAGGGCACTGCATCGCTTGGTCAGACGGATGCCATTCGCAAATAGCCCTGTTCTAAAAACAACAAGGGTTACCAAATAGACGGCTATCAGCAAGAGCAGTTAGGAACCGTTTGAAATCATTAGGACTGAAGTCGAAGGCTGTAATTAAGAGTACTATATTATCAGATCGACATCAACGATTACGTTTGTCATAGTGTTTAGTGCGACGTTTATTTAATTTGAGGACCTTGTGCATGATCCATTGGTCGGACGAGAACCAGTTTCTGCTTCATGTAATCGATGGACGAATGGGAGTTTGGAGACAGAAAAAAATTGTTTATTCCCAAAGGAGCATCCAGCAAACACTCCCTTAGGCTTGAGGCTCAGTAATGATATGATGGTGTATCTCTAGATCTCATGATTGCAAGTTAGACTTGACAATTAAACGAGAAAACCTAACTGGTGATCAGAACACCGGAGATAGCTTGCAACCAGTTGTAGTTCCCCATTTCGCCAAACACCCACTAGCTTGTATCTATGGAGGACAACGCCAGGCCGCATCGTTGAAGAGCAGTGAACGCCAACCTTCAAAGTGAAGCCATGCATTTTCTTCCATGGCCAGTCATGAACCCGAATTTGAATCCGATGAAGCACGCTTCTGACACGCTAGGCTGTCGTGTACAGGCAGTTGGACATCGTGTACAAAACTTACGTCAAGAATAGCGACAGCTACAACAACAGTACATCCGACAACTAACTGGAGGGATAACACGGAAGATTGAGGCCTTCATCCAAGCACATGGAGGTTGCAACCGATACTGAATTTTGAACCATTGTCGTTGAGTGACTCACAATTGGTGTTTTCCAAGTGGAATGATAATCGTATCGTACATTATGAACTGTTAAGCTGACTAATTAAGATGGACATTTTTAATGTAAAAAATGGGATTGTGATAGTGTGACAATTTATCCATTAAATTATCATTTCTATTGATATTTTTTGCGTTTTCGTAAAGCCAATGTAATGTCATAGCAGGTCACATGTGTGTTTTTAAGATCGTTTTTTCCGTAATCCTATGACACTAATTATTTCATTTGTCATTTCATGTCAAAACACGGGGGTGTCTAACCTTTTTTGTGTGTGCATACATGTTTATGCTGGGATACGGTATTCTTGCTGAGTTTTTTTATTCTTGTTAAATGCTTTTATTTCCATTTTTTTAGAACAGTTTGCTTTTTCAAATTTATTGTTGACCAAATATAAAACAAGTACTCTTTTCTGCTACTGCTTGGTAAATTGAAATCAAACTTTGTAGAAGTACGCAAATGAAGATAAAAAGTACCTAATTGCATTCCGATTGATCAAACGACATGGCAGCAAGAGGATATTGAAGTTTGTGGTAAATCATATACAAAAACAATTTCCCCTATGAAACTACTGGGATAATTAGAATCGTAATGTGAAAAGATCTCTAGAAATATACCTCACTTTGCTCCGATTTATCAACCAACATCACAGCCAGAAGAAGTTATAGTTTCTTATCGGTCAAACATAAAAACGAAATCTCCTCTGAAACTGTTTGGTCAATTGAAAGAAAAGCTTTCTAGGAATGCTTCATAGAGGTCCACCATTCGTTTCCAAAATATGTCCGTGTTTCCGAGATCGATTATGTACTCACTGGTTTTGTTAAGTTTGAAAATACCAAAGGGGTAGTCACAATCCGTAAATCGACAGAAACACAACGCAATTGCCAAAACATAAATAACAAAAGGACTAACAATGATACAGACGACACTACAGAACACTAAGGATCGGCAAATACGATCCAACTAGGAATAGTCGAAGAACTTGGGTGCTCCGTAGTTTAAGCAGTATCTGCTCCCCTAGTGACATCTGTTGTGATACGCTATTTTTACACCTTGTTATAAGTTATGATTGAGGAAAGGATCGGGAAGGGTTTACGACAAGTGGAGCATATTTGTGGTGATTTATGACACAGCCATTCCGAAATGTTTAACAGAGTCATGCTGGTAATCGTAAAACTTTCGAAGTGATGACTTCAACTTATCCAATTGGAACATTTGGTTCAATGGCATCATTTGTAGCAGCAACCACCTGTAGATATATGATGAGTTATTGTAATCCTTTCATCTACGTATACGGTGTCTTTTATTTTAGACCTCAACTGTAATTGCTCGTATTGCTTATTGGCCCAATTCGTGTTGACAATATTATCCTATTCAAAACTTGATGTGATAGAAAGAGCACACAAAACAACATCTTTCCAGATAAACAAGCCATCAGCAAGGATTGTGCATATTGTATATCTATTTATATATATTTATATTGCTTTGTTTCCAGGACGTCTTTATATTCTCTATGATTGTACACTAAATCATATTCAGTTTTGTCTTTGACTATGTTGTACTCACCTGCACTTGTTGTCTCTTGAAATCCAGAAGTCATCATCATGGCTTGATATGTACATCTTAGATAATCAATTGCAAGACATGACAGCAAAAAATGTTCACAGACAAATGTGGGGAAGATCTATTCAGAACCCTTAGTTAAGAAAAAGGTAATTCAAGTTCATATTCGAACCCAATTGAATGTGATCGGTTAATACTGGTTTTTGTCTTCTTGTTTTCTTCTCTCTCTTTTTTTAATTATTTGTTTCTTTCTTTTTTCCAAGCATATTCATAATGTGATCTGTATCATATTTTACAGAATGCTCAGATCGTGACTATGGATTTGATTGTGTAAACCGTTGTAATACATGCCACAGTACTTTGTGTGAACGATTTGAAGGAAATTGCACAGATGGATGTGTTGAAGGCTTCAAAGGACATCAGTGTCTTGTCTCAGGTGTTTTAAATATAATTTAGCATTGTGAAATGAGTAGATAATAATAATACCCATCGATACACACATAGTCTGACATATTATGAGTAATGTCAAGGAGATCAAATAAATATATACTTATCTAGATGCATTGCGATGCGTCACGGTCATCATCTGCATAGATACACCAACATATAAAGCGGCTATGCAAACCATAAATATGTTATTGGAAAAGTTGAAAACTTGGCCAAATATGATACTGATATTATTACAAGGCCATTGTTGATGTTGAACTATAAGACATGGTAATACTAAGCTGTCACTGAAAGTAGGATTAACGACCATCTCAACATAATTTGATCCAAGTTGATGTAGTGATTTCTGTGAAAAAGATGTTAATATGATTTTGATTTTATCAAAATAAACTTAATTTGTTAAAGCAGTAAAAATTGGTTGATCAAATATGTGCACATAAAAACACAGAAGATATGTTCAGCTTACTATTGTCGTACAGCTGCAGTAAATAAAAGTACACAAACATGACGTTTTCATTGTCAATTAATGACATCTATATGACTTAGGCTCAATTTTTAAAAGGTAGATCAATAAAAGACCCTGCCAGTTCAATTTATTTTGTACCACTTGTCTGCGGAGAACATTTCGATTTGATTTATTACTGAAAGTGAAGCAGTAATAGTCAAGTATTTCTGATTTCAGTAACGACATCTATATCGGTTTCATTTTAGCTATTGTTTATGTGTAAAAGATGTCAATGACAATTATAGGTATAAATCGACTGAAGGTAAATTCACAGTAAAACAGTGTCTCATTTTGAATTAAAATAAAGCATCAAAAGACATATATAATAATTCATAATTTAATCACGGCAGCCATATTGGCTATAGGGAGAGCACCAGATATACTTTTGAGAGTATTATGTTCACTTGATTGTATAGATTATTGTTCTAAATGTTTTAGTGACGGTCATGCATTTGATTCTTATTTTTTTTTTGTTTTCCATCATAATTCCAGGTTTCTCTTAATTCCTTTTTTTCTTGAATTTGTTATTTTTGATTTTAATTAATATGTAATATATCACATATATATGATTTACAGTTACATCACAGTCAGATGAACAAAGTACAACAGATCATACATTGAACATAATATATGCAGTAATTGGAACCATCATTGTTACTACATTAGTGTGTGTCACTGTATTCCTGGTAATATTGAGGTATTATTTGATTTAATGTATCATTCAATGTTGTGTATATGTTGGACAACACGCGCTACGAAATAATATGAACATAATATATGCAGTAATTTGGAACCTTCATTGTCACTATATTAGTATATACCATTATAGTTCTGGTAATATTAAGCATTCTTTGATTTAATGTATCATTCAATATTGTGTATGTGCTACCCAAAGTAAGCAAATCATTAAAGGTTATTTTTAACTCAACAACATATGTGACTCCCCCTTTTAACATTGTTTCATTTTTGTGATGAAACACCTTGCAATCAACCACATGCAAATATATGATGGTTTTTGAGAACACACATTTTGACTAAATATTCAAAGTCAAAAAATTACAATAACTCATATGGTGAAGCATAATCAGGTCATTGATGCTATAAGGAAAAATCAAATTAATAACTACAAGACGTATGTCACTTGTAAGGGTCATTTAATTATTGATGTGTCCAATGTAAATTGTCACACTGCACTTATATGTGGCATAAAATGCAAAGCTGTGAAAATAAACACCAGATCAAATTATCTTTCAATATGATCTTTCACAAACGACTCATTCATAGGTCAAATATTGGTAATCACAGAGAATTAATAGTATTATGTTGCTTATGCTTGATATGTTTCGTAAACATACCCAGTGTTAATTAGCTATGCTACATGCATAGAGTGCACATGTACTTTGTTCGTTGGGTGAATAGATTGAAAGGTGCAAAAACATACATAAGCTATTGTATCTCCCACATCTTAAGCTTGAAATCCCTAAAAGGAAAATAACGATGGAAGCTGAATTGATATGACTGAGGATAAAAAGAACATGGTGGAAATAATAGATATTATTAAATAATAAAATGAAAATACCTCACTGTGGAAAGAACGCCAAGCAAAATCAATACAAAAACAAACATATACATGCCTAATGAAGATCCTGGCCTGGCACACATATTGTTAAGTCAACCTGGTATTGCATGATTGGGTCCATTTTTCCGTCTTTGTGCGATGTTGCGATCAATTAAGTACCATCCACGTGTAATTATATAATCATTAATATATTGGTGTAGATCCTGTAAGAAGACATTTTCTAATATTGCTTTATTACAAATCATATTGACTGGTTTCACTATCAGTATAACTGAAATATGCTAGAATGACTAAAATCAGACGTCACATGCTCTGCCAAGATAATCACAGTTTTGCTTTGTGCTTAGTTTAATAGTCTTAAAATGACATTGAATACTATCTTATGATTATTACTATTAAATCTGATAGAAATATCAGTTATGATTGTCTTGTTTTGAGAATATTGGTATTTAACCATGAGATTCTACCTGCCTGTCTACTAGTCAGTTAACTACGAGCATTCATTAACCCTGCTATTGTACAAGCCACGTTATGTTGTTATTCATTGTTGGGATAGTATGTGGTCTATTTGAGTGTAAGCGAATTTGTGCAGGTTTTGTTTTATCGTTTTTGTTTCCCTGTTTTGCCATGAGAGGTCACATATTCAAGAACCGAATGTATCAGATCCCAATTGATCGCTTTAGAACCTCCACATATTAATATCTATCAACATACAGGACCTGAATGGCATGGTCATTTTCATGTTAAGTGATTTGAGGTGTGCGATGATTTTCCGCTTTGCTGATATCGGTGAAATAGTTACCCATCATTGTTTATCTTTCTTTTCATTATATTGACCTCTATGAAAACTTATCTCGACCATTATAAAGTGCTATCATTATATATTTGTTATCTCAGATATAGACGAGACAAAAAAGAAAACAGAGAAACAAATAAACAAAATAGACAAAGTACAAGTGGATATCGAAATGATGCATACACAAACGACTATGCAAATATTGGTAAGTTTTTTCCTAGTTACATTTCATAATGGGCATCCGAATAAAATGGGACTAATTCTCCCTCTCTCTATATATATAAACATGTGTGTGTGTGTGTGTGTGTGTAAATTTAGAAAAAAACAAATATATATCCCTTCACATGTGGGATACATACAGACAGGAGTACATGCAGTGGGTTTAAAACATAATAATGTACAATATTATCTTAATTAAGATACAATTACAGCTCACTATCTACAACTTAAGTAGATACTTCAGTGGTAAAACGTTTTATTACATACTAAAGAAAACGTATATTGTTTATCTTAAATAGTTATTAAAATAGTTCAATCAATATTCAAAACATTTGACCGGCAAACATCATGAAAGATGCATCTTTTAAACATACTTTAACCTATCCGATCCCAGAAATTACCACACTCTAGAATAAAAAAAAAATTACATGTGTTCACTATTAAAAATTCTATGAAGGTCGGTTAAGTTCCTTGTCTCTTTGACAGTCAACTCTTGTAATAATATTTGTAATTATGTGATCTTACATTGTAATTCTGACAGTAATCGTTTTCTGGATTATTAACAATAATATTAACAAATTAATCAACAAAACACTAATAAAAAGAAGCAATGTTGAAATTTAAAATGTAGTCTTAAAGAAAGGCGCACTTTATTTAAATATTTGTATTCATACTAAATTACTGGACATAATTGGTCTAATTAAGTGAATTGCTGTGTATTTGAAACCAGCATACGAGTGGAACTGGGTGTCTAGTGCAATGCAATTTGGCAAAACGTCCATCTATAAATGTGTGCATGATTATTCACTTTCCATTGTGATGTTTACCTCTAAATTGTAGCATTTAATATCGTATCATTGTTGAATACAAATCAACATGACAATTATTATTATTAATCAGATTTCGTTGTATTTATGAATCTGATTTCCCAATATCATTAATATACTTTGTGTTTAATAGTTGTGATAATGACAGTTATTTTTGGCATTTATCTTAGATATTATAAATATAATATGAAGAAGAAAATACGGCACAATCAGAATAGTTAACCCGATTGAAATCAGATTCAGCCTTTTTCCCTTTACTCTTTCATTAAAGTTTCAAAATCCAAAAGTGTTGTCAAAAGAAAGATAATACAACTTCAAAAGGACAACAAATAATGTCGGGTACCTATCTTTTTCCTTTGACCGTCTGTAAATTGAAAATATGGACCCTCACATAACCGAAAACGAGATGCCATTACATGTTAGTGACCAATCGATCAATATATCTTGTCATGTATCCAGTTTTAAAAGGTAAGCTCATTGGTGATTGGTAACTTGAAAATAGGAATTCCTACACAACCGAAAGCGAGATGCCATTATATATGGGTGTATGGTAAAACAAACAATGCAACACATATCTAAGTATACACCCGCTCCCCGAAGGGGGAGGGGAGTATTACTGTTTTACCTCTGACCGTTATTCCGTCCGTCCGTCCGTTCGTCCGTTCGTCCGTTCGTCCGTCCGTCCGTTCGTCTTTCCGTCCGTCCTTCCGTCCGTTCAAGACATTTGTCGTCGCATTTTTCTCAGTAACTGTTGACGGCAGAAATCTGATATTTGGTCACAAGCGTCATATAGGTTTACCATATTGTGGGTAGCGTTTTTGGATCCGTCCGATTCCTACTTCCTCTTTGCCGACTTAGTTGGTTTTTATTCACATTGAACATATATGCACATTTTTCGTCACATTTTTCTCAGCAACTAATGATGGTAGAAATCTGATATTTGGTCACAAGCTTCATATTGGTACCCCATATCATGGGACGCGTTTTGGAACCCATCAGATTCCTACTTCCTGTTTGCCGATTTTGTTGATTTTTATACACATTTAACATACATTTGTATATGCACATTTTTATCGCATTTTTCTAAGCAATTATTGATGACAGGAATCTGATATTTGGTCACAAGCTTCATATAGGTATAACATGTTGTGGGAAGAGTTTTAGGACCCATCAGATTCCTACTTCCTGTTTGCTGACTTTGCTAATTTTTATGCACATTGAACATACATTTTGTATATGTCCAGTTTTAGTCGCATTTTTCTCAGCAACTATTGATGGCAGTAATCTGATATATGGTCACATATAGGTACCCCATATCGTGGGAAGCGTTTTTAACCAGTCAGATTCCTACTTCATCCTTGTCGAAGAGCGGGGGTATAATATGTGGGCATTAGCTCACAATTCATCTTGTTTTAATTATATTGTATATCAATGTACATAGAAGTCGGTATCATGACCTTAACACATGCACACTAATTAAATGTAGGTAATTAACTAATCCACTGTCAGCAGTTATTTTGTTTATATTTATATATAGACATGTGTTATCACAGTGTAGCTAAATGTTGTAATACCAATTTTGTACTTATAGGTAATAAAAACGCAGAATCACATTATGAAGCAACAATTCCTTCAGCACAGGAACAGCCTTATGATACAATATAACAAGAGCGATCGAAATTATATAACTTCATTTGTCATGCCCAGTGGAGGAATTATATTAAATTATTGTTCATGCTCAGTGGAGGAATTATAAAACATTATTTTTCATGCTAAGTAGAGGAATGTTATAACATTATTTTTCATGCTAATTAGAGGAATTATATAATATTATTATTCATGCGCACTGGAAGTAGTTATATGATTTCCTGAGACAATTAAAAAGAAATGTTGCCCGTATAAACATTTTGTTTTTTTTTTAAATTATTTCTCAAGCCGTCTATTTAGGGCATGTTGCAACCTGTGAACAAAAAGCGTAATTTTTAACATTTATTCTGCACATTGTAATCAATTTCAGTCCAGTAAGTATGTCAGATACAACTCTTTTTTAACATTTGTCTGAAAACAAACGTGCATTTGAGCCATTATGATTTGTCGGAGAGTTCCATAAGAAATTTTGAAGAAACCAGGGGTATTCAGAATCCGTTAATCGAAGGACAGACAACACAATGATCAAACGAAAAAGGAAAACAAAAGCGATCTGCAAAACATTATACGTAACACTAAAGATCTAGCAACACGAAAATCAATAAGAGATGAACACATGTGCTCCGGAAGGGTAAGCCGTTCCTGCTCCACCAGTGGCACTCGTTGTGTTGCTCTAATTGCAAACTCCTAGAAAAGGGGAGTACTTACGGCAAATTTAACATATTCTTGGTCATTTATGACACAGATATTTCCTACCGGTCAACCAAGTCATGGTGGTGATCGTAAAACTTTCGAAGTGATGTAGCTAAAACTAGCTATTGCCCGCCATTGTTTATTGAATTGCCTGCACCAAACTGGCAGACAAGTGAGGTTAGGGTATTTTCCCCCTGTTTCTAGGATTTGTCCATTGCAAGTATTCTGTTAAATATGTAGCATATTTGTGCGTAATACAACAACATTTAGTACATATCTGAGAACATTTCAAGTGTTGTGCCAAAGTTTAGTGCTAGTTTCAGTGGATTAGATGAAATAGTTTCTATTCACCATTTGCAATCTGGGTAACTTATAAACATTGTGCCGGATGTCACCATCCTTTCCTACTAAAGAACAGCTAGTTTAAGGTTACAATTTGTGGCAATATTATTTAATCATACCATTATGTTCCGTTTAACTTTCTTGCAAGAGTAAAAATAAACACATTGTGCAGAGAAAAGAAATTTGAATCCGGATGAAAGGCAAACACAGCCATTGGGAAAACAGTGGGAATAATTTAATATAATATGTCATCTCAGCCAGTTACGGAAAACTGAACTATATAATGTCGTCTGCCTGATACAAGGTGATAAACAATGGCGCGACGCTGCATCAGACGTTCTCTGCCGAACTACTTTGTCACAGCATTGAAATGTTTGAAACAAATCACTGTAGCATGAACATTTTTTATTTGGCTAAAATTCGTTTTTGTTCATGTTAGATAAGCTTATTACATGCATATTACAAGATATATCTACACAATGATAATAATAAACGCAGATATTCTATTAAGTGTAACAGTCATCAAGGATGCTAAATATCAATATCATGAACAGTCAAAATGGAAGTAGAGGAAGATAGAACCAACGTGTTATCAATAGGAACTGCAGGTGCAACGTTCTCATCCTTGAAACCTTCTGTATGCCTTTCTGGCTTAATTTGAGCAATGCGTTGTTAAATCATCAAATGACTATTGTCGGTTTTGTCATTCTTCGGGAGTTCAAATTGAGTATTGACTTTGGATTTAACCATATATGGTTGTTTGCAATTTTACCATATACTTTTTCTTTCAATCCAATGTTAAATTTAAAATTTTGTATTATTCGTATACCAAGGTGGTGTTTTTTAATAAATATATTCAGTTAAACGGTTAAGACAATCTTAGACACGATTTGATGGATAAGCCTTGTGTTCGGCTATGCACAGTCAAAGTTTTCTTCCTTAGTTTTTGTAGTGAAGGTTCGTTTGCCGCAGCAGACAGACTATCAAACGTAGAGGTCATAAATGCTTAAACAAGATTGTATAGGGGATTTAAATATTTGGTTGACCCGCGGCACATAAACAATATTACTCCCTTTGTTTCCTTAGTTGTTTTGTAATGAGGGTTATGTTTGCAGCAACAGACAAACTAACAACTGAAGAGCTTCTAAATGACCCTAGATGATTGCATAGAGGAATGTAATGTATGGTTTCGTGCGGGTCAATAACCAATATTATAATGTACCCTTATCTATCTTTGATATTAATCCACATGAAAATATTTAGAAAGTCTCAAAGTATTCGACATTAATAGTGTTATTTCTGAAGACGTCTCCATACAACGGAGGGGCATTTCATTTTAGATTAGGTATTTACAAGTGAAATTATATTTAAATACAAGATATCTATAATAAATCAAGACACATCATTAAAGTTAGAAGAATGTGAACTCTCACAAAAACGAGAGTCGATCAATCATGTTCCGGAAGGATAGACACATGCTATCCCAGTTCCAGTAATGGCAACCATAGCTATGTCCTACCAACCAAATCCAGTTACAAAACAAATAGATTATGAAGTTAATATCGAAAATATATATGCAAGCAGTTGGAATATTGCAATTCAGTGTAGATTAACAAATTATTGATATAGACTGGATATCTTGTGCAGAAATGGATTACGGTTATGATTTCTCGTATTTCTATTCAACATTGTGGTCTAATGAAAAACGGTGCCTTTTCATTGGACGCCAAGCCAGGAATAACAACTGAAGCCACCGGTACAATCGATACACAAACCACAGAAATACATGACAGCTCACGTTCCTGGCTTGATACAGGCACTTCAGTAAAACATGGCTGCGCTAAGTTGGTCACATATGCCCAAACCCCCCCCCCCCTCCCGCTAACTGAGATGGGGTGGTCATGCAAATAAGTAATGTCCACATGTGAGCGCATTCATCAACTAAACAACTAAAATTCCTCTACGGAAACCGGTTTTCTCTGATGTTTAAAAAGGGCATGCACATAGTTGATGTCTTAAGAAATAAAAGCTATGCACCAATATATGCATTGTCTAGCACCTTTATAGCATGTAATGTGATGTCTATATACATAAAATGCTACACATGTATCACAAAGAACGAAGAATAATCAAACTTGTAATTTAAAAACTTCAAACACTGAATGCGTATAGAAAGGTTAGATTATAATTTACATTCAATTCTGATAATATGTATCGTAAGTAAACAAAGTCAAAGCTGCATTTAAATTTAAATTAGACCAATTAAAAGTAGGGTAAGCTTAAAATCATGGGACAACACACAACATCCAATTGATATCTGAAGATTTAAATTATAATCGAGTCTATTTGGTTTTCAGTAATATGATACTGCTTTTTAAAAGCGTAGTTCATATCTGTACAAATAATCAACAGCTATATTTATTTAAAAATATATTCGCTACCTGCATTGCTAGAATTTCGTTGCCAACATACTCAGTCCTGATAAATGCTTTATATATTTGAAATAAAGAAAGACAACATTGTTTCGGTAAGGACAACAAATTTTTTTTCGACATGTTTAATGATTTGAGGTTAGAGGTTGTGTTCTTGATATTGGTGGAATTGTTGAGCTCCGTTGTTTGCATATTATTTTGATAGAAAGTTTTTACGTTTTGAACTTCAACTAATATTGTCAAGTTTGCAATTTCGCTACTCGTCATGTCGGGAGAGTATACATTCATAGTGTATTTTGATATTGTTTATCAGTATTTGTCGCATATCATTAAATATATAATGATCAGCAGACATCTGTAGACAGAGTTTCGGTATCCCTAGACGAGAATTGAAATCCCACTATTGATACACTGCATCATCAATCAACTACCATTGTGTTCGGCGTCTTAGATCACTCGGTCAAATCCGCTATTTAAAAATATTGCTTCAATAGTTGAATTGTTGCCTAGTCTCGTAAGGCAAATATAGGAATAGACATAAGGAATGTGCTTAAGAGTGTATCGATGGAACATATATATTTATTATTTCAATATGCAATAAATATCCAGCAATATATTTCAATATTATAGGGATATTGCACTAACATTATCCCGTACAGTATATCAGATTGTACGAGCTTGCGAGTGCAATGTGATATACTGCGTTGCACAATATTCCTAAATATTAGTGCAATAACTTTTATAATATAGTACCAAATATTTTAGTTTTTTGTCTGTGACAATTGCATTTCACTATATTTTTTAGCAACATGTATTCAATATAATTCCGCCATTTTGTTTATATCTCGTCTGCTTTGGTGCAAATATCGTTATTCTCGGAACCTCTCTAGTGCGTACGAAGTTGTAAGGAGAAATGATGGAATGCAATATTGGTCAAGATGCAATATGCTTAATTCATTCGGAAATACTCTACTTTGTATGTATATTTACAAAAGAAGAGTAATAAGCATATCGGAAAATATTGCATTTTTATTTTCCAAAAAAATCTACACGAAATATTTGATTCTATATTATAATAGTTGTAATATTAGCTGTATGCTGCATATATTTCATAGACACATTATATATACTATAAACAGTGAATACATGACTATATTTTGTTGAACTCTTAACACCTTAAAAGAAAGATAATTACTTTATCTCAGCTCTACCATTGATTAATTATTGCACAGTGCTTCATGCATGCACAATGGACATATGTTGTACTCATCCGTATTATACTGAAAACCCGCATTGCACAAATGTGTAACACTGTACAATAACCTGCATAAAGTTGTGATTAAATATCAGAGATGACATTTTAACTCCTGCATATTACACACATACAAAGTCATTCCGGGTACAATGCATAGCATTTAAAATATATATATATGGGTGCTACTTCCGTAATGCTATGTATTTCAAATATAAATCAAACGAAACGAGGCACAGCGAAGGTAAATATACCATTTATGCTCTAAACTATATACAACTATGCAGTTTTGTTAGTCTCTGAAGTTATTTGGTTCTCCAATCTTTCTACTGCCAGTGCAACTGATGAAAGTTATTCCAGAAACCCGTTGTGTGGCTATATTTGATATTTACGTTTTTATTATGCATGCTATACCTGAATTTGTTCAAATTAAGCACACATATACACGTGGACAGTGATTATTTTCGTTCCAGATTCTCTTATAAGTATTGTTTATTCTTTGACTTGTCACTGGTGATGAGGGGGGAATGTAATTTCTCACTTACCCTCCTATTGGGTAGTTGTTCTATTATGATAAGGTGAGCCGATGTGTTTGCTATGAATATCAATAGTAAATTTTTGCTATAGTTCATTTGCCCTTTATCTAATAGGTTTTTTTAATTCTTATTTCATTTTTTATTTTATCTGTTATTTGATAACAGGTGGTATACAAAATGTTCGATGCAACCAAAATATAAACAGACTTATAGCATAAATATGCTATGAAGGATAGTAGCTCCTCATCAATATACATCTACAACGATCTTCTGTTCTATATAATGCACCCTATATTTGACAACATCTTTTGTACGAATATTAAAGGTCGCCAAGTCTTTAGTAAATGTCACGGTATTTAACCATTCAATCGTAAAAAGACTTCCTCATTCTAGTTGATTTTAATATATTGTGAATATTTAAATAATTGTATGCATATGTATTGTCGTCGCCATATCATGTATGATATTATAAAACAGTGAATATATGATTTTCATGAAATAGGTAAGCTGATGAAAAAAAATAATATATGTATTCATATGCATGGCTCGCCTGAATCAAAAATGTACAACAACAAAAACATTTAAGAAATTTCAAACTCATAATCTCTCATTTGGGTGATATTTGTCAGAACATGATGTTTTTCTTCATCTACAATTGCATATGCTCACATATTTCCAAAACATTTAATACAAACATCTTAACAAAAAGTCGTGTTAATATTGTATGATATCTTGATGCTATATAGCGTCTGAAGAGCCGTGATTTTTGTCTGAGGAGTAAGCTCTGAATAGGTTTCACAAGAACTGGAAAATACACATATCCTTGTACACAATTTACACACAACTGCATTGTATTCATGTTGATAATATTAACTGATGTTATACGTTTACAAACTATAAAGTCCACACACTCCTTGTTATTCTTTTCTGTATTACTTCAAATGATTTCTATTCTGATCATTGGAATATCATGATGGGGGTATTATTTTATATATATTAAAGACATAAATTAGAACTAAATAGACCTCTGTAAGTAATATGACAAACCTTTCCTGATTGTTCACTTAATGAACGCATCAATCGAAAATCATTCTGCAATTTAATATCAGTATTCACGAGACGTATCGCCTGAAATTCCACTGCTCACACGTACTGCTGTTATATTGGCTTAGAAAATGACAAGATGGTGATGGATCAATTTCAACAGAATACTCATTTGTTTATATTAGATATCCATCACGTACCTTTCTCTATATTATCTGAAAACTGCTTGTCCTTATAACCAAGTATTTTAATTACTGATTAAGTTTAATTTAATTGATTGGAGTACAGATGATGATAAATAATGTTTGGAAGAGGACCATGCAAGGAGTACTGTAGCCCAGTTGGTCGATTCTAGAATTTAAAACACTATTTACCTACTCGTGTAATATAGTTATTTAAATTATGTGCTTGTACCCTCTCCCTTCCTGATATGTCGGATAAAAAGATCTAACACAACCACGAACATATCATGATTCCATTCCTCTTTTCGATAAAGTTAGAGCTAATCTATATTGCGTCAGCACCGTTCTATCAACGTCTACATCAATATACATGTACAACGAATGCATACTATCTTTGACAGGCTATGTTGAAAGTACATGGTCATCCAAAGCTTAATAAATTTGTTCCATGGTATTTAATCAATCACCCGTTAACAACTTCCTGATTCTGGTGGGTTTGTAATACATTGTGAAAATTTGAATAAGCTTACATATATATACTGTCCTAGGCATATTAGGTATTATGCATATTATTATGGAACAGAGAATACATACTTTTCATATAATAGGTAAGATGATGATACAAATATATATCTCGTCAACTGTCCGTCATGTGATAGTCACAGAAACTGCTAAATATCAGGTTTCTCTCATGTAAGGTGGATTGTTCATCGTGTGCAATACCTGTAATCAGTAAATAACCAGTTGTATTTCATGAGAAAACAAAGGGGACAAACTGGAGATATGTTTTACAATTTTATCAATTGATATAGATTAATGTGATTTGTAATAAAAACTTAGATAACAAGTTTTATTTCGCGAGAAAGCAAAAGAGGCACTCACGGGATACTTGAATAACGTTATTTTTGTCTTTGACGGCGATAAAATCATGATCAAATTGGACATTTTCTTATTTTCACGGACTTGACAAATTTATTTATTTTTACATTCTTTTCTAAATTATTAATAAGGTTTCATTTAATTCGGACTTTATTCTTTCAATTATCTTTCGGACGTATAGGTCAATTAATCTGTCGTGTCAATATCATTAGTTTTAATTATGTAACATATTGCTATTGAAACTTGTCACTCTTTGTTCAAATTAATTAATTGTATTTATTGTGTCAATTTAATTGTATTTACTCGTTTCGGCAAGTCTTTTCATGTACAACATTGTGATTTAAATGATTGTGTGTTAATTGAGAAAAAAATGAATTGGAAACCGACAGGCTCTTAGTACGGACGACGTATAGTTAGTGATAGTGTTTTACTTAAAGGAACACCTTTACGGATGACGGTAATTGCTTGTATTGTTGGATTATACCGCATTTGTGTATTTATTCTTCTATATTGCAATATGTTTGATGCAACTTGTACAGTAACATGTTGCGCTTTACTTAGTGTAAGTTGGGAGGTTTTTCCCTGAACATTAATAGTAACGGAATTCGTCAAGTACCGCCGTTACATTGAATTCAAAATATAGACGTCGACGGATTAATCCGATTTTTCTTCAGGATAGATAAAATATTAAGTCAGTAGCTTAAAATTTAAAGCTTATTTGTATGAGGTTTTAAGCCTTGGATGAAAGCGAGGTCCACTGAGTCTCTTGTGGGAACCAGCATCTCATCTGGTCGCGAAAGCGAAGAGTTGTGATGTGGTGTTTTCATGCAACTGGCAGAATTTGATGCAACGTATTGCACCAACACATTGAGTATGTAATACAATTATCGAACATTTCAATAAAAAACAATTTTAAGCAAATGAATTGTAATGATCTATGATGAGAAAGATCAGATGAAGAAGGATAGAAATCTTTGGAAATTTCGACTGTGTGTAAAGCTCCACGTAATACCTTGGCAGCATCATGAAGAATCTGATCTTCCTACATATCAGGGACATCTACGAAAGAAGTTTCTACCTCTGAAAACTTGAGGTCTACTTTCAACTCACTTGCGGCACGAATAGCGTCATCAACTGAAATCGAACTACTGAAAACTATATTTGATTGACCTTGTCCCTTTTGACTTTCGATCACAATAGTTTCGCCGTAATGATATTGAAGCCTTGTCTGTAATTTGGCAGTATAATACTTTGTCGATAAGCCCTCTGGAAGCAAGGAACACAATTTGTCTAACAAGGAAGACATAGTAAACGCTTTCTTGTTCTCAGAAAGGTCATGGTGCAAAATGTCTAAGAATTTTTTGAATGCAATATCATGTTTCGACTCATTTTTAATTGTAGAGTAATTATCAGCTCTATGTTCTTTTTTCCACGTCAGCAAATAAGTTGTAATGCATGCCGAATGATACTGCGCTTTTTCCTGGACATCGTCAACGGTCAAGAGGCTCAACCAATCATAATCAAACTTACCTCTTGCGGCATTTAAAATATATTTGACGCGTTCACTACTTTCAATGCGCTTAAGTTTTTTATCTTTCTTGATATCCTTTTGTCTACACAAAATACAAGAGTCCCAGTTTAGTTGTGGCAAGGTTTCAGAACTCGTCTTCATAGTAGACACTGAAGCGTCATTACTAGTGTTGCTACTTTCTTGAACATCGCTGACAAACCGCTTACTTGCATAGGCTGGATAACAAGACATATGCTACTTTATTTCATTTAAAGGAACCAAGCTCAAAGAATTAAATTCGCCATACAGGCGACGATGAACATCATCTGGTCGCTTGTTGATCGCATCAAACAGAGTATATCTTCCCTTCTCTGTAGCGCAGGACAAACTGTCGAGTGTGTTTATTTGACAAATGACACATAGTTCCCAATCGCTTGTGTTTCGACATTTTTTCGGCAAAGAGTGGGCAAATTTAACGGGACTGCACATTTTCTGGATTAAGCAAGTATTCCGACTTGGTCAGTGTATTAGTTGTGCCTTATAGGAGCTTATTTTCAATAACTGATATTCTGCTTTTAATAATTCCTACACTAAAACCTTCACAATAAAATGAGATATTAAACTGAAATCTTGTAATAAGCACATAAATTATTTCATTGAGAGACAAGTTAATTTCATAGTAATTTCATTTTAAACGACACGCATTGCACTCAATGTAATCAGGGGTGTGCTAAGACAGGGGAGCGACACCATGCTCAGTACGTATCAAATTTACAGAATGCTACTAAAGATGAAAAAAAGATGATAAACGTTTAATTTCAAGTTTTGATTGACAAATTTAACGCACATGATATTACAAATAAAGTTTCAATTCATAGCGAATTATATTTTCCTCGTGAATAACGTGGAACAATTTTAAATGGAATTGAAAGGTGGTGGAAGGTAACGCAAACTGACCCTCAGAGAATAATTTTAATTCTAACTGCTAATTTTCTGTTCTTTATTTACCTTGTTATTTCAAATGAAAGATAAGATATAGTAGTCTCAATTTAATCAGAAAAGAGTTTTCATTTTTGTCAAATATTAAAAAAACAGTATCGCAAAGTAGACATACATAGAAATGTGAAAATGCGATTACACCCAAATGTCTCGCTCTCCTAAAAAATTGCACCATGAGAAAACGCGACGACAGCGCTAACATGGTACTTTGATGTATACTCATCTGGGAAAATTTCAGCCGTGTGGTATTCGGTACATTAAACTCGATCAATAAGCGTCTTTTCTCGATTCGCCACTGCTCTATATATAAATATTTGTAATACTAGATTGATGCTGCATATATTCTATTGACATACTATGTATACTATAAACAGTAAATACCTGAATATATTTTGTTGAAATCTTAACACCTTTCAACAAATATAATTACTTTATTAAATATCAGAGATGACATATTAACTCATCCACAAAGTTAATCCGGATACAATTCATAACATTTAAGATATATAAATATCGGTGTTACCTCCGTAATGCTATGTATTTTAAATAGAAATCAAAGGAAACAAGGCATAGCGAAGGTATATATAACATTTATACTCTAAACTATATACAGCTATAAAGTTTTATTAGACTCTGAAGTCATTTGGTTCTCCAATCATTCTACTTTCAGTGTACCTGATGAAGGTTATTCCAGAAACCCGTCGTGTGCCTGCATTTGATATTTACGTTCTCATTATGCATGTTACACCTAAATTTGTTCCAATTAAGCACAAATATACATGTGGACAGTGATCATTTTCTCTAAAAAAAATTGTTCATTCTTTCACTTGTCACTGGGGAGGAGAGGGCGTAATTTCTTACCTACCCTCCTATTGGGTAGTTGTTCCCAACAATTTCTCTTTTATTACGATAAGGTTAGCCGATGTGTTTGCTATGAATATCAATAGTAAGAGATTATTACATATTCCATATCGGCCCTGGTATCAGCCCGAGACTTCCATATCAAGCCCCAGAGCGAAGCTGGTTGGCTTATATGGGTCGAGGGCTGATACCAGTAACGATATGGAAAATTTCATATCATAATCTATTTTTCACATATTTTACATTGACCTTTTTCAATCATTTACTTTTATATTGCAGTAAAGATCTTTGAACTGACAAATTGCGACAATAAATCCTTGAGAGAGTTGCATTTGTTCAACTTGCAAATATTTTTGTTTCGAGTTTTGTACAATGACGCTAGAAAGTGTTTGTAAAATCTACCCAAGACGTTGACATTTCAATGGAAATTCCTATTCAAGACGTCGTATACATTTGAGCTAGTTATTCCTTTTCAAGTTATTTAAACTTTATTCCAATATTTTGAAACGTGATAATTTGATTGATATACGATTTTATCTTTCCTTGTACTTTGACATATTTTCTTAAGTTAAAGTTAAATTCGGAGGTAAATACGAATGCTTGAGGGTCAATACGGATATTTGAGGACCAATACGGATATTTACCCCGAGGGCAAATAACCAACACTAACTTCTAGCTATTATTTGACATGCAAAACGACCATATTGCAAAACAATATGTGATAATACATGTTACAGTTCATTTGCCCTTTACTTAATAGGCTTTTTAATACTTATTTCATTTTTTATTTGATCTGTTATTTGATAACAGGTGGTATGCAAAATGTTCGATGTAAACGAACAATAAATATACCTTTAACATAAATATGTTGTTGAGGAAGTAGTTCCTCATCAATATATATCTACAACGATCTTTTGTTAAATACAATGCATCCTGTCTTTGACAATCTCTTTTGTACGAATATACAGGGTTCCCAAGTCTTCATATTCATGATTGGGGTATTATTATATATATATTAAAGACATAAATTAGAACTAAATAGACCGCTATGTAAGAAATAAGACAAACTTTTCCTGATTTACTTGATGAACGCATCAAACGAAAATTTTTTTTAATTTCCTATCAGTATTCACGAGACGCATCCCGTGAAATTCTACTGCACAGACGAACTGCTATTATATTGGCTGAGAAAATGACAAGATGGTGATGGATGAATTTCAACAGAATACTCCTTTTTTTATATTAGATATCCATTACGTACCTTTCTCTATGTTATCTGAAAATTGCTTGTCCTTATAGCCAAGTATTTCAATTACTGATTATGTATAATTTAATTACTTGGAGTACAGATGATGATGCATAAAGTTTGGAAGAGGACCATCCAAGGAGTACCGTAGCCCAGTTGGTCGATTCTGGAATTTAAAACATTATTTACCTACTCGTGTAATATAGTTATTTAAATTATGTGTGTATACCCTCTCCCTTCCTGATATGTCGAATACAACGATCTAACACAACCACGAACAAATCATGATTCCATTCCTCTTTTCGATAAAAATTGAGCTGGGCTATATTGCGTTAGCAACGTTCTATCAACGCCTACCTCAATATACATGTACAAAGAATGCAAACTATCATTGACAGTTTACGGTCATCCAATGCTTAGTGAATTTGCACTATAGTATTTAATCAATCACCCGTTAACAACTTCCTGATTCTGGTTGGTTTGTAATGCATTGTGAAAATTTCAATAAGCTTACATATATATATTGTCCTAGGCATATTATGTATTGTGCATATTATTATGAAACAGTGAATAAATACTTTTCATATAAAAGGTAAGTTGATGCTAAAATTATATATCTAGTCAACTGTAGGTCATGCGATAGTCACATAAACTGCTAAATATCAGGTTTCTCTCATGTAAAGTGGATTGTTCTTCGTGTTCAATACCTGTGTTCCAATCGGGATATAACATCAGTAAATAACCAGTTTTATTTCATCAGAAAACAAAGGGGATAATCGGGAGATACTTTTACAATTGTATTATTTAATATAGATTAATGTGATTTGTAATAAAAACTTACATAGCAAGTTTCATTTCACGAGAAAGCAAAAGGGGCAATCATTGAATACTTGAATAATGTTATTGTTAAATTTATAATATAGATGTTGACGGATTAATCCGATTTTTCTTCTGGATAAATAAAATATCAATACAGTAGCTTAAGCTATGCAGTTTATTTTTATGAGGCTTTTAGTCTAGGATGAAGGTGAGGTCCATTGATTCTGTTGTGTGAACCAGCATCTCAGCTGGTGGCGAAAGCGACGAGTTGTGATGTGTTATTTTCATGCAACTGACAAGATTTGATGCAGAGTATTTTACCAACACATTGAATACGTAATACAATTATCTAGCATTTCAATAAAAAACAATTTTAAACAAATAGAAAGTGTGGAATTAAATTTAGAAAATGCAGTCATCTCTGGTATTCAATGGAATTTGTATTTATGTTGCTACATCTTTTGCATTTTGTGCAGTGTCCGGTGAACTACTGTCGTTACGCTTCTTTTATTATACTGCTCATTGTATTGTCCGTCCTTCAATTTACGTCTCTTCAAACTTGTTTGCAAGGACGGTACATGTATAGGCATCATGTGCTTCTTTGAGATGTAAGACATTAAAAAAATATATATTCATAAGTATTTAAATCTAAAAGTTATACACAAATTACCGATTTTACCGTTTGTCATAAATCATATTATTTTCAATCGAAGCGAATAAATGTTGCCTCGCGATGGTGCGGCGCTAATATTCGGCTTAATGTCGGTGTATATTTCCTCACTCTGCCGTTCTTAATGCTGCGGAACGATGGTTATATACTTGCAAATGGATTAAGGCAAATTAGCTCACCCATCCTACTTTTACAAGTAGAGTTCACCCATTAAAGACATGATTTTAATTAGATTTGAGTTGTCGTCAACGCTGTCATAATTTTCTCAGTCGCTAATTTGATTTGCCATTTCTACTCCGTGAACGGCACTTTATTTCGTCGCCAAGATGTGAAAGATTAAGCAAAAATTATATTTCTATTATCAATATAAATAAGGCAGAGACAGGGTTTGACATTTAGATGGAAACATGTGTTTTCATTCTTATTTTTAACAACTGCACGGTGATTTCTGTATAATATTCGGATGTATGTGTTATAAATTTGGGAATTAATACGGATAATGAAATGCGTGGAATAAAAATAAATATGTTGTTTTGGATCCGTTAAATACTATCAAAACAGTTTACGTGAATATTATGTATTGCACAACAGAGTTACACGACTTTGAAGATAAAAGCTCATACTGTTGAAAGTGGCATTTTGCTTAATTTTAGGCTTGTATGAATGTTTTGTTTTGCAGGTGGTGACAAGCTAGATCAAAATGAAAATATTAGATGTAGTTATATTACTGCTTTCTGTTGTCAATGCGCAAAGTAAGTATATATGTACATGCCATATGCAATATATCAAATGGCAATTTGCATAGAAAATTATTTAGTCTAATAAGATTACATAGTCCAATTTGGGGAAGTGTGAAGTAGTAAAAACAAATCACAATCTAGATACACAATATACTACCAGCGAAATACAAACTTTACAGGAAAATTAAATTAAGATACGAGCACTAGACAACACAACCTGTAGCCAGAGCAGATATGGAAAATAAAGGGGAATAACAATTGATTTTATCTAGACCTACGAATGAAGTTTGTACATAATGATGCATGGGAAACATGAATTAAAAGAAATTAATGACATTCAAGTGAGATCAAATAGGTAATCAATTTAGTGATATTAATATCAAAACTAAGATAGTAATATTTAAAGATATAATGAAATATAAAATATAATATGTTTCTCAGTTGAACTTACAAGCTCTACAAGGAGATCTGTATGATATCATGTATTTCTACTAGACTTTTGTTAAACCAGAATCTCACAATCGAATTCATGCAGTGGTTGGTTTCAACTAAAATTTCAATTTCTGAAGAAAAAACACAATGTTCGTCATCTGTTGTTGTGATCTTTCATATCTCATCTTCACATAAAATTAAAACTGTGTTAAGAAGCAGCAGATGTGAGTGAGTTAATGAGTGAGTTAATAAAACTCAACAAATATATACTTTACATTAGATTGCAGTAGTCAATTTTTATGTGACTGATTATCAACTTTATTCTAAGAATCATTTCCTGTCATTTATTTAATGTAGACACATTTATATTGTTATATGTTTTCACCTTATATATTTTTTATTGAAATTAATAGCGCCTAAGTCATGTAATTAATAAGTAATTAATGTAATTAATATTAAATTTAAGGTTTTCCTCCCTCAGGCATATGTAACCGTTGCAGATAGCTTGCTAACTTGTTCAGACACTGTCGTTTTATGGCTTCTTAAGACGGATTTCTTCAAAACGCAAAACAAGTGGTATATCGCTAAATACCCATGCTAATCTCTAAGATAATCCACCGAATGGAGATGCATAAACATTCATGTTTGTGTCGCAGATTCATGATAGTTAATCCATCATTTTCTCAGAGAAAACCACCTACTGACTCCTATCTTTCCCACTACTTTAATTTTCGTTTCTATCATGATCGCCTTCCGCAAAGAGGCAGTTGTTAGAGCAGTATTTTGCATTAGTCGATAACAGGTCTTTCAGTACGACCACGTAGCCCAAACTAAAATGGACCGTTATGTAATTGTTGCAGCATGCTGTTTTATGAGTGTCTTTCGCATGCAGTTCGTATATTTTGTTCGTTGAATCATTACCACTGTTTCAGTATATTGTCTTTTCTGGTGAAAGGAGGTGAACATTACGGAAAGACGTTGGTGATCTTATTGTTTCTCTCTTCACCAATGTGTCCCCCTTCTCTCCATCAATCTTATTGCATCCGTAAGTATGTGAGAACAGAATAGTGTTTTCATCAATCGAAAACCGCTGAAGTAGTTCTATTTATTCGTGAATCGCAAATAATTCATTGCATTCTTCCCAGATATTTTACGAAGTCAGTTTAAGTTTAATTTTCTAAATACATACATATATTGAATGCAATGTGGTAGTATTCTGTGTTAGAGATTTTCTTTGTTGCAGAGGTAGAATCTTGTAATGTATGTGTAATATATTTGAGATGTTTTACTTGAAATATTGAATAACATTTTTAGAAATATTATCAGAAGAAGAAAGAAATGCTTCACAGAGTTCAAATTATTACTATGTCGATAAGGGAAAATATATGACAGCAGATTTAGCTATCAGTGGTGAACATGGTGATACATTTGCCAATGGAGCATGTTCTATAACACTTGCTTCCCCTCCACAGTCTGTTGCATGGTGGATGTTTACGTTTCCTGTAGATACTGTATTTATCACAAATGTCAAGATTAATTACCGGGACAACAGTAAGTGTTCATATCAATTAATTTGACTTTTCTAATTGATCTGCACGTTTTAATATCATACATTATTTTGCAATGTATCGCACAATTTTGTAAAAGTATAAGGTAAATTAATGTGTTGATTATCAACTGTCGATTTGTTAGCACAAATGTTTGTATTAATGTATTGTGTATTGTTGGTATATTAATTATATGGTTCATAGACATATTTGGTTTTCAGATTGGGCTTATGGTGTTTAGCGCCACTTTCAACACTATTTCAGTTTTATCGTGGCGGTCAGTTATATCGCCACAGGAAACGGAGAACCCGGAGAAAGCCACCAACCTGTCGCAAGACACTGACAAACTTTATCACAAAATATTGTACACCTCACCCTGATCGAGATTCGAGCCCACAGCATCCGCAGTGATAGGCACCGATTGCATAGGTAGTTGTTAATCCCACTACCATTCGATCATGACTACGACGGCCCCTGTCTATGGGTAGAAGAGACCGTTGCAAATGAGAGTGCATAATGTTTTAATAACAATTAAAGCTTTGTCTTTCTTTTTATTATTATCGTTGTTCTGTTGCGATATTCGAAAAACAGCCATAGTTTTATTTGTAATGACATATAGTTGACACTTTTATATGGCTCGCAAAGATGTATTTGCATGGTCAACTACTTCCAATTCGCTTCTTGCGTGACGTGTGTGTCTATGTCAAATACGAATTTCACCCCATCAACACGCCGTCAAACACGGGTGATGGATCCATGAAATATTGAAAGGACATTGAATCAGTGTTTAAACTCTCAAATTTATGCTTGAAACATATGCATGGGAAAAATGAGAGCAAATTCGAAAGAAACGAAGTGCTCAGTGATCTTTTCAATAGCGATGCCTTTTACATTGTGACGTCATTCACTGTAATAAACGTTGTGTTTTCACTGAGTGAGATGATGGTTGTATTTTCAGTCGGAAATCTTAGTATTCCATAAAGACTATGTAATAATGTGTATGTATTGAGTGCAAATTCAATAGTGATGCCTTTCTCATTGTGACGTCATTCACTGTAATAAACGTTGTGTTTTGACTGGGTGAGATACTAGCTGTATTGTCATTTGGACATCTTAGTATTCCATAAGGATTTATGTGATAATGTGTATGTATTGTTATTGCAGCGCTAGATCGATTTGCTGGATATTCCTTGTATGTTAGTAACTCAAGTATATCGAAGACTGATGGTTATCTCTGTTATCACCACGAGGGACCAAGTCTTCCATCCGCATATCAGGATCGTAATTGTAATCACTTAGGACAGTATGTTATAATCTATAATGAGAGAAATAATACAGTAACATACCCTGCTACATACTTTGCTGACGCCATACTAGAGCTATGCAAAGTCAGAATATACGGTAAGTACAAGTATTTATCACTTGTTTTCAAATGTGGAAAGTAAATGACAACTTGCATATTCAGATAGTTACCTGACAATTGGTGCGAAACAATGAATACTATAGTTGTTTGATAAACAGTAACATACCCTAATACATGGAACAATGATTTCGTCATAATAGAGCTGTGCAAAGTAAGAATATACGGTAAGTACAATTATCTATCAATTGTTTTCAAATATGGAAAGTAAATGACAACTTACATATTCAGATAGTTACCTGAAAATTGGCAAGAAACTAAGAATACTAAAGTTGTCTTATCAATTCCAATATAGTTATTCTGCTAAATGCAAATGGTAGAGAAAACCGAAAGGCCTATCAAAAATCGACAATTCAGAAACACCGGCAACTTTGGACACCAGACAGAGGATGGAGAAAAACTATTAAATTCAACATAATGCAGAAAAAATAAAAGAGAGCAACTCGGACCCACCAAAAAATTCGTGAACCCAGGTACTCGCGAAGGGAAATCAGTTCCTGTTTCATATACATGTAAGACACTCGGTAAATATATTCTCTCTAATAGAGGAAAGAGAAAGAATTAATTGTCATTTAAGTAATGGTTGATTGGTAAGGTCAACCAGTTATTGTAACTATATAATGCTTCCTGTCATGTAATCTAATTTCCTGTTATCATTTTCTTATTTGTGACATTTGTTTTACTCGAAATATTTTGAATGATATTGCTTGAATTGCGATTTTTGTGTTTCTGTGACAAATGTGTTAGTTAAATGGGAATTAGAATAATGTGTTATTCTGCCGCTGTGTTGTGCTTATTGTGGATATTCGTATGCAAGGTACACAATTGTAGCTCATGGTTGTAATCCAGCACAAAGAGATACACAGCAGGCATTTAAGGTCAAGCATATGATACAATGTATTCTTCATATATCTGACCAAATAATAGTAAAGCGCATTCATTCATCCACACCCTATCTTACTTCGGGATATAGAGAATCCATACGAACATTTAAAACAACCGACTTAAATGTGACGACTTTCGTATCCAATGGAACCATACGATGGGTGTGTACAGATTAACAAGAGTTATTTCATCTTTTAGTAATGTTTCCTTTAAGAAATATTGTTCTTACAAGAGGGTATTAGGACCCATGTGGCTCAACGAGTTAGGTAGTTGGATTATCTAACAACTCATACAAGCCTATCACCGATAGGGCGTGGGTTCGCGCCCTACTTTGTAAATTACAAACAGGTGCACTCGACTCGCAGCCGGAAGTGATAAAGTTGTCCAGTTGCTTCCCCATAGTCGGTGGTTCTCCGGGTACTCCGGCTTTTTCCACCACTAAAATTGGTCGCCATGATATAGCTGATATATTGCTGAAAGTGGCGTTAAGCACCAAAAATCAAATGCTTACAAGAGGATATTTCAGACTTCGTGTTATATAAATAAAGAAACGCTAGAGAATCGTAGAAGTGATCAGGAGTCAATGGCAACATTGGGCATCCAAGACACAGGACGAAGAGTGAAACAGTGGAAAGCCAATAAACACACAAAAAGAAAAATGAAAAAGATGAGCAACACGGACTCCATCAAAAATCTGGTTTTCTGAACATAATAGACCTAAGTTTCTCTTAAGTCTTTACATTAAAGGTTTTAGGCAAATTACCCTTGTAAATGCATGCGATTCATATTGCAGAGAAAAGGAGGACGGGATATAAAGGTCAGGAAGGTAGCAAGAATGGATAAGACAATTTCTAGTACAAGCAATTTCTTGAAATAAACATTAAATAATAAAAAGGCAGTTAGGATTATTTTTCTTGTACAAAGACATCTGGTTTTATGTTGGGTAATTGAAATGAATACGGCTGTAAGACACTCACCATTCTGCATTCTAATGGGATGTTTGAATTTTAAGTTATTATTTTATAAAGCAAAACAATAATTCATTAAAGCGATGTAAAGGATTCAAGTATTTCTTTTTTATCCGGCTTTAACGGAGCATGTAAATAGTCTTCCGTTTAAAATATAATAAGTGTCGCTTGCGTATATGAGTCGGTCCATATAATATTTTGTTGGTGATGAACCGGTCCATATATTGCCATATGACCCTTAGTGCCATGAATTACTTGCTATATATTACAGCCTGTTATTCGACCACCACTTGTCCACTATATGAATTGCATGCATATAAGAGGGTGGTTTTCTCGTTCCATACAAAGCAAGATTTTTTTGAATATATAAATCGTGGTGAATGTCAGGAATTGCTTATGTTTATTATGATCATAATACCGCAAGTTGAAAATACCCTCACACAAGAATTATAACTCGCGTGGAAAAACCTTACGAAAAACCGGAATATTCCTTAAGCGGTTATATTAACCTAAGATCCAAATAGTCCAGT
This sequence comes from Bathymodiolus septemdierum, assembly GCA_963383655.1. NCBI lineage: Eukaryota > Metazoa > Mollusca > Bivalvia > Mytilida > Modiolidae > Bathymodiolus > Bathymodiolus septemdierum. The sequence goes on from OY726527.1 coordinate 56,049,150, forward strand.
TTGAGAACATACTTAACTTCTCTTCTAATCGAAAGACTAATAGGTTCTTACATAAGTTCCTGGCAAAAAGACCTGGTGATCTTCCACGAGTGATATAAATGCTATGTCTTTTCACGAGTGAAGCGCAGCGAAACGAGCGAAAAGAAACAAAAAATTATATCACGAGTGGAAGATCACCCGGACTTTCCCAAGAACGCATGTAAGTACCTATTTCTTCCGTAATCCAACACCTTTCACTATCGCGAACTCCTAAAGACCCCCGCCATTGATCAGTAACTAATTTGCATAAATTATCAGATCAATATCATAACATTGAGCGTTATGAAATACACATAACATACAATTGACTTTTGTGACACGGATTGATAAACTAAGTTGCTTTCTACTGATATTTGAGCTTTTCTCACTAATATTTTGTTGAAAGTACAGTATTTTCCTTCATGAAAAACCCCATACATGAAATATGACGTGACACATATTTTGACGTCATTGAATATTCCCCTGGTCTGAAAAGCAACCGTAATGCCTACCTCGAAAACTCATATCTTGCCTCAACAGAGGTGTGATAATAGTATTGTGAACCTCGACAATCAATTGCATAACGGTTAACCGAAACATGGTGCCGGTCATGAAACTTTCAAAAAGATACTTCAACTTAACTGCTAAGTATTATTAGTTTATTAGACCATTCCTTGTGAGCCACCATTGATCAAGAAGCTCATTATAGGAACCATAATTTCTAAAATATCTGCAAGTCTCCACACAAAGCATGACTCTTATCAATAAAGGGAGATCTCGTTCAGAAAAGGATCATAGTTTTTCTTAACATAGGAATGCCGACTATATCTTGATAAACATGACAACTATATTGTCATTCAAAGCTTAAAACATCTTGATGGTGTCAGTTTCGGATAATTTCTCTACCAAATAGGATTTGTACCTACATATACATGTAGTACGGTACTTGTATCTATACGTTGATCATTTATTGTTTATGAAAAACAGCTAATCAATTATTTTAGTCTGTTTTAGATTTGAGTAGGGAAAATGTGTCAATATTATTGCATGGGGAGGCCTTGTGTGTATGTCATTACATTTTGTCAGAATCCATAGCAGATTGACACCACACCTGGAGTAACTAATGGCACACTTTTTGTCATTGATAGAATGCATGCTTATTGTTTGAATATTTCGTGGGGAGCATTTCGAAATAGAACATGGTTGGTAAGGACACTTGTGCAATATATGCATCCAGTAGAGTGGATGAAGATCCAGTTCCTCATCTGTGGTTGAAATTCCTAAGGATTCCCATACATAGTTTGATTTTCCTATGATTTCTCGTAGTTTCTTTAGTAAGTGTTGTTGAGGTATACTTATGATTGCAAATGATTTATCAAACCCTAGTCCCTTTACCAAGCAGTCTATGTGATGTGATTTACATTCAAAAAGATATTGTGAGGGGCAATGCCTACATGGAAAAACAACAAACATATTCTAGAGATGAGATATATATTTATCAATATTTGGGTATTTTAAGGAAGATGTTGCACGAGCGCCCACAATCTGATTGAGATCAGATGCATCATTTGCTCCCCATTAATGATATGTCGCGGAGTGGGAAATCCTCGGACCCCCCCCCCCCCCCCCCCCCCCCCCTCTAATTGGTAATATACGAGTGGCCCTATGTACAACACATATCATTGACTGAAAATATTGATTGCGATAGCATTAAATTGTTACTAAGCGGCTGTACAAGCTACAACTAATCTGATTCGCCAAGAAAGGATCATAACTGTATTGATCATATCATTGTATATTCATGACATATAATCGGTAATGGTGATTCCTCAGATCCCCAACGACGCGACATATCAGTAAAGGATTCACTTTATTATCGGTCTGACTTCAATAAATTTGCAATGTCCATATACCCATTATGTTTTCTAATTCTAATTTGTATCAACGATCCCCCATTATTGACCCTTTCGGCAAGATTGAGATATTGAAATCAAAATGTAATCGTACATATATTTAAATCTCTAGAATTAATTAATAAGTACATCTTTAATCCATTTTCCAAACGTTTCAGCTGGAATTATTTATTTATTTATTTATTTATTTATTTATGTATTTATTGTTTATACATATAGACCCTAGTTGTCCATATTTTTACATATATCAGGAATTATTAAGCAACTAAGAATTATAACTCCATATAGTAACTAACATACGATTTTCGTGTAATTGCTATCGAATTATTTGTTGTTCCTTTCCAGTACGTGACTTTATATTCCAATATGTTCGTTAGCTACATGTGAAATCAGTGTATATCACTACTAAAATTAAGAGTTTGAATCCCGCTCATGGTGAGGTGTACTCGATACTACATCATGGGATGAAGATTGGCAGTGACTTGCAGCGGTTCGATGGTTTATCCGGTTTCCTCCACCAATACAACTGAGAATTTTACCTTGAAACCACATAACTGTGTTTATTTTGACAAAAAATATATTCCCCATGTAATGGTGTGGAATAGAATATGTACTTGTTTATGCTTGAGCGAAAAAAAAAGTTGCATATATGCTGATTAAGCTGGTATTCAGAATATTATAGATCGGACTGAATAATACACATGTAGTTATTGTTGATGTTTACCTCCAACTTCAACGTGCGAGTCTAGTACATGCAATTATTTAACATGTGTATGTAAATTAATTAGTAGTGTTCATGGTATGGCTGTTCAAGTAGTACTGGACAGTATTCACTCATCCTCGCTCACAAGAGTCAAAGCCTCATTTAAAACTTGTCATAAAAAATCTGCCAGAACCTGCAAATTATAAACAATAGCTTGAAATTCAATGATTTTCTACAGTTTATACTTGCGTCCGTTGCTGGCACATGGAGTTATGTAATTAGACAACAATATAGATGTGTGCTATATTTGGTAATCAACTTGCAGTATCACTCGCGGATCAATATATTTGAGTTTTTATTTTCTAATTAGATGCCACGATTGTGAAGGAGTTATGCAAATCTATGCAAACACCCATTCAAAAACACAGCAGAAAAATGTTCAAGGTTGCAATTTATGCTTCGCACAAAAAAAGTTTTCTGTGCAATCCGAATTTTCAAAATAATCTAACGATGTTTGTTAGTAGTACACGCTGTAAGTATACATATATGTTGACCATGAAGTATATATAATTGTAATATTCATGTTGCAAATAAATATGTGTACAGCAAATAAATATGTTATACACAGGATGTTATAAAGGTTGGCGGGACAGTGACTGCAGTAAGACATGTCCAGCTACATGTGTTGATAGACATTGTTATCCTGGTAATGGTAGATGTGTGTGGGGATGTGATCCATACAACTGTATAAAAGATAAATGTGATACTGACACCGGTATATGTACACACGGTTGTAAAATAGGACTACGTGGGGACTATTGTGACAAGGGTAAGCTTAGATACTAATTATATATAATGCCAGATAATGCCATATTTAAGACCTTCACCTCCGTACAAATTCGGAAAAAAGAAGACATAAATGTATTAGATTTGTATATCATATGTTTTAAATCATTACAGCGTATATTGTCTGGTTGATAATTGTTGATAATTGTTGTGTCTTGTATCGTAGACAGTATCTACTTTTGACCTACCATGATATTGGCTGTCGTATGCATAACATCTTTCAGTTATTCTGTTATGTGTCTTTCGCTTGATTTAAATAGCTTAATTCATTTTAAAATTATGAAAATCGTTTCACGAATTCAGATATTTCTATAATGTAAATGATAACTTTCGCTTTAAAATAATTTCCCATGATCACTACATAACTATATTATTCAAAATGGTAACTGATTTTAATTTGTAGAGTGTGAATCAGGAAAATTTGGAAATAATTGTGCTGAAACATGTAATTGTTTCAATCAACCATGTGATCATATCACCGGTGTATGTCCTCCTGGTGGCTGTCAGCGTGGATATATAAGGTTAAACTGTAGTGTAGGTAAGTAATTCTAATATCCTAATACATGTGTAAATGTATTTAATCAATTGATTACTTAAAATGAATTAATCCGATTTTAAATTCCAATATATCTAACCTCTATCATGTCTTAGAGAGGTAACCATAGTTTGTTCAAACCTTTTGTCCTTAATGAGCGTGAAGCTAATTACTCTATGAATTATTCAAAATGTATTTTATGGGCATATTAGAGGACGGATGTCCTAATTATTGCATAGGACAAAATGCCACTGATCGATTAAATAGCATTCCATCAAGCGAGACTACAAATATGTAGGAGCTGAGAAGCAACAGTAAAGCATAAAACAAAATGCATTCATGAAAAGGATTTAAATAACAGCAACATTGTTTTGTTCTTATCAAATAAAATATTGTATTTTCGTGCCCAAGTCAAGAAATTTCAAAACCACATGTATTTCATTGACAACTATCTATATTTCATAAAATCATGAAATATTGTGTAATCAAACACAACACTTATCTCAGGTGTGGCAAGAAAAAGAACTAACCACCGGAACAGTAAACGATCAATATAGAACAAGAGTTTGAAGATATCAAAGGGGTAATCACAATATAGTAGCACCTGTATATGGAGTATATATTTCTCAGTTCAGACGATATTCCAGATATTGTGGTTCATATCAGGATTTCCTTGATAGAGAGTTGCTGCTAACAAGGCGGCTACTGAACCACGGATTGCGCTAAGTTAAGTTGAAGTCATCATTTCGACAGTTGTACGGTCGCCACATTGACGGATGTATGCGGTGCGGAAAGAACTGTGCATTATGTAAATGTTTGTTGGAATCCACAACATTCGAGGACAACGGCGGACATACGTTTATGATGCAAGTAAATATAAATTGTAAAAGCGTAGGTGTAATATTCTATATCTTCGGTACTAAGTGTGATAGGAATATATATGTTGGACAAACGGGTGATACTTTGTACCAACGCGTGCTTCTTAACTTCTCAAAAATACGAACGGGAAAAATAGACGATCCCGCAGCAAACCATTTTTTGTCAAATAGATCATAGTGTGGACAATTTCAAGTCTATGGAATAGATCAAGTGCTAGGGGACAAAATTCACAGGGAAGTGAAAGAATCGTTTTGGATTGAAAAACTTAAAGCGTATGAACCGCTAGGACTAAATACAAAGATGGAACGATATTAACTTTTTTCCGGGAATTAAAGAAACATACGTCATTGTATATTATAAGTCACGTTACTATGTGTGTATGTAATGTTTTTATTCTGTAATAAGTGTCCACTGAGGAAAGCTGTGTAAACAGCAGAAACGTATGGAATATGGAATAAGAGTTTTTATTTGTAAGATAATCTATGAGATTGTATTTGTAAAATCCAAAGACAAGGATGAACAAGAATATCGCACACATTGGAATATATGGAGTAATTTTGCAAAGCCTTTTTAAACTACGAGAAAAGATTTTTATTTAAAATGGATTATGAACTTAGGAAAGAGAGATCAAAGTAAGGACAACGTGGAACCTATACTACAGGAGACATCACGTAAATTACTAAATAAGGGTAATAACAAAATAACAGAACTCCGAACAATCTTACAAAGGGAAAGTCAAAACTCATATGTAAACAGACAAAATCAGTCAATAACCGGAAAACTGTGAAGACCGTAATGACACTGACTTGGTACAGACATTTCTAAAGAAATGGTGGGTAGAATCAGATTTTAAAGCGCCAAACCTCCCGCTTTCATTTCGGCTCAAAGGTTCTGGTTGTCACTATAACAATATTTATAACAATACTGGAACAAAATAGGTAAAATAGTTGTCAAAGCAACGGAAAGTTTAAAGGTTTGTGAAGCAAATATTCAAACAACACTGGGGAATATATGTGAACAGATAAAACAATTAACAAAAGCACATGATCCAGAGTGGGTAAAACAACAAGAAAACACATGGGAAAATAGACTTCGAACTCTTCAAAGCAAATTGGCAAATACTAAATGACGTACATTACACGCATTGGAAATACAATACCATCGCCAGATGTCCACTGGAAATGAAAATACAATAGAAAAACAATTAAATGAATATAAAAAGGAAACAACAATTGATAAATCTACAAATATTTCCATCCTAAAAGACGGAAATTTCTTTTTCCGTTGTATTTTGGAGTACTTGAATGACACACAAGAGGAACATGAACAGATCCGACAAGAAGTTATAGACACTTTATCTGCAAACACACAATTTTACTCACAATCAATTAATGGAAAATTCGAACAACACATACACAACATGAAACGAACAGACGGACATACGACCACATGGACTACAGAGTCAGAAATTATTGCAGCGAGTAAAACTTTTAATATCGAAATATTTGTCCAAATTATGATAAATGGAAAACATGAATGAATACGATATTCTCGCAATTCAGATTGTGACCACAGTATACAATTTAAAGCAATTCGGCATCAAGATAACCACTTCTCCCTCATACAAAATAAACCCTGAGCATGTACTTGTCAATGAAGAGAGGTATTAGAATGTAAAATAAATCACAAATACAAAAATCAACAAGTTGAAATTTCAAAAATACAGAGTTAAGGAAAATCTGAAAAATCTAGAAAATGTGAAATTTTCAACAAATCTCCAGAAAATACTTACAACGGCAGTAGTATATGGATACAGACAAAACGGTATTTGTGGTGGTGGTCCGTGGTTGTGGTGCTATCGACTTCACGTTACCGGAAGAGGCCCTGTGTGGAAGTATGCTATGCGTATGCGCAACGGATATTGCGGAATATCAGCCCTAGTGGGGCCTTTCTAACCGGAAGTGACGTGAGTCACGTGAATTCCGGATGCTCATCCGGAAGAGTCTCTGACCGGAAGTGGTGTCAGTCACGTGACTTCGGAACAGGCCCTGTCCGGAAGCGGTCATGAAGTGATCGTGTGCGCATGCGGAACCTGTACACTTACTACTACTATGGTAGTAGTATAAGTACCATGGCTACCTGTAACCGAAGGTCATGTGACCCCGAAGGGGTGGAAGGGTGTGCGCATGCCCAACCGGAAGATATGCAATATCTGCCCTAGTGGGGCCTTTTTAACGGAAGTGACGCCATCGCCCATAGTGCTTCCCGTGGAAGTTGGGGTGTTCTCTACGATGTTCATGTCTAGCCCTTTCCCTGGTTATCTGCCCTTTTTATTTTCATATAATATTCAACTAGGACTGAATACAAAGATGGAACGGCATGAACTTGTTTAAGGGAATTAAACGTCACATAAGTCATTGTATATTATAACGTCACGTTACTATGTGTGTATGTATTGTTTTTATTCTGTAATACATTTCCACTGAGGAAAGCTGTGTAAACAGAAGAAACATGGATGTGGTCGAGTGGTCTAGGGCACTGGATGTAAGGCTAAGCGAATGGTGATGCAGTGTATCAATGGTGTGAGTTCAAATCCCGTCGAGGGAAGAACAAAAAATTGACAGCTCTAAAATCTAATTCTAACACTGTTTGGTGTAATTTTCAGACGTATATATATATATATATATATGTGTGTGTGTGTGTGTGTGTGTGTGTTCATTGCATATCAGAATGACAATCATACATTGTATTGGCTGAACATTCTCGACATGACCTTCACTATTCCGCGATATAGAAAGGTATGCTGATATATACTGGTCCAAAATCCGTGTATAGACTGGTACTACTGGTCTATACAGGGATATTTGTTTGTTTCCGTTTTAATAAATTACAATGTTACTTATAATCTCATTTCATTTCTCATTAACACCATTCAAACAATTGCTATAGTCAATTGAAATTAGGTAATAACGAAGATGATAACGCCTAGGGAAACCTTCAATGATCCTGATTAAAAAAAAAATATGCATTTATATTGTATGTGTCAGATTATGGTCTTCAATGCAATAAACACAATAGTTACTGATATGGAGCGTAATATCAGATAGACAGACTGCCCTGTGTGGTCGTGGAACGGACCAGTGGAAATTATGTCATTTCCACTGGTCCGACCACGCCACTTGGGCAGTCTGTATATCCTGATATTGCCCTCCATATCAGTAACTATTATATACATATACATGTCGACATACTATTACCTCAATCTACATCAGCTTCCTTCAGTGCATATTATATATATATCATTGTAAGCATCGACTTTGTCCTGATTAGTTATATTTACATTTTATTTGACTGTCTTTCATTATAGAATGCAGTGTTGGTGACTATGGTTACAACTGTAATCAATCATGTGACGGGTGTTTATCTAATTCCTGTGATGAAAAACAAGGTGTCTGTACAAATACAACTGGATGTAAACCTGGATGGCAGTATGCACAGTCTGGTCAGCAGAAGTGTGATATAGGTATGTTAAGGAAATGTTCTATTATACACCAGAAAGGAGCAACCAATGTATGAATTGCCGGATTATAAATAAATTCATTGAGACGATGGGGATAAAAATGAAATATGATATTCATCTCGGATGCCTCGGTGAATATCATGTTCCATGGGTTGATCAATCATTGTATTCACCTCATCGAAAGCCGTCAATTGTATAATGTCCTCTACCTGACGATATAATATAAACGCATCATGGAATTCGAGGCTGTTGATTAAGGCATGCACGAATTCGCAACTTTATGTATTAGTAGATGTGCATATCTTGGGTTGGACAAAAACTAAATATAGAATTGTATTATTGGTATGGTTTTAAACCATATTCGCATCTTCTGACTACTTTTACTTGAATATAAAATAAATATGACTGTAGTTAATTGAAATAACAAATAAGTTGATTGTGTGGCTCCAATTTCAAATACATTTATTTAAATTTCATTGCATACTTGTATATGCTAACAGATTCTGAAGACGGTTTGAAATATCATTTACAGAGAAATCATATTGAAACAGAATTTAAAGTTAGCAATTGAGGTGTAGTGTGTGGTACGTCCATTCATAACTATTTTACTCATATTGTTTTGAGAGGTGAACAGTAATCATATTTCGTTTCAAGTCTTATATTTAGAATAACAAAATACATGCAGAGTTCTTTTTTCTTATAACTTAGCATGCGATGATGGATATTTTGGTAAGAACTGTACACATCAATGCTATTGCCGTTACGGAGCTTGCAATAAAGCTACAGGAATATGTTCGACAAAAGGGTGTCAGCGAGGATGGAAGGATGATACGTGCAGTGAAGGTAAGTTACAGATGTCAATATTATTCAATATAATATCATTGGTTAAAATGACGATTACGGCTATATATATTTGCATCATTGGTTCGATATTTGTTAATTTGTATACTGTCTAAACAATTAAATGTCTGCCTTAGATTTTGGTCTTATTTAAAAGCTAAATTCGCATTTTTCGGCATGCTGGGAATAATTTGCTTTTTGATGGGATGGGATAATTTAATTTCTGGTTAGTAAAATACAAAGCAAATATTCTTTTCTGCCACAGCTTGGTCAATTGAAATAAAACTTTGCAGAAGTGATCAGATGAAAATACACAGCACATTATTTTAACAACATGGCAACAAGAGGATATTGAATTTTATGATTTGCCAGATACAGAAACAATCTTCTCCTCTGAAACTACTGGAAAAATAAGAATCTTATTTGAAAAGATCCCCTTCAAATATACATCACTTTGTTCCGATTTGTCAACCAGCATCACGGCCAAAGGAAATTAAAGTTTCTTATCGGTCAAACATACAGACGAAATTAATGTCCTCTGAAACTGCTTAGTCAGTTGGAACCAGACTTTCCACGAATGCTGCATAAAGGTCCACAAAGCGTTTCAAAAAATGTACGCGGGTTTCCGAGATCGATATAGTACTCACTGGTTTTCTTATTTTAAATTATTTGTGATTGTAATAATGCTGTGGTAATGAAATTTAAGTAGAAGATATATAGAAAAATGTTTCCTTAAAAAAGAGTTTTCCATTCTAATGCTTCTTTTGCAAAGAATTTAAATGTAGATATAAGAAAACTTTGAAGATATCAAAGGGATAATCACAATCCGTACATCGAAACACACACCACGTAATTGTCAAAAGATAAATAACAAAAGGACAAACAATGATATACAAGACACAATACAGAACACTAAGGATTGACAAATACGAAGCACAATAAGGACCAGGATGATATCATGTGCTCCGTAGAGTAAGCAGTTTCTGCTTCACCAGTAGCATCCGTCGTAATATTCTAGTTATAAATCCGGTCATATGGCAGAGGATCGGGAAATGTTTACGAATAGTGGAGCATATATGTTGTCATTTATGACACAGATATTCCACAAAGTTTAACCAAGTCATGATGCCGTTCGTAAAACTTTCAAAGTGATGCCTTTATTGTAGACCTTTCATCTCAACTTTAAATGATTGTATTGCGTCGTAGACCCTAATCGTGTTGACAATATTATGTTAATTAAAACTTGATGTAGTTGAAATATCACACAAAACAATATAATTACAAATAAACAATTGTGTAGAGCTGTCAGTTGTACACTATTGTTTTGTAGATATATTTGTATATATTGAGGTTTTCTTCAGACTGTCTTTAAATTCTCTCTGTTTGAGCACTAATTAATTTTCAGCTTTGCCGTTGACCTCAACTCTTTCTTTGAACTATGCTGTGCTTATCTACAATTTGTGTTTCTTCAAAGGTGATCACCGTCGTTTGATATATATATATATATATATAGCTAGTATGCTTACTGCTTACGTCTGTTACACCTTGGTGGTGCATAAGTCACTGACGACAGTCCTCCATCGTGTTCTGTTTTGTGCCATGCTTTCCAGATCTTGCCATATATAGCCCTCTATCTCAATCTGAACAATATCGTCTCTCCTCCAGGTATTTATTGGTCTCACTCTTCCACGCATTCCCTGAGGGTTCCACTGTAGGGATTGCCTAGTGATGTTGTGTTTCGGCTTCCTCAGTATGTGCCCTATCCACCTCCATTGTCTCCTTTTCAATTCTTCTTCAACTGGGGGCTGGTTGGTCTTTTGCCAGAGCTCTTTGCTAGTAAAGTAATAATCAATTCAACAGCATGACACTAAATTAGTTCACATGAACAAGTATTCATTAAGATGATCTCTTTAGAACCCGTGAATCAAAATAACAATGCAAAATTCACATTACAACCAATATCAAAATGATCGGCTTAAACTGCGTTGTGTTTTTCTTCTATTGGTTTTGTTATTTTATCTTAAAGTAAATTTATAATATTAACAATTTTATATTTTGCAGAATGTTCCGATGGATATCATGGATTTGATTGTGTAGAGCATTGCAATAAATGCAACAGTACTTTGTGTGAACCATTTGAAGGAAATTGTACAGATGGATGCATTGAAGGCTACACAGGACACCAGTGTCTTTCCCCAGGTTTATATAATATACTGTACATTTCAATATTATTCCAAGCTAAAATAGTCTTATTGTCAGTATTAATCATAAAAACAATCGTCTGACGTTTGTAACTGCATACATGTATCTCGAGATATATGAAAATAATGATTTCATACATGCTATGGTTTATATTTACGTAAAATACATAATATTATGCATAATACATATGTAGATCGATTATCTTGACAAATCATAAGTTAATGTGCAATGGCGCACGTCGAACACACTTGCTCTCATCTGGGTTTTATAAAACAAGAAGAAAATTGTTTGAATCTTTTAGATGTCAGACTATCTTTCTTTATAATATCGCAGAGTTAAATGTGTATTCCCTCGCACATGGTGGGCTGGAGATGTATGAAAGTCTTCGGCGTGAGTCTCCGTTATTTGGGCAGTCCCTGTATTGCTATTAATGGTATAGCATAGGCATTTTTCTTCGATTTTGATCAAATTAAACAAGGAATTTGCCTAAGAAATTGTTTTGCTCAGTTCAAAGCAGAAAATAATCAGACTATGTTTTTTTATTAAGCGATTTTTGAATTAGGATTTATAAATGTATCCATAGGTCATTACATTACATGAGTTACTGTTCCTAACTGTTGATAATATTTTACAATGCAAACTGGCTATTAGGAAGATCTTTGCTCAGTTCGAGAGAAAACAATATCCGTATATTATATTTGTTTTGTGAATAAAACAATGTGATTTTCAAAACCGTCCATTGATTATGACATGACATGAGCAATAGATATTGAGCTAACTCCCTTCATCAGAGGGATGTGCCTTGACATGTTTTTTTTTGTTCTATCATGTTTTATATCAGTTAAGCATATTACAGCAAAGGCTAGGATTTAATATTCTATCTCGGTAGATGTGTCCCAATAAATTGAAAAACAAAAACTACCATACCGTCGGATCAATTACAAAATCAAATATCGAAATCGTAGAAAAAGGACATACAAACCTTCCTGACTTGGCACATTTGTTTCAGAATGAACTGCATGAGCCTGTATGTAGTTACATAACTGTCGTATAAGACATTATTAGTGTAATATATTTATGAAGCAATCACAATGAACATCTATTTTAATTTTCATTGTAGTGCATACTTCTTCATCAGAACCTCAGACAACTAGTATTGTTCCTATAGCAGGAGGTATTGGTGCTGTAGTAGTGGTTATGGTGATGGTGGTAATCCTTGTTATCTTTATCAGGTAAGATAGTAGTAGTACAATCCTCTCCATTAGCGCCTCATACAAGTACTAGTGGTCCCATAGCGGGGGGTATTGATGGTGTAGCCGTGACGATAGTGGTGGTAGTACAATCCTCTCCATTAGCACCTCAGACAAGTACTATTGGTCCCATAGCGGGAGGTATTGGTGGTGTAGCCGTGACGATAGTGGTGGTAGTACAATCCTCTCCATTAGCGCCTCATGCAAGTACTATTGGTCCCATAGCGGGAGGTATTGGTGGTGTAGCCGTGACGATAGTGGTGGTAGTACAATCCTCTCCATTAGCGCCTCATGCAAGTAATATTGGTCCCATAGCGGGAGGTATTGGTGGTGTAGCCGTGACGATAGTGGTGGTAGTACAATCCTCTCCATTAGCGCCTCAGACAAGTACTATTGGTTCCATAGCGGGAGGTATTGGTGGTGTAGCCGTGACGATAGTGGTGGTAGCACAATCCTCTCCATTAGTGCCTCATGAAAGTACTGTTGGTCCCATTGCGGGAGGTATTGGTGGTGTAGCCGTGACGATAGTGGTGGTAGTACAATCCTCTCCATTAGCACCTCAGACAAGTACTATTGGTCCCATAGCGGGAGGTATTGGTGGTGTAGCCGTGGCGATAATGGCGGTATTTATCATTGTTATCTTTATCAGGTAAGATAGTAGTAGTACAACGCTCTCCCCAGAGCCTCATACAAGTAATATTTGTCATATAGTAGGTGGTATTGTATTGGTTGGTTGGTTGGTTGGTTGGAATCCTCGTCATCTTTATCAGGTAAAATAGCAGTAGTATATCTCCCTCAACAGGGGCCTCAGACAAGTAACATTGGTTCTATGACAGAATGTATTGATGGTGTGTTATTTGCTATAGGAGTAACTCGTGTCGGGTAAATACTGTCTGTGCATAGTATGTACTATGGAAATCCATAAATATGAAAAGAAAGGTTAAGCAATTTCACCAATATTAACACAACGATCAAGCAACTCTCTCCTCAAACAAATCACTACTAATAAAATACAATACAAACACATATGATGTTGATAATTCGGGTCTGACTTTGCACAGGCACAAACATGTGAAGGGATTACACCCCCAGGTGATAATTTGATTTACAACGGCAATATAGATACTATCATTATAATTAATAATCATTGAATTTTTTTTTTTTTTAAATATACTGTTTTTCATTCATTAATTATTATTTGTCTCCAGACATAGAACTCACGGCAATAAATCAAAGTATCGTGAAAGCAGACATTCAACAAACACTGAAATTAACGAGAATATGCATGCTAGTAAGTAATGTATTTGAATTGTATTTTAGTATCAGCTACATGCAAGATAATATTTGCAACGGTCGTGTTTGATTTCAACTGAGTTGAAAGGTATAGGCGAAGCCAATGAGGAATTCCGAATTTTATATCAAACATTGCCCCCACGAATCTGCTTATTTCATGTGTATGTATCAAAAGTGTTGTCTTTGATGATAAGTTGATGTCTATGTTGACGACGTTACGTTATACAGAACGTTTGAAAACAACTTTGAGGTATTGCATCGACATGTCATTATTTCTATCCATTTCAATTACTAGTACTAGGATTATCTAAATAAGAGATCAAGTTTAAATACTTGCTGAGCTTAGTCATCTACTATAAGAAAGGTTTGAAGATCAGATCCCAAAGGGGTATTGAGAGGCTGTAAATCGAAGAAGGACAAACGACAAAAGAGTATAAGCTAACAAACGATGATCTACAAAACACTACACAGAAAACTGAAGATTGAGCAACACGAACCCCACTACAAATCGGAAAAGTAAGCAGTTACTGGTCCAGTAGTGACACTCGTCGTGGTACTGTAAAACACCACGAACATCATTTGATATAGAACTCGTGTTGGACACCAGTATACGTAAATACATACAATTATAACATGACGTCCTTCTTTCGCTTTGTCAACAAAGGAGCGAGTTATCCATTCGGTATAATCTCATTAGCACATGAGCCGGTGAATGTGACTGACTTTTCCATTGGCAGCATGAATTGTGCGCGACATTTTCCACAAATGTAAATATAAATTGCCGTCTTCCAATCAAAGTATACTACCGTATTTGTACTCTTAGACATATCAGAATCGAAGTAAATCATGGAAGCCAGAATGTGCTTTGAGCTTTAACATGGATTGGCGGATATTAGTAAATGTTATCCCTCGCTTCTGGTTCGGGATTAAATACTAATATCCGCCAATTCATGCTAAAACTCCCAAATCCATGATTTATTTCTTAAATAACATATACATGTAATACATGACCCCCTACAAAACAAATGTGAGTAAACACGAACCAAACATCGTTTAACGCGGAAATCGCAACGAACATAGCAATGCAGAAATCAAACTACTAAACATGTAATAAGTAATGTCGTCAGGAATCGACTACTACAGTATTTAGACAATGTGAACCTTGTCACAGTTCATTAGATAATTTAGAGACTGTCATCAATAATCTCTTCACGACTGATTTCATTTATAGCAGACAAAATTCTCACGTATGATGAACTATGGATCTCCGTCTCTTCCTTTTTGAACCTGTTGTTCTTGTGTTAATTTCTGTTTTTATTTTGTTACCTTTTTCAAGGGGAGTGATACATATTTGCCATAATTAGCTTATTTCTGAATCATACAATATGTAATTATATATCTGTGTTATATTGTAATATGTTTCTTAAACTAGTAAATATGTTTTATCTAAATATAAAACAACATTATATCTTGTATTATTTCTCTGCTCCTTGTCTGGCCATAATTTGGTCGATACTTAACCATATTTTGCATAGATTTACAATCATCACGTTTCATCAAATATAAAGTTACCATGAAGTCAATCTATTCTACGAAATAATCATAGCTTACAATCATTGAAAATTCATATGAGTATATCTGATACCATTGATAACTCCATGTATATTGCTAATATAGTAAGTTATTAAGCAAAATATATCTAAATATAGACAAAGATATTGGATCTCTAAAAGGAAACAAACAACTTGATTGTACAGTCGGTTCGACACCAGCCACTGATTACGTTAACATATCAATACCGCCATCAAATGAAAGGGTGTCGGACGGGGCCAGTACACAAGACCACGTATACACTAATCATGTATCTGACGAAGACGAAGGAAATGACTGTGCTTATTTAAATCGTAAAGACATTACAAAATACAGAATTCCTGTGACAGAGCTCCAAAATGTTATCAATGAGAAACATAAAGATGATGGTTTCCTTACGGAATATGAAGTAAGTTTAGTCTATATAGGACCAACAATATTATGAATGCTTTTATTGACATTCTGTATACGGTCATATATTCATGACCTCATGGTCCTGATTTCTGAAGATGCTGTTGGGTACATTAATTATATTAATGTATGCGAACTAATAAATCGTGACTTTGTGAAATAAATAGCGAGTGTGATTGAAACAAGTTGTATTCCATTATAATAAAATACTGAAATGCAATATAAACATCTTTTTGGACTGTGTAATTGATGGTCGTTAGGCACGTTAAATACGATAAATAAAGGGAATGAAAATCATGTTCAACATTGTGGTATTATTTTGCATGTTTTTATGTTTTATTTTATCGTTCAACTGATGGTGAACGCATGCTATGAAATACCAGGAGTATTCATATGACGTCCATTCTGATTTGATAAAGAAAGAATGCAACGACTACATCGTGAAAAACGTCAGCACGCCTTTCACACGTGAATGCAGGGCATTTGCTTATGAATTAAAATGTATGCACTATCAACCGCCTACGACAACGATAAAGTTGCAGACAACAGTACCATTCATGTTAAATTTACCACCCAACGTCAGCGTAGTTATATCCATCAGCAACACTTACAAAATAGATTTGTTATGGGAACCCAAATAACTCGACATATCTTTGGTACCACCCAGCGCTGAACGATTTATTTTATCCGACATTGATTGATCGTACACAATACAAGATGTCGTGTGCTGGTCAGATGACTTGTTCTATGCTAATTTCCTATTTATATTATTTTTGTCAACATTTGAAAAACTACGACGGTTTTTTGTTTTTTTCAGTTGTGGTTTAGTATTTGCTTTTATGTTGTTGCATAAATGGATTTTTGAATAATGAGTGTTTAAGTATTGGACTGTAGATGTTGTTCATACCATTATTATATCTCGTGTGTTGGTAGTAACAAAAAAATATAACCTTTTACATAAGTGTGAATGGGAATGGCCTTGACTGGAATATAATGTGGGTTATTATGATAATTAGGAGGTTTATTGTATTCAACACTACAGATCGGTCATTAATTAGCAGTTAGCGTATTATATAACGGCTGAGAACGATCAATATTTTACATGACGCCCTGTAAAGGTTCCAAGGAAAGCCTATCATTTTTTCACGTGTATGAATATGTACGGACTGTACCCACCATACAATAAATGCAAATCGAGTAACATTTGATAATCTGTATTTCTGATTAATTGGATATTTTCAGGAATTTGAATATTTATTTTCATAATTTGATAACATATTTTATTATAGATGTATTTTTATTTCACTGTTTCTGTACTATATTGTGAATAATCTTAGCCATTTTCTGGGGAAAGCTTATCATTTTTACGTCGGAGAGTCAGGGATTGCAATTACCCTGAATTCACCTGTATAAATACCTACAAATGCATGCGACTCATAGTCAAAGTTGATCATCTGTAATTTTTATTTATTCAATCATTCGAGGACTTTGAATATATATGTTCAGTTGCAACTAATTTTTAGAACAAATATTATTTCTCTTTTAGATTCTTCCAAAGGGATTAGTATTTCCGCATGTCGAAGGTTCAAAGGAGACAAATAAGATAAAGAATAGATATCTGACAACATGGCCATGTAAGATATCCAATTATATTGTAATTTCACTAATATAATATAATATAATATATTTCTGTTGTAAGTTTTGCTTACTTTAATCTCCTGTTTTAAACATTGATTCAAATTGTTGTAGTCACTATTAATTGTTTGTTTTTTTAACAGCATATGCATTTAATCCTTGTATATCCACACTTCATTAAATTTAGATATGCGATTCAATGTATAAGTTGTTATTTTCGGAAGAGGGTGTAGTGGGGGTATAATTTTGCGATTCTCCAAGTCAAGCTCTTCGCGGAGTAGTAATTTTACATATACTTATAAACCAAGGATCTTTGAGACATTAGGTTAGGTTAGGTTAGATTCCTGGAAAACTGTATCAAACATTTACCTTAAGAAATTGAAAAAAAGGGTGAATATCTAAGTCGAATAAGAGAACCAACAATCCAGATCAACTCTTGATTACTCGGATTTCGCTATGCTATTAAATAATTTGAATTGCTACATTCACGACTTATTACCGGGTTTGTTACTAGATTAACACGACGGGTGTCACTAGTGAAGCAGGAACTACTTACCCTTCCGGGCACCTGAGTTCACCCCTGATTTTTGGTGGGGTTCGTGTTACTCGATCTTTGGTTTTATATGTGTGTTTTATAGATCGTCGTTTGTCCTTTTGTACTTTTTATTTTGGCCATTTTGGTGTCTGTTCTTCTTCGATATGCAGCTTCTCATTGCCTCCTTGGTATCCCCAAACTCTTCATACACAATGACTGTTAAGTTTATATTTAGTTATCATATCAAAGTTGTGTGGAACATTGCTATTAACAATAATATAAATTACAGCGAAGTTTCAAAATGTCCTAATTGCAATAACAATATGGTATTAATACTAAAGCTTATGAAAATGAATCTTGTTGTAAATTGAGATCTTATCAAAAAGAATAATCATCAGTTCTATTTAAATAGTACACACATAGTATACATGGGATTACATAAAAACATAAATGTATAAATAACGATTCATCTGTCTTTCGAGGTCATCCTTGACATACTCTGATCAACAATTACGTCATTTCCAAGTCTCAACAGACATGTGCCTGTTATATTAGAACACTTCGTTCTGTGACATAATTTTAAGCTTAGCGCTGTCTTCGTAGAATAACGTACTCCTTGGCGCTGTATAAACTCGCATTTCGCCTCGCCTCACTCCGGTTTCAATGTTAGGCTGCATTGTCTAGTTTGTTCATTGAGTTAACTTTTCTTCTATAATAAACTTATTGGCTTAATTACAAGCCGTATTTCACAGGACAGGTAATGCAATGATCAACAGAAAAGAAAAACAAAAAGACAAACAACGATCCACAAAGCACTACACAGAAAACAAAAACTGAGCCACGCGAACACCACTATCACATAAATGATGTACAGTTGGTCTTGGCATTGGCGATATAGGATGTAACGGAAACGAATCACTTGTATGTTAATTCATTGAAGCATTTTGCTTAGTATAATGTAATATGCATTGACTGACGGACCATTAAATAGCCTATACTATACTTGTACTTGTTAGATTTAATATTGTATTGATCTATACACTTGTATTACAGATGACCACTCAAGAGTAATTTTGCAAGGAAATGCTTCTTCTGATTACATCAACGCCAGTTATATTGATGTGAGTTTTCTTTTCAGAATAGAAAGGAGAATACTAACACCACAGATCATTCACAGGATAGCATATGTTACCGCCGGGTTTAACCAAAATCACAAAGTTAGCATATGTACAATCTAACCTTGTTAATCTCAACTTGATTAGACTGCTTTCCTTGATACCTCGATGTGAAAATAAATAATAATCCGTTCTTAGTATTGTTTTCCTAAGTTTATGCTACGCCACAGAATCACAAATCAAATTAACGACATCGTACTCATGAATAATTTTATACAATTATAGTCTTTTGTTGAGGTCAGTACGAGTTTGTATGGATTTTAAAAACGATTTTCACCGAAGCCTTTAGGCTCAGGTGAATATTGATTTCTAAGGTCCATAAAAACTCGTATTGACCGATACAAAAGACTGTAATTGTTTTATTACATTAAAATGAAAAGTGAAAGTGAAACCAAGTCAATATGAAATTAATCACTTCATTATGACGTCATACATAATGCAATGGAAAACGAAAGTGAAACCAAGTCAATACGAGTTTTAATCAAAGAATATCAAATTTTACGGAATGTCAGGTGACAGCATGATAGCCAATACAATTGTTTAAATAAAATCATTAGGTAATAAATCAGGTCATTTCATTGGTAGTGTATCCTAAGATAAACTAGTCAGATAGTATTTTTTTAGAATCTGTTGAATCATGCAAGTCAATATGAACTGTTGAGTGGTAAGTTGGATGTACTAAATACAGAACAGTTACAAAACAAACCCGGTTTTCATAAGAGTTTATCCACGGGTGACGGAGGAGGAGGAACGAGCGTAGTAAATCATGAATGATATTTTATCTTCAAAATTGTTGTTTCCTCTATTTTCACAATATTCAATTAAACATTGTAAACGTTCCATGTATCAAGTGATTTCAGACAGCTTTTGGTTCTTTAGTGCAATTTCACTATTCATCAATGTTGTAAATAATAATTCTACAAAATGCAAAATGTAGCAGAATTCCATGTTTGTTTTGGGGATTTTGCATAATGTTATCGAAATTGGGTTTTGTTTATCACTGACTTTATTGAAATGATTAAAGCAAATCTAGGGTAACCAAGCTTTGACGAAATGTTTGATCACAGGGATGGCCACATTGGACAAAAAACAACAGCAGTTCAAACACACACAAACATCAACAAATGGAAAAGAACAAAGGCTGTGACAAAATGGACTGCCAGAAAGTCCTCATATATAAAACGTGTATTGAAAACGTTTATTTTTTCCTTTTATGCAATCGATAATTGTGTTGTGTTTTTTAGAGTTACAGCACAGAAAAGGCATATATAGCATCTCAAGGTAATGCTAGTATAGAAATAATTCCATTTCGATTATGTCTAATGAAATGACGGATAGACATACACGAGAAAGGCAACAAAAGTCAACATGATGTCTTTTCCGCGTTTAAGCGTATTAGACATGCAAAATAATGGTAAAAATGTGAAATTAAAATGAGGTCTGCACTGCTTTCATGATGCTCTGTCAATATGTAGTCCGCATACTCTGTTTTCGGTTCCCATGATGCCGTCTCTTTGAGTCG
Source organism: Bathymodiolus septemdierum (assembly GCA_963383655.1). NCBI lineage: Eukaryota > Metazoa > Mollusca > Bivalvia > Mytilida > Modiolidae > Bathymodiolus > Bathymodiolus septemdierum. The sequence goes on from OY726527.1 coordinate 56,070,017, forward strand.
ACTATTTGTGTTAGACTCTTCGGGTCTTTCTAGTATTAATTAACATAACAATATATTTCTAAAACTATGTAAATATCTTTGTTTTGTGTTATATTACACATTACGTTTCTATTCCTATTCAAGATTACATACATGCTATTCGACTTACATGTAGCTCTAAACATAGGAGGTTTCTTGTTGAGTAATTGTTCTCCGTAGAAATTAATGTTTGTTGGAAAATGCCTTCCACAGGAATAGTCTCTGTGTGAAATTGTTTCAAACTGGCATAGCTCCCGTCTCTAAGCATAGTCACCCGTTGCCAAGAATAGCATAAACTGTTCAAAAATCGCATACACTAATCATCCAATCAAGATAAAGCATTTTCACATGTTATGCATTACATCATATGTTGAAATCAGCCGTTCCAAAGGAAATTCAAATTTTACTCAATTTCAATATCTATGTTAATTCAATTAATGCATAACAATATCATTTATTTGGTTAACTTTCAGAGATAGCCGTTTGAAACACATATTAAGTTTCATTTTGCTCCCCATTATTTGTTTTCAGGTCCAAATAAACATACTATTCAAGATTTCTGGCAAATGGTTTGGCAAGAGAAAGTGGATATCATAGTTATGGTAACAAAACTCAAGGAAGAAAGGAGGGTAACATAATATATTTTTTTAAACTTTGATTTTAAATATGTTAATCATGTGCGATGACACCGCATAGAATGTGTGATCCTTTCTTTAAATAATAATTTCAGAGGTGTGTACCTTCAAAGGAACTGTGTCTTATTTGTATCAGTAACACATTATCCTAACGTTGTGGAAATAGTAGACACACTCACACAATCATATTCTCTTCAAACATTGACTTGCGCTTAGAAATTGACTGACATTTATAATACAATGTACATGATAACCGTTATAATAGCAAAATAACAATAATAATATTTGAGTTTCCAATTGTGAACTTTCCACTCTTCAATACCGATATGTCTACTATCATGTGTTGTATGCATATCCACACTGATAAGTAACTCTTCATCATGTATATGAAATCGTGATTTTAAGCATTCGAGTTAACGTCTGTAACACAAGCTCTTCGAACAACAATGAGGAGTCCAAGAAAGTTGAGACATTATATCGACTTTGTGATATTGGACTTCATTGCACTCAAGAGCTTGCTAACCTTTTATGGGAAGACTATGCAATACAAATATGTGGTTTTGTCCAGCTAAACAGTTGAGTATATTATATGTTATTGCAGGTAATGGCATATACAATATTAGAAATGCCATGCCAGTTTTATCATTAATAATGGTATTGAACAATGATAAGAAGCATGATTATTAGTAATTTGTTGGCCGTTGCTAATTATTTATAATGTATTTTTTAACTAGAACAAATGTGAGCAATATTGGCCTGAATCTACTTCAAAACCGTTCGTCACTGGTCAATTCAAAGTGTCTTTGAGCCAAGAAAGGGTGCATACTCTCCATGTGTATAGGATGATTAGGCTGTTGAACGAAGAGGTAAGAAAAGCATTTTCAGTAAGGTAAATAATTTACATTACATTATATATATGATTGATTGTTATTAGTTAGTTCACGACATACACAAGAAAATAAATAGTAAAACAACATGTACAAATATGACACTAGATGTAACAACTACAACAGGAGATAATGTTCAGGATCTGATGTTTCCTTTGCAATCGGACACTGTTACCCACAGATTGTTCACTTGATCCTATTACGCACAAGTTGGTTATATTTATGACAGGCTGAAGATACGAAAGGTGCAATGGACCACAGACGGACAGACAATGCAATAGCCAAAGGAAGAGAGAAAAGGCTGATGAATCTGGGTGGTCTTTTTCCGAACTGGATTTCAATAAATAAGTTGCATATACAAACGTATATGTACGGCTTCCTATTTGTGAATAACACAGGTATATTCCATGATTACTTAACCTCTGTGTTACACTTTCAATTGTCAGGTAAAACGGTCGGGAAATGATTTTTTTTACAGCTTTTTGTCTACGCAAGTCAAGTACGTACTATTAATTCAGTGCTAAGAGTCCCTTTAAATCATGGATCATTTGCCTTGACTTAGTTTAATTCCAAATGGTAGGAGATGGACATTTACACAATCATTTTGTTTTTATATTTATAAGGAGAAGTGGTAAAGACACAATAAATAGAAACATTTCGTATATTTATTGGAAGGGTATGATTATCTGCAAGTACAAATAAATAAAACATATGCGTAATTGATTGGCCTCATGGTGATGATATGTAATTGGACTCAAAACACTACATTGGATAAATATGTGACAATATGTTTTTCTTTTCATTACAATATACTACGAAGTACATATGATACCACTGTAACCTCTGTTTACTTTTAGTCAAATTCTGAGAGGAAAGTTCACCATTTCCATTTCACTCAATGGCCTGACCATGGTGTCCCAGATAAGATAAAACTAGTTAGTTTTTACAGAAAAGTGAAAAGTACAACGACATGTCTGAACGGTCCAATGGTTGTTCACTGCAGGTAGCTATTTATATTCAATTTTGAACTATGAGTTTCTATTACTGGAATTTTTGTTTTCTTGGTGTCTCAAATATACAATATATATATATCAGGATTATTATTGATTCTTGATGTACATCAAATGAGTGGTATTCGGTATTGTTTCAACGCAGAATTATCTAACAACTTTGCGCTAGGACTACAATGGTAGAACATCTTTTGACTGTAAAAATAACAGAAGATAACAGTGACAGGATTAGAAGCTGTTGCACATGTATCCATCTATTGGTGCAAGGTTTCTCATGTGATTGCCATTATGGAGAATCGCCTCGACATGATGCTGGACAGGTTTGATCGTCCTGGATCAATTACTCAGAAAATAATGACTACAATAGTGATTACTTCTAGCATTAGATTGTTGTCACATTAATTCTCAATCAGTTGATCCATTCGAGTTATCATATTACTAAAAACAATAATATAACGTTATAATGTATATGTTAACGTGTGTTTGCTTTATCCTATTAATTACATTAAATTAGAGATGGGTGAAAATATGGAATTTGGCGATGTCTGGAGGACCTGCATGGAGAACAATTATATAAGACAGTGTAATAGCTGGGTAATTGCATTGCATAGGCTACTAACTAAGATGGTAGAATGTGTTGGTTTAACAACCATTGCCCCTAGAATAAAACAAATATAATTGATGCAGTTTTATTATCAATTTGCTATACTTATCTTAAGATCTAAATATCATTTCACTAAATAATCCTAGTTTTGTGATTTTTATGTTCATCCCGGTGCCCGGGTGGCTCAATGAGTTAGGTCGTTGGATCTAACAGCTCATACAAGCCTAGCTTTGTAAATTACATAAAGGGTGCACTCGCAGCCGCAAGTAATAAAGTTTACCAGTTGCTTACCCAAGGTCGGTGGTTCTCTCGGGGTACTCCGTCTTCCTCCACCACTAAAACTGGTTGCCATGATATAGATGAAATACTGCTGAAAGTGGCGTTAAAACATCAAAAATCAAATCAATCAATATTAACGTTCATTCGGGTTTTGTGGGGTTCGTAGTGCTCGATCTTTACCTTGTTGTGTAATGGTTTGTAGATAATGTTTTTGTCTATTTGTCTTTTTCTTTTGGACATTGTATGGTCTGATTTACGGCTTCTGAATACACCGGTGGTATAGTTAATCTGTTCTAATGACAATATGCAGTTCATTGAGAAGAATAATGTAAAGATCGTATTGTCTTATGGTATACCTTTATGTTGATAATGGGTATCAAGTTGGAAAAAACTAATATATATATATTTACTATTAGTCGACTCAATGTGTAGTGTGGACAAAAATATGTGCTGCAGCGGGACAGATGGTCATGTCAAGTCCAGGTATTTTCAAATGACAGGTTCAAAGACTTTCATCCAATATATAGCAAATATAGTTAGCAGCGATTAACAGAATTTAAAACCAAAAGTTAAGAAATAGAACTTTTTATATCAATATTTAATTTGATTATTCAGTGCTGGTGTTGGTAGAACGGGAACCTTCATAGCAATTGACGCCTTGTACGAACATGGTCAGAAAACTGGATATGTAGATATCATGGAGTATGTTCAAATGATGAGAAAAGATCGAATGAATATGATTCAAACTAAAGTAAGTTTCGTTATTAAATGCATTGCAATATAATATTATGGTATTCGGTACGTGAAAATGCATTTGTTTTATTCATAATATCCCCGGAATGATTTATGTTACTGTTTTAAGTGGATGTGGATTGACTATCACAACTATCTCTTTCGAATGTACTAAGTCTTTGAATTAATCGTAAAATGCGAAAAAAGTGTCGGTATAATTGTGCATCACTCTAAGATCATATGCATTTACATGGTATGTTTAAATATGGAGATTAAACGAAGAAAATATGATGCAAATTATACATACGATATAGTAGTCTTAAGAATATACATAGTGTTGAACATATTTAAATATCTACAAAAGCGACATACTATTTTAAAAGTAAACGTCAGTCAGAAGTCCTAGATGATCGAATTGGTATAAAGGACTCCAATATTTAAAGAAAACAAGTATCATTTTTAGATTGAGCCGACGTCATCTCCCTCCACAAATACCTCAAGTTCGAAAATTTACATAGTGCAAACCCTTTTATTATTATTTTCTGGAATGTAAGTCGATAAGTGGCATTTGTATTTTTCAAGTTGTCCATTTGTATGTATTCTTTCCTTTAAGTCGGTGTTATGAGGTCCGCTATTATTCCCGTATGAAAACGGCGTATTTATTACCATTAGTTTTGAAAAGGAGGTCCATGTTTTATTGATGCTATTTGTATTTATTTACGTATATTAGTGTCTAACATGATATCCATTTCAGATGATGTTCGTGTATAGTCTAGCAGCAATACGACCAGTTGTAGTGGGGACCTCTAACTGTAATACCACTAGTTTTAGTGGGGACCTCTAGCAGTAATACGACCAGTTTTAGTGGGACCTCTAACTGTAATACCACCACTTTTAGTGGGGACCTCTAACAGTAATCCCACCAGTTTTAGTGGTGACCTCTAATAGTCATACGACCAGTTTTAGTGGGGACCTTTAACTGTAATACCACCAGTTTTAGTGGGTCGTGTAGTAATAATACCACCAGTTTTAGTGGGGACCTCTAACAGTAATACCACCAGTTTAGTGGGGACCTCTAACAGTAATGCGATCAGTTTTAGTGGGGGCCTCTAACTGTAATACCACCAGTTTTAGCAGGTCGTATAACAGTAATACCACCAGTTTTAGTGGGGACCTCTAACAGTAATGCGACCAGTTTTAGTGGGGACCTCTAACTGTAATACCACCAGTTTTAATGGGTTGTCTAGCAGTAATACCACCAGTTTTAGTGGGGACCTCTAACTGTAATACCACCAGATTTAGTGGGTCGTCTAGTAATAATACCACCAGTTTTAGTGAGGACCTTTAACTGTAATACCACCAGTTTTAGTGGGTCGTCTAGTAGTAATACCACCAGTTTTTGTGGGGACCTCTAATAGTAGTGCGACCAGTTTTAGTGGAACCTCTAACAGTAATACGACCAGATTTAGCAGGAACCTCTAACAGTAATACGACCAGTTTTAGTGGGTCGTCTAGCAGTAATACGACCAGTTTTATTGGGAACCTCTAGCAGTAATACGACAAGTATTAGTGGGAACCTCTAACAGTAATACAACCAGTTTTAGTGTGTCGTCTAGCACTAATACGACCAGTTTTAGTGGGATCCTCTAACAATAATACAACCAGTTTTAGTGTGTCGTCTAGCAGTAATACGACCAGTTTTAATGGGAACCTCTAACAGTAATACGACCAGTTTTAGTGGGAACCTCTAGCAGTAATACGACCAGTTTTAGTGGGAACCTCTAGCAATAATACAACCAGTTTTAGTGGAGACCTCTAACAGTAATACGACCAGTTTTAGTGTGTCGTCTAGCAGTAGTTCGACCAGTTTTAGAGGGAACCTCTAACAGTAATACGACCAGTTTTAGTGGAAACCTCTAACAGTAATACAACCAGTTTTAGTGTGTCGTCTAGCAGTAATACGACCAGTTTTAGTGGGATCCTCTAACAGTAATACCACCAGTTTTAGTGTGTCGTCTAGCAGTAATACGACCAGTTTTAATGGGAACCTCTAACAGTAATACGACCAGTTTTAGTCGGAACCTCTAGCAGTAATACGACCAGTTTTAGTGGGAACCTCTAGCAATAATACAACCAGTTTTAGTGGGGACCTCTAACAGTAATACGACCAGTTTTAGTGTGTCGTCTAGCAGTAATACGACCAGTTTTAGAGGGAACCTCTAGCAGTAATACGACCAGTTTTAGTGGGAACCTCTAACAGTAATAAAACCAGTCTTAGTCTTTCGTCTAGCAGTAATACGAACAGTTTTAGTGGGATCCTCTAACAGTAATACCACCAGTTTTAGTGTGTCGTCTAGCAGTAATACGACCAGTTTTAATGGGAACCTTTAACAGTAATACGACCAGTTTTAGTCGGAACCTCTAGCAGTAATACGACCAGTTTTAGTGTGTTGTCTAGCAGTAATACGACCAGTTTTAGTGTGTCGTCTAGCAGTAATACCACCAGTTTAGTGGGAACCTCTAACAGTAATGCGACCAGTTTTAGTGGGAATCTCTAGCAGTAGTACGACCAGTTTTAGTGTGTCCTCTAGCAGTAATACGACCAGTTTAGGTGTGTCGTCTTGCAGTAATACAACTAGTTTTAGTGTGTCGTCCAATAGTAATACGACCAGTTTTAGTGTGTCGTCTAGCAGTAATGCGATCAGTTGTAGTGTTTCGTCTAACGGTAATACGACCAGTTTTAGTGGGGTTGATGTTGCACAATCTTTAGATTTCCATGTGATGTTTTGTCGATCTTTGTCTATCTTTCTTCCTTTGATAATTACTCTTCTTTAATTTACGCTTTCAGATTTCCTCTTTGGCCTCTTTAAATTGTTCTGATGTTAGTCATTCTATTATTTTTTTTGGGTATAATTTTATATGCATACTGTTATTTTAAATTTGTTTGTGTTTATATTGTTTGAATTTGTACGCAGTGTGTCTGACAACACGAACTATTTCTACTAATTCGCTTTAACGTTATCAATATGCTTATTTGAAAAGTTAATGATGTATTGGCTCTTTGCAGGAACAATACACAACTGTGTTCGAAGCCCTACTGGAAGCTTTCACTGTGCCTGACACAGCCATTGACAAAGATCTTTACTGTAATTATTTGGAGAATCAGCAACTGAATATTACTCCGAAAAATCACAATTTTCAAATACTAGAATTCCAGGTATAATGTATTAGAGGAATAATTATATATCTATTAATAGAAGTGGATTCTGGTTAGCATGCTTAGATGTAGAACAAGAAAAGGGGGTTTCCTATATACCTGTAAGCAAGTCATATTATATTGAATATTAATATACGAATGAAACATAGTCGTGTTTCTGTAATGGATGACAAACAAGACCATAAGTGCTAGAAACAGTTCCTGGCTGACTGGTGTGATAGCCTGTGTTAATTTGCTTTTTTTAACAAAATGCATTAAAACACGATGACAACATGATAAACGACATCACGAAATACACATATATATACAATATATGTACATTGTCGGTAAACATAACATTTATTTCTACCAGCCTTAGAAACAGGCAGAATAGCGAGCCTTCGGTGAGCTTTTCAGGCCTGTTTTGTAGCGAGTACAAATGAATTTTATATTTAACGACAATGTACGTATATTGTGTGTATCCTGCAATGTAAAAAAAAAGTCGGAAGACTTGTCAGATTTAAACAAAAGGACAGAAACAAGCGTCATTTCTCGCCTTTCATAAATGTTGTCAAGGGTGTCTTCTTCGTGGTCCGCGTTAAATTTGTTCCAGTTTCATACTTGTCTGCGCCCTCCGCTGTTACATAGCTACAGGGTACCAGGAAAGTTTATTCGTAGGCTGAAAATTGTATTCGTATAGTACAAAAGTTTATTCGTCTAGTACGAATAAAGCAAACATTTATTCGTATAGCATATTTGTACAGCAAATGTACTGATTGCAGGATAAATAATGATATGTGCAGATACATATATAAATGAGTTATTCTGAATGTATCAGTTTATCACGGGACGAGAATCATTTTTAATATGATGTGTATATTATTTAGAGATGCTTGTTTATTGAGCTTAAATGTTGCAACGTACAACCAACCTGTTGTTAAATAGTACATAGCGGGTGCTTTATATGGTATGGCATTATATATGACGGGTACATGTTTATGCTTTGTATGCTATTACTTTAAAACCAATGTGTCTTATTAGACCTTACCATCAATTTATCAACTTTCATAAATGAACATTGTTCTATTGTAGAAACTGAAGGACATGCAACCTATATATTCCGGCAAGTCCTATAAGGCTGCATTGTCTAAAGAAAATACTGCCAAAAATGCTGTCCAGAACATCTTAGCACGTAAGTCACAAGACATAAGCTCACTGTATGTGATGATGCTAATAATTATTTGAATTTGTAATTTTATGTAATGCAACAACATGCATAGTGTTTACAACTATGGTAGTTTTAGCTCAGTTGAGAAGAGGTGATTCTCAGTTTTGCAGAAACGAATTTGATTCTCCTTGAGGCGGAGCTATTAGTTGGCATAAAAGCCCGAATATATGTAGTAAAGCATAACTTCATATTAACCAGGTGAGATATAGAGGTATATGTGACATCACTGATACGTTGTTTGAGAGAGACATAGAGAGATGCAGAATTGTCTCTTATGAAGAAATATTGCTACTATTGATACATTGGCATATAATATTTATATTTGCATGCACTGCCACAGTATCTAAGGTAAGCGTTTATTTGATAAATTAACATTGTGTTTGTATTCATAGATGATGAATACAGACCATTCCTGATGTCGTATGAAAAATCAAGAAATGACTACATCAATGCAGTTATTATTCCAGTAAGTATAACCTGCATACAATAATTGGTATGTTAAACGTAAACCAATAGTAATATATTGAACTGGTGTAGAGTATTTGAATAGTGTTCAGTATTATTGACGAAGACAATATTGTAATACACATGCTACAATTGCAACACCTTTTGTCAAATTGTCAATTTAAATACTTTTAGCTATTGTAAAAAGCGTCCATTTACTCTACTCTTAAGCAATATGTACAGGAAGTGACTGTTATTTAACGCCATTAGCGTATGTACATGTAGTACTGACATAATTTGCATTTAATGTAATATAGTGTTTTAGTACCTAACATATGCAAATTCTGTATTTGGATTGGATAATCAGTGTGTACTATTTTTGAACAGTACACTTGACAACGGGTGACTATGCCTAGCGACGGGAACTATGCCAGTTTCAAGCGATTTCCCGCGGGAACTATACCTGTGGCATATATTTTCCCGCGTAATATTTATATATTTTGTCAAGATTCATCTTCCTTAAAATAGCTGTAGTTTGCTGTCAACATGGCTAGACTTGACAATGCAAATGCAATGTTACATTGTAAATTGTATTATTATTATTATATTGAATTTGAGTGTGTTTTTCTTTTATGTCTGGAGTGGGATGTTATGTACTAAATATAGTATTGTCTTCTCCCTCGAGAACAGTTTTCCTATAGTGTTGTCTGATGAGGCATAGTGCCTCCTCAGACAACACTATAGGAGAAGAGTTCCCTCAGGAGTAGACAATGAATTAATAGTATCCTTTATTTCGAAGGACAATTTGTCTTTTCCGGCCCCTGACTCTATATCTACTAAGTTTAGTTTGTTATAATTGTTTTTAAAACGTAACATTTTGTTGTTAATCATCAGGGATATGTTGGAGCAGGAAAGTATCTAGCTACTCAATATCCACTACCAGACACGGTTGTTGACTTCTGGTCAATGGTGTATGATACTGACTCTACTGTTGTTGTTATGCTGAAATCAGTTGACAAGGTATGTATTTGTCTCTTTACTTGTGTATCTTTCATGACAATCATATTTTATTAAAGACGGTACGAAAAGTTAATATATATATATACCGGGGTCCTATGCTACCGTGGTAGTTAGAATTTTAGAAAATGGCGGTGAAAATTGGTTGAAATCGCACGTGAATGCACGGTATCATAGAACCTGCGATACCATAGGGTCGGACTATGCCAATCACTCCATGTCATTGATGATGATGCCATTAGGAATAATAGACATGGATGTAAATGATTGATTGATTGATTGATTGATTGATTATATTGTGCCTAACGCCACTTTCAAAAATATTTCAGCTATATCATGGCGACCAGTTTTAGTTGTGGAAGAAGCAGGAGCACCCGGAGAGAATCACCGACCATGAGTAAATAACTGGTAAGCTTTATCACTTGCGGCTGGGAGTCGAGTGCACCCTATATGTAATTTACAAAGCCAGGCGCGAACCCACGCCGTAATGATGATAGGCTTGAGTATGAGTTGTTAGGTAATCCATACATAATATATAATCCAACTACCTAACTCATTGAACCACCCGGGCCCTTGGATGTAAGTGAACACGAGAGAGACTATTCAACATTGAAATCTAAGGACGTCGCCAACATCATACTTATTAAATAAATGCATACAAAAGTGTGTCTAAGAAAGTTATTTGAATGATTATATACTTCATATATGGATCGGGAATCTTAAATTCCCATCTCTGAGAATATAATTATTTATAGATTCTTATCTGAAACAATTGAGCTCCAACGATCCTAACAGTATGTAGTATTTAACAAAGTTCGTGATTTATGTAGATCGAACATACGATGTATGTATACTATTGGGACCCTTAGTGCATTTATAAGAAAAGGACATATACATGTAGTACATGGAGGTTACCGTACAATGCATAATTTTTACTTGGATCGGTGTCTTTTAATGCAAACCTAAGCTTAAGCTTGGGAACCTCTGACAAAAATGCATAACAAGTAGTTTTTTTTCTCAGAAACATGTTTTTTTCTCAGAAACATGTTTGAACTCAAACTGTAAATGAATGATCATTGAATGATCTGTATAGTTCATTTCCTGGTATCACAAAGCCATTTGAAATTTGAGTGTAAGGTTTCTTTGTATAATCCTCTTCTGGACGAACCCATAGTTACTCTGAGTGACAACAAACCATAATCCGGGTACAAGAAAAAACTATATACAGATAAAACAAAAGATATGAACATGAGTTCTGACAACATGATCTCGAACAAAAATGAGAGTGATATCATGTGCCTCGGAATGAAGGATTGGGGTAGTATTTCCTGAATTCCTTATTCTAAATGCACGTTGACCATTGACCATGTAGAGATTCCATGATGCATGCAGATATTTTTGCATGTTTTTATGTTAATTCGAAATTCAAATGGAGGACACCGCCAGTTTGAACGACTTTTCTAATGTAAAACCATATAATCTTTTCATCCAATGATGAGTAGTTTAGAACAACGATAAACAAGAGAGTGACTTTGTCTCTAGTAAACCTCTAGTAAACATTTATATATATGTTTCCGCTTTGCTACACAATCGAATTATTAAAATGCTCATTTTTATTAATTGTAATAATCAGATTTCATAGTTCTCCAACTTGTGCATGTTTATAACTAAAAAGCAGCACGAATATACTTAGGGTCGAATATTGTTATTTCATTTCATGTTTATTTCCAATTCCAATAACAATGTCTAGTCTATCAGAATTGAGACTTTACACCTCCTTACCTGGACATGCATATTCCTGCTTGTATAATAAAAGCATTCTTTGATTATTTTAATTCGACTTGATTAATGAACAAATACATATTTCAGAGTGTCCCCTTATGGCCACAGAAGGCTGACGTATTTCACTTCTCAAAATTCAACGTCAGCGTAAAATCAGACAATACGTGGTTTCCGTTGAGTCTTACTTTAAATCATAAGGTATGTTACGTACAATTTTTATATATCTTGGTTTTTTTTCGTTTATGTGATGTTAATTTTTATCTTCATATGTTCTATAGTCAATTGCAACAAATGTATGAAGGATGTAAATGAATATGAGAGATTATCCAATATTACAGAATCATGAGCGTACATGATAAAGGTTATTCCAGAAACGCGTCGTGCAACCTCAATTATATATCTATGTTAATTTTTCCTTTATTAAAATGTAAAGAGTGGTCTTCTATATGTATAATTTTACAAAATCATTTCCACGTACATGTAATGTATGATGTTTCAATCAGTGTGAATAAACGTTAGAATAAATCGAAGGTGCAATTAAGAATAGCAAATCCAGAGGCACTGGCAACATTGGGCACATACGACACAGTAAGAAGATAAATAATACAAAAAAAAATAACAAGACAGAAACCTAACCATATGATGAACGCGGATCCAACCAAATATAAACCGGGTGAATCCAGGAAAAGCAGATCCTGCTTTTTGAAAACACCCGCCTGGTGAAATCCGTCAAAGATTACATTGCATGTAGCTTATTATAAAATTAATTCCGACTTGAATGTGGGTAGACATTCGCATACATTACTCGGTAAGCGTGACGTAATATAATTGGGAATTAAACCAATATCATTTACCTGACTGTTTTTCAACATCCTTCAAACGGGTTTTCCCCAACTCCTCGTATGTGTGTGTCACTGAAAAACAGGACTACCTAAGCTCTCTCTCTCTCTCTCTCTCTCTCTCTCTCTCTCTCTCGCTCTCGCTCGCCCTCTCTCTCGCTCTATCTCTCTCTCTCTCTCTCTCTCTCTCTCTCTCTCTCTCTCTATCTCTCTCGCTCTCTCTCTCTCTCTCTCTCTCTCTGCATGCTATTCAATCAAATATACATTTATACTTTGACCTTTACTCTAAATGGTTCTCTCCTCAAATGTATTTTTTCCGGAATATGTGTGTTATTTGTTGTAGGAGGCAAACGAGAATAAAACTGTGCGCGTACTTTCAATGGTAGACTGGAATGCAGAGAATGTGCCATCGTCTGGGGCATGTATGTTAAATCTCTTGAACGATGTTTTTTCCTGGAGAAAAGACCATCCAGGATCAGTTACCGTCGTTTGTCAGTAAGTCTACCGTTTTCATCTTTTGACAAATAAAACATTACTCTTCCATTATCATTATTAATAAATAACAGCCTATCGACAAAAAGGGTAATTTGATTTAACTATAGTTCTTAAATACGGTCTTCATCTGCGCAATAGAGGCCATGTCAGCTTTTCACTTTCAAGTAGAATGTTCCCTTCATTTATTTGTTTTCAAGGTTCCATTTTATCTATTCCACCAATGTTAAATATGCCACCTAATTAATTCTTATTTCATTTAGCGAACTAGCTTTTAGTTCATGTTTGGCAATATTTCTATTTTATAAGGGATGGCTGTAAAAGAAGTGGTGTCTTTGCTGCGCTCAGTCTGGTGTTAGAGAAAATGGAACTAGACGACGATGTAGACATATTCCAGGTGGTGAGAACAATACAAATACGAAGACCAGAATTCTTCCCAAGCTTTGTAAGTTTGTGTTTGTTTTCCATGAATACAATATTCGTATGTAAAACTATCAAAAGAGTCAAATAAAACTAAATATGATTATGATTCTAAATAATTCTAAATAAATTAGTACTGCACAGTTTGTGTATGTTGTTATGCGGACACCTGTATATCTTCTTCTCACGTACAACTGTGTCATTTGATATGAAACCATTCCAAATAGCCACCATTGTGGATAAAAGCAAAAACATAACAAACAATTCCGAACAGGAATTCTCTCAAAATAACTGAACCCATAAAGGAAATAGAAAGCGTTCAATATCGCCGGTGTCATTTAAGCTGACATTACGCATGAATAGAGGTTATTGGTTATATGTGTTTAAACACCATTTTCAAAACTACAATGCATTTCGATTATATTGTTGTCGTCATTTTTTTTCTGGGTTGGGTAACCGAAGTGCCCATATAAACTCTTTACCTGGGGCCAGTCAATAACAAACTTTATCACATATTATATGGAGTACACATCGGAGAAGGACGGCAATAGAACTCACAACTTCAGCTGTGATATGCATTGTTTACATAGTGACAAGTACAGGCATCTTCCATATGATCACGGCCACGATGTATGACTGAACTATGGATAGTTCTTCTTCTAGTCAAGATACTGCACCGATCCAATATTCAACATGGTTGGCTCGAGACATTACTGTTCTGTTTCTCGTCGTGTTTTCCTAGGAAATATTTGATTGTTCAATTCTAAGTGTATATAATTAATTGAATTGTCTTTGTATGTTTTCAGAATCAATATGAATACTGTTACCAGTGTATCAAGGAACATCTAGAGGGAAATTCCCTGTATGCCAACGTATAATGGATGATGACAACTTGACGGAAAGCATAAAAGCTTATCCTACTTTACATTCGTTAATGTTAATATAACTCACCAATAATTAAATACACTATATATGTGCACTTCCTTTATCAATAGATCTAAGTACAAAAGGTTGGACTACATTGTCAAAATGTTCGGATTAAATTTAGTGGTTTTCCATATTTTTGTAATTATATTGGTCGTATATTGACCAAATATTTTATTTCGTGAATTTAAAAACTGCTTGCCGAATAATATATCTATATAAAGATTCTATATGAAAACAATCTTACCGGTGTCAACTACGCTTAGTGCCATTTTGTTAGACAAGTTCTTGATTGTTTTTCGATTTTCGTTCTAATATATTAATGTTATATTTAATTTAATAATTAATTATCATCATTATAAATGTGTACTAGCTTTTCTATTACATACAGCTAAGCATTTATGTAGTTGTGTTGTTTAGCAATTCAATCAAAATCATTTGAAATGCAATTTACTTTGTAAAAGTAAATAATGAACTTTATTAAGCTGTAACATGACTCATTTTTTAACTTTCAAATAATAGGTTGCAGTTGTATCATAATGCATAGCTCAACATTGTATGGTACTTTATCAGATAAGTGTTCCGCATTGTGTACTCGATCCAACATTATGTGATAAAGTTTGTTGTTTCCTCCGCTAATACAACTGACCGCTAATAGATTACTGACATATTGTTAAAAGTGATGTTAAACACCATAACTCTAATACCTTTTATACAGAGACAAATACAATATCATTAGTATGTACAACATGTACACTGTGGAGTATAAAGAATCATAATTGAAAATGCTAACATAGTTCCTTTTTTAAATATTTTGAGTTAGATAATGCATATATCGTTTTTATATAGAGATTAATACATGACCTTTTCCCTATCACCCTTGGTCTCACCCCGAGACGTCCACTTCAGCCCGAGATTCAGTCGTGTATTAATCTTTTGATTATATACTTCCAACAAATTGTTTTTACGTGGAAAATAAAAAAAAAAATTAAATATCCAAAAGTCAATGACGTCATATAGAAGTTTAATTGTGAATTCTATAGATAAATTTTCAGGACACTATTATCAAACAAGAGCATCTGCCCCCATAAATATAACTGGCAACATTTCATATGAAGGCATTATTAAACAGAAAATAATTAGAAGATGTGATTTTTTTTTTGATTTTTTTTTGCTTACCGTAAATCTTGACCAGGATATTACCCTTGAATTCTTTTCATTCAAAATCATTTTACGTTTTCCATGATAATCGGCTATCGTCTTACATTTTTGATGATTTTGTTAATGTGGTGTGCCTGACGATTTTCCACCTCTAACTCCCAGCTCCAATTACTGGTCACCCCCATTAATTTCTATTGACACGACTATTAGGGGTGCAACTATGGTAAACAGTATGTTTAACAATCTAGGTTGGCTTTCAAGAAGTGTGATTAGCAGAATTTTACTTCCCGTGAACTGTAATTAGTAAAAAGTATTTTTCGTGACGAGACCCCTATCCCCACCTCATATATTTCTGTAAGTTAATGCTTGTAAACAGACGACGCTGGAAACTTGTACGAAAGGTACTGTTATTGATTTTCGCATGAGACGCTTGTGATATATGTCATCAACCTGGGTGTGATGTTATGACTAGTTTACTTCCGCTCGCTAAGCAAAATTGTCATATTAATGCTAAGTCCATGATAAATGGTATCATTATTCTTTACAATAGAAACTAGATGGAAAATAATAACAGTATTTACTGTACGTTAAATGAAATAACCTCCTTTTCCCGTAGCCATGTGCACGTAGGAAAAATATAGATTTTGGGTATCTGCGCGTGGCACGAAATAACCTCTAAAAATTTAGCGCGTTTTTGCACGTCGATAAAATATCTAATTATTTCCCTATTGTTGTCATCTGAAATCATGACGGCTGCCGATCGACTTAGGAGCAGCTCAAATATAATAATAGAGTGGAATTCTTGTAGTTTTAGCATGCACAAACATCCCTAGTTTTGTTCAGTATAATAATATAATTATGTTTTTCATGGTAATGTAATATCCGAAATAATTCAATCTCGAAAGGATTATTTCCATCGCTCCTACGGACCTCGGGGAAATAACTCTTTTCTCGAATTAATAATTTTGGATATTACATTATCATGAAAGCCATAATTGTATAGTATTATTGACTAGCATAAAACATGATATGCATGATTTAACCAGAATAATATGTTATCGCTATAGAGAAATGTCACTTTAAAATACTACATTTGTTTTCCGATATGTTATCTTAAATGCTATGTAATAAAAACAAAATTCATTTGTGAATGACTAATACGACAGTAGAGGAGGTACCATCAACGAACGTATACAAGCTGTAAGTAGGTGATAAGCATGCAATTGATAAAATCTTAATTGTAAAATATGTTTATTTATAAATGGAGACTCATATCTTAAGTGTAAATTTGCATTTTATTTGATTCTAATGTATAATATATGTCTTTTCTGAGTGTACTTTATAATGATGAGCTTTTATAAGTTATCTACATTGCTATCCGTTGGTATGCATATTTTAATACCCCAAAGTACCACAGTGCGTCGTGGTGTGAAGGCGGGTGATGTGCAATGATACTGAACGGTGCTAAAAGCTTCATATGGCAAATCACATTCTGCAAATTTTACTAAGTCTGGGATAATGGCTGTTAGTTGTTGGTGTGTAACGCCGATTTCAACACTGTTTAAGATTGATCGTGGTGGTCAGTTGGATAGGAGATGACAATAGGAGTGTACTCTGAGAAAACTATTGACCTGACAAAATTTGGCCGTTGTGTTGTCTGTTCTTCTTCGCTATGCGGATTCTGATTACTCCTTTGGTATCTTCAAACATTTCTTTGTCATCGATAGACAATATTAATGAAACATCTTATAGTGTAAAGTGTGCATGTATGTGTATGAGGCTTAAAACTGGGATAAAGACGAGGTTCCCCGAGCCTTTCCTCACTTTTGTACAGAATATTCATATATCTAAGACACTGCATTAATATTGTGTTTATTCTGCAGCAAATCACATTAATTCATCGACGTTTATATTTTGAATTAATGGCCCAACATTATATAGTTATCCCTTGATTGCCCATTTTGATCTTTTTTTGTCAACAGAAGTGAACTAGATTCCCACGGCAACTTGTAGGAGTACCGGTCAGTGACAATATAAAACAAAAATGTATCCCGTTAATGCAATTGGCCTGCTGAAATAGAACAAGTCTTTGGAGTATACTTTGGCATGGGAGGGAATGAGCTCACCAATTTAATGGCTAAGTTTTTAAATTCGAATACGTTGTTACCAAGCTACTACAACTATCTTCCATGTTTCTGTGATTTGCTAATTGAATGTATGGTGCCAAGCCATAGCACATTTTTTCTACTTTATAATTCCTATATTTCATTATGGTATTTATATAATATTCATTAATGGTGGTTTTGTTAATTTGTTAATCTAAGATAATCACGTTTTAAGATGACATTTAAAAGCAGTCAAAATGTAGACTGGTAATACTAATTTAATTGTACATGTAGTTATATTTTTTGCTTATCACTGTAGAAGAAAAATAATAACATTTCTACAATGCAAACATGTACTACCGTTTTCCACAGTAAATCCTTTTCTCAATATGTAATCTACATATTTTCAATATAATATACTTGAAAATCTCCACAATTGTAGAAACTTTACATAATAGTAGAAGATACTATTAATATTATCTTGATTCGAATCTTTATGAAGAGTATATCTTTTTTAAATAAACTTGATTTTAGCCTAAGCAATTAAGAAGCTTATTTTATCATGAAATATTTTAAAATATCCAATACGCACATTGTATTATGTTATGCAATGCATATTAACCATTTATTTTGAATTGCATTTATTTTTTTCACACATTTGTTACTAAATATTACATCTGCATTTGTTCATTTTCTAATACAAATAATATTATAGTAGTTACAAAATGCATAATTATGATCATTTTAAGTTTTATATTTACTGAATAAATCTAAATTGTACAACAATTGTGTATCTCCAGGAGGGGAATGGCCAACAGTATGTACAGTGCCAAACGAGAAAGGATGTTGATATCAAAACACATCAATTGTTAAAGCCGTTTCTAGAATATAAAAACATAGAAATTAAACTAGTATATTCTCTCTGATCGATCGATTAGAGTGACTAAAACATCGGGTAATACATTGATGCTAAGGCAGAACACTTGTGTTGCTGTTCACAGTTACCGTTTCTAAACAATTTATGATATACATACTTATTCATTCTTTGCTCTTGTTGTCTATGTGTTGTATATTGCATTTCTATATCTGTACACAATTACCACTTCACCCACAGGAACATCCGGGTATAAACAATATAATCTTTGTTCCAAGCTACAAAGAAAACTTCTCACCAAAAGGATGTTCTGTTGGATAATGATAAGACAATAACCTCTATTAATAACCGCTCGTTAGTCATGAATGGTTAGTGGTGCTCCGTTGCAAAGCAATATGTCCGGACATTATCCAACAATTCCCATTTCTGCATAAAGCTATGTTCGGTTCGTCTTTACCTCCTGTTCTTTGTAGGAGGGTTCGTGTCTTATTTACATTATATGTGTTTGTTTGCATATAGTGGTGTCAAACACATATTGTGTTGTGCTTTTGTTTTGCTTGTCTTCGTCTTGTGAGCCTTGTGTTGCCGGTTTCTGTTGATGTTTCATTTGAATAACCCCTTCGGTATTCTCCAGCGTTCATTACATCTAACAATCAAAACATCCGTAGATAGGGCTATTATATTGTCATCTTTATACGAAAATGATTTATTGTTTGTGAATTCTTTCAACGGAGGTTAAGCAACAAGATATCAATCTTTTTTTGGGACTATTGGTGTGATAAAATGGTTCAGTGTACCTCGCTATAGCTCTCTAAGATAGAGAAATGTTCACTTAATAATTGTATGGGGAGGAATTTAAATCTAATTATAGTACAACGGACAGGATATTAGCCCGATGATACTACAATAAAATATGTTTACGGGTCAAAAGTCTGTCCGCAATAAAAACACTTATATGAGTCCAAAAGTCATTCATTCAAGACTTTCTTAAATTGTTATCCTTTAAAAGGAAAATTAATTTAGAGTTTATTATAGAATTTTCATACATTTTATCGAATTTGTATTTGCAAGTATTTATTATTTAGAGACAAATTTATGTTAATTCTCGACGTCACACTTTTTGGTAATTATAAACAAGTGAGATAAATGAAACTGTTTAAATAATATCTTACGGGAAAGCTTAAATAAAAATTATGTTTTAATGTCGAACATTCGAATGAGTAAGACATTACTTGACAATAATTTCTCAAAATAAAATATGTATTCTATATGAAATATATAGGGAAATATTTTAGCACGGTTTGACGCTTGACACATTTCTGTATATTTGATACATTGTTGTATTTCACAATGTTGTAACACTAGAGTATTGGTGTTCACATCTTTATTAAACTAACACACACTACTAATACTAATAAGATACAAAGGATAGGACACGAACATCACGGTGATGGCTGTGAAAGTGAAAGAATACATTAATTCTCTAATAGAACATGGGGTCGTCGTTGTCGTGATCTTATGAGAGTTGGATTTACAACTATATGTGCAATCAGTGCATAGTACCACTAAAGTTGTGAGTTCGAATCCAGCTCATGGCGAACGTACTGAAATAGTGTTGAAAGTGGCGTTAAACACCATAATCCTAACACTAACCCTCTAATGGAACACAAAAATCAATGTGATGCCTTGTTTTCCGCCACCTGTGTGAGCACATTTTTTCAATGGAACAATTTGTCAGTGACATATTTTCTTTCTTTCCTCAACGAGATTCGATCACACACCGTTGTAACACTGCAGTACATATTCGCTTATGTAATAACAAACAATGTAATCCACCACTTATTAATATATACC
Source organism: Bathymodiolus septemdierum (assembly GCA_963383655.1). Lineage (NCBI taxonomy): Eukaryota > Metazoa > Mollusca > Bivalvia > Mytilida > Modiolidae > Bathymodiolus > Bathymodiolus septemdierum. The sequence goes on from OY726527.1 coordinate 56,090,518, forward strand.
AGACCCATTAACCGAATTTAGAAAAGTCTGAAGATATCAAAGGAGTAACCAGTAGTCGTAATCAAAGAAGAACAGACAAAACAATGAAAACCCAAAGGAAAAGAACAAAAGGACAAACAACGATCTACAAAACATGACACAGAAAATTAAAGATCGAGCAGCACGAACCTCACTCAAAACGGAGGGTGAACTCAGGTGAACCTAAACAGACTGATATAATATATCCGTGTTTAAGTGTTTGGTGTGATAATAGTATATACAGATATAGTATACCCGTGTTTAAATGTTTGGTATGATGATAGTATATACAGGTGAACCTAAACAGACTGATATAGTATATCCGTGTTTAAGTGTTTGGTGTGATGATAGTATATACAGATGAACCTAAACAGACTGATATAGTATATCCGTGTTTAAGTGTTTGGTGTGATGATAGTATATACAGATATAGTATACCCGTGATTAAATATTTGGTATGATGATAGTATATACAGATATATTTCTTGATTTCTAACTCAGCATTTTAAAATGTTACATTGTATAAGAATGAATCTGCACATCCCATTGTTACCTGGTATAGATGTTGCAGCATACGCATGCGTGTGACACAATTAATGTATCTCTCCTCAAGATATTCTAACGGTTTGCAAGGTGTATTTAATGTTTCATATATGCGAGTTCACTGTTCGGTTGTGTTTTCCTACATACATGAAATATTTAACACAACCCATAGTATCGTTTCGGGATTCAGTGGTGGTAGATATATTGTATGGTTGTCACTTATATATGTCGTGTTTCAATAATCCAGCATCAGTGCTAAGAGGTCTATGTACATTTAATACCATCATTCCTACTTAGCAACAATTTCAACCCCGCCACTATTTATTGAATTGTACGTACTAGATCAGTAAGGTGAGTAGTTAATAATTTTGAATTTCCGGTTAGTTTTGAAAGTTATCTTTATTCTTTAAAGTATAATTATTAACAGCTATCTTTTTGAAGAATTGTTTAGTGGAAATTTTAATCTATGAAATGGTTTATCTATATTAGAATAGTCTTCAATATCTAAATCGAATTCTTTGAAAATATTGTTTAAACAAGTATACCATGAGTATTTGCCTTCATCATGCATTTTTGTTGTATTTACATTTAAGGATTCTTTAATTAATGGATTGATATTATTAGAGTTTATTCTAACAAAATACATAAGTACTTGAGTTTTAATAAATGAGGTGATAGGAAAACGTCTTAATTCTGAATTAGAAGAAATAGTACATGGCGTTTTTTTAAGTCCTAAGATAGTTTTACAATATCTTTTTATATGTGTATTTTTTCATATGATGTTTTATCTTCAAGTGACAAAGTATCACAAGTTTTATCATTTGTATCAGCTCTGATCAAAGCCCTGTATATATGAAGATTATCCTCCATATACCAAATTTCACAATTATAAGTTAGAATAGATCTTAAAAGAGTATCAAATAATTTAAATGAAAGATTTACTGGAAGTTGTTTGAAAATATTTTTCTCATTGAAAATAAAACTTTTAAACCTTTTTTTTGATAACTACTGCATACCACTTTAAAGTAACCCTTGTGGTCTATAATAGTTCCCAGCACATTATATTGTAGTGTTTCTGTAAGTGGTTGGTCATTATACAAAAATGCAGGTTAGGTGTATAAACTTTCTGAAAAGTTAACATGTTTTATTTATTTGTATTTACAGTTAATCGCCAATCAAAGCAGTATTTTTGTATGTAATTTATTTAATGCATTTTGGTAATCCCTTGTGTGAATTTGAAAAAAAATGACAAGATCATCAGCAAATGTTAAACTAGATATAACAGTGTTTTCAAGTTTAAGCGGACCACAAGATTCATCAAATATATCATGTAAATCATTTACAAAATAGTTAAATAAACAAGAGCTTAAACAACCCGCTTTGTTTCACTCATCTTTCTATTGTAAAGTAATCAGAGTGTTTATTATCAATTTTGATAGCAGATTGGCATAAACTATAAATATTTAGAATGACATTAAAACATTTGCACCCAGCATTATTAGTCAATAGTTTATATAAAAGACCACTATACAACAATGTATCTAATGTTTGCGTAGGTCTACAAAGCAAGAATAATAGGTTCTTGCATACGTTCTTGGGAAAGACCGGGTGATCTTCCATGAGTGATTGAAATGTTATGTCTTTTCGCGAGTGGAGCGCAGCGAAACGAGCGAAAAGACGCAAAAATTTCTATCACGGGCTTTCCCAACAACGTATTTAAGTACCTATTTCTTCCGTAAACCAATAACTTTCACTATCGCAAACTCCTAGAGACCCCCGCCATTGATCAGTAACTAATTTGCATTAATTATCAGATCAATATCATTGAGCGTTATGAAATACACATCACATAAAATTGACTTTTGTGACACCGACTTATTATAATAAACTAAGTAGCTTTCTACTGATATACAATTTTAGCTTTTCTCACTAACATTTTATTGAAAGTACATGTGTAGTATTTTCCTTCATGAGACACCCCATACATGAAATATGACGTGACACATATTTTGACGTCACTGAAGAATGACGTCAAAGGTACGGAAAAGGACATCTAGAAATATGAAAATATGAAAATAAGACACAAATATATACGTTTGGAGTCTGTATTTGAAAACAAAAACAACGGTTAAATCCGTAATATATCTGTTATTCAGCTATCAGACAGGGTATATAATGTGACATTCCCGGCTTAGGATATATTTTTAAACGATTTTGTTCTTCTTAGAGGCGTTCTGATTGGATGTCACAACGAGTAAAGACGAGTGCACGTGAACTCGTCTTACCTCGGTCGTCTCCACCCGAAAACGGCCATTTACGGAAGAATAGATTTTCTTTTTCTTATTCAAAACATATTTAGTAATACAAGTTTTTAGAATATATAGAAGTTCTGTGATTTGCTCTAAGACTAAATTGATGCTAAGAAAATAAATGTTTATAGTGCGTCATTAATCCTTTGTTCAATGCAGAGCTGAATAATTTTGCTATACAATTTTGAAAAGAAATCCCTTGATAATTATTTAGATCATTTTTGTTACCAGACTTATGAAGAGGTATGATAAATGGATGTCTCCATGTATATGGATATTTACCAGAGTCTAGAATTAAATTAAATAGCTTAAGTATGGCTTTACAAGTAACAACTGAACTATGTTTTAATATGTCATTAGATATAAGGTCATGCCCTGGACTTTTATTTGATTTAAGGGCATTAATGCATTGTTTTATTACTGAAACAGTAAATGGTTTGTCAGTTGCTGGATTTTCTGTTAACATCTCTTGATATTGAGTTATATGGTTTCCAATTTTATTTTTAAAATTTACATTATATTTGTCACTTTTACCTTGTAATTTAAAGTGATCTATTAGCTGATTTAAATTATGTTGGATCTCAACTTTATTACTTGGATTGTTGTCCTTTTTAAAAGAATTTAAAACTTCCCAATATTTCTTTGGGTCTGTTTATTTTCAGTGTAGAAGTTTATCAAAAAGTTCTTTTTTATACTGATATTTCTTTCTCTTTGCCATCTTTTTTGTCCATGGTCGGTGGTTCTCTCCGGGCTTCTTCCACCACTAAAGCTGGTTGCCATGATATAGCTGTAATATTGCTGAAAGTGGCGTTAAGCACAATAAATCAAATCATTAAATAAAATATTTACAACCACATGTGGATTCAGTGCCTGTGACCACTAAAGTTGTGAGTTCAACGACTTCAGTATTATTGTGTACACCTCGCCACATATGGAAATCGAACTCGCAACTAGATTTATAACATGAGTAGCATCCCCTTTTAGTAATGTTTCTTTGGGTAGAATCTCATTTGGCGGACCCCGGAAGTCAGATATTGTAATAATCAACGTGCATGATCCATAACCTTTGATTTCGTTACCATGCGGATATAGCAATTAGGGTCATGGTTAGGGTTAAGACTGGGGTTTCGGTTAGGGTCCGCTAATGTAAAAGTACTCCGTTTTTTGTTTGTTTGTTTGTTTGTTTTGTTGTTTTTGGTTTTGTTTTTTTTGTTTTTTTTAATAAATCTTTAGCTTTCTGTTAGGGATTTTGCGAGCCATTGTTTTGATTTTCATCTTTTTTTTTGTCATTTCTTCGTCTGTTCTTATATTCATCATTCTGATCATTCCTTATGATACCTTCAAACTTTTCCACACTGATCATCTGCTGAAATAGCACGGGATATTGCTGACAATGTGCCATTTAGGCCATAATCGTGTATATTCCATTTCATTTCTCTTATAGAATACCAGGAAAGTGGATAATGATGTCATCGGTGCAGCAAGTGACAAATGTGATTCGATTCCAAAACAAAGTGATAAAGGTCAACAAGACACAAAATGTAAGCAAAACACAAAAGGTCAACAAGACACAACAGGTCAACAAGACACAAAAGGTCAACAAGATACAAAATGTCAACAAGAGACACATGGTCAACAAAACAAAGACATTGTTCACAAATGTTGTCAAAATCAAAGTGGTATCTACTTTGTGGCAGCTATCGACTTAGGAACATCTACGACCGAATGTGGATATTCAACGACTACAGGATTTGAGTCTAACCCACTTAATATCAGTTGTGAACTAATTTGGAACGAACATGGATAGGTGAGCCAGGACATGTCAAAAACAAAAACATGCATACTTCTTGATAAGTAGGACCAGTTATGCGCAATTAAGGAAAAACAATAAGCACGCAAATTATTGTTTCTTCCATAATTTTAAGATGAATCTATGCAAAAATGAGGTAAGACGACGAACGCAGCGTGCACCATGTACAATACACATGTAACCAGTTCCACAAATGATTTACTTGAGAGGGCTCCGGTCTTAGACATATGATCTACAGCCTCCGTTGAGAGATACAAACCCCATAAGAGATGAATCATTACGTAAAGATATTTCCCTTGCAATTAATTATCGGTTTTGATGCAAAACATTGGCGGAGCACATCAAAGAGCATTACAAAGCAGACAAACAAAATCTCGGAGAGCACCGGAAGCGGCACAATATTATTTCCGCAGACTTCAACACGTTTTCTATGTAAATTGATGAATGTATTTCCATTACCAGTTTTGACAATGCTAACTACTATCATGTGTTTTTACGTTCTGAGTTCCGTGTTGTGATATTCATTTCAATTTCTGCATAGAAACAATGTTCAATTCGTCTTTTTCCTCCTGTTGGTTGCAAAGGGGAAGGGGAGCTCCTGTCTTATTTACGTTATTTGTATTTGTTTGCGTAGAGTGGTGTCCAACACATAATGTGCTTTGGTTTTCTTCGTCTTGTGTACCCTATGTTGCCACTGGATTGTCGATTTGTTATTGCCCCTTCGGTATTCTCTAACATTTTGTATCTTTCTTTTGCTTTATATTCCTGCGAAAGGTCTTAAATTCGTGAATCCCAGATTTCGTTCATCGCTTATGAAAACGTTCGTTTGTTCTTAAATTCGTGGGTTATGAATTTTAAAACATATTTATCAAAATATCTAAATATAGCCCTAGCAATCGATGTGCATCTGGGATAATCCCTATCAGTGTTTTTCTGCAAGTTATTTTCTAACTCGAGTTATATGAGGTTGATTGGTTCAAATCATGCGATTATAGAGTATGCAAATATTACAAACCAAACAATGGCGGAAAAATCCAGGAAACACGAGTGACACAACGGGTACAACTAGTGGAGAAACTGTGAACCCTTCATCCCAGGTTTTAGTGGGGTTTGTATTGCTCACCTTTAATCCCGAGTTCATCCAAGGTTTTAGTGGGTTTCGTTTTGCTCACCTTTAATCCCGAGTTCATCCCATGTTTCAGTGGGTTTCGTATTGCTCACCTTTAATCCCGAGTTCATCCCAGGTCTTAGTGGGTTTCGTATTGCTCACCTTTAATCCCGAATTCATCCCAGGTTTTAGAGAGCTTCGTATTGCTCACCTTACACCCGAATTCATCCCAGGTTTTAGTGGGTTTCGTATTGCTCAGCTTTAATCTTCTGTGTAGTATTGCATAGACGATTGTTTGTCTATTTTGTTCCTTTGTCATTTTACCAATGTTGAGTGTGAGAATGATTGTGGTTTAACGGCAGCTCAGCAATTCTTCAGCTATATCAATGCGAGAAAAAGCTAAATGCAATGAGATGATGATGAGGAGGATCGCTTTACACTAGATCAACACGCTTAGTTGGATGTTTATAGTAGTAACTCACTGAAACAACTGACAGCGGATAGACATGTCGCGCCACTCGGACACATTAGCCTGATTCCGGGCCTATCAGTCTTTGATATTTCTGGCTTTGTAGATTACAAAAAAAGTGCACTCGACTTGCAGTCTCAAGGGATAAAGCTTACCATTTGCTTGCCCATGGTCGATGGTTCTCTCCGGGTACTCCGACTTTTTCCACCACTAAAACTGGTCGCCATTATATAGTTGACATATCGCTGAAAGCGGCATTAAAACACCAAAAATAAAAAATAAATAAAAAAATCATAATTAAATAATGTCAAATTCTTTTGACAGATACCATTGAGCAAGCTGATGTTGTCTGACGTCACTGGTAATACTAAAATTATTGCAAAAACAGTGTTTTCTAAGGCAATCTTGGCAGTGAAAACAAAATTAATTGAAAAGATCAAATCATACCCCAATTTTACAGAAGAGAAAATAAGATGGGTATTAACAGTGCCTGCGATATGGCAAGGCGATGCAAAGTTGTTCATGAGAGAATGTGCTCAAGAGGTAAGATGATGTCACTTTTCCCATTGTGAACTTTCCATTTGTACGTAGCATATGCATTCCAGCAGCTCCTGCAAATAGAGCATTTATTTTTTCAGTTTATACGCTATTCCAGAGCTTGTGGTTCCTATCACGATTTCGGTGATATAGGGTTGCTAATAAGAGGGAAGCTATTGAACCAACGATTTCTATTGGTTAAGGATGATATCAATTTTCCCATTGTGAACTTTCTATTTATACATAGCAACGTTCCAACAGCACCTGCAAATAGAGTATAATAAAACTTGTCTAACCCGAACCCCTTTGGGACTGAAATATTTGCTCAGTGCTCAATTTCGACAAGTGTTTGGCTTACACAGGTTCAAATTGCATAGACCTTTAGTAGATGGGACTATATAGTCTGTCTGGTTTAGGCAGGTGTTAGGTATACTTGGTGTTCGGTTTAGAGAGGTTTCACTGTCTATATTTCTCAGTTGATACGATATTCCAGAGCTTGTGGTTGCTATCACGATTTCCGTGAAATAGGGTTGTTAATAACAGGGAAGATACTGTACCAACGGTTTCTGACGGTTACAACGATATCATCATGCACCGGTGAATGTGACTCATTTTTCCATTGTCAGCATAAATTGTGTGCGACATTTTCCGCATACGTAAATATAAATTACCGTCTTCCAATCAAAGTACACTACCGTATTTGTACTCTTAGACAAAGCAGAATCGAAATAAATCATGGAAACCAGAATGCGTTTTGCGTTTTAACATGGATTAGCGGATATTAGTAAAGTGTATCCCTCGCTTCTGGTTCGGGATCAACTATTATTATTCGCCAACACATTCTGGCTTCAATGATTTATTTCTTAAATAAGATAAAAATAAAATAAAATGAGAAATCACGACACTGTGGGATCAATTCCAAGATCAAGTAAATGTATCAATCTAGTAAAAACAGGCATAGTCGAAACCGTTAACAAACAAATACACGACCTCTCACTTTCCTGGCTTCGTAAAGTGAACGGGGTTAAACTTGTTTGATAAGCCCAACCCTCCTCTCTTATCGAAATGGGATTTTAATTCCCTTTGTCCCTTAAGTTGTGCATAAAAATATTACTCCATATAAATTCTAATATAGTCACCTTTACTGTCAATAAACACACAAATATTTGACCTTAAGTCCCTTAAATTGTCCATAGGCACTGAATTTTTGGTCTTTCGTCCTCTTAATTTACCCCTTTGTGCCCCGTGTTTAGAAACTGTTAGGTAAATACCTAACATTTTCAAAACCAAGTGTTATAAAGAACACTATTAATCTTCAACATTATGCATAGTATATTCAGTTTGTGTGACACAGAAGCTGTCGTATGTATAATATTAGTTCTAGATCCGATGACCTCAATCATTATCCAAAATAGTAAATGGTATCCATAATAGAGGTAATTATAGACTAAGAAGAGTTTGAAAATACCAAAGGGGTAATCAGAATCCGTATACCAATGAAGAACAGACAACACAATGGTCAAAAGAAAAAGGACAAAAAGACGAACAACGATCTAGAAAACATACACTTAGTAAAAACTATGATCGAGTAACACGAACCCCACTAAACACCGGAGATGATCTCAGGGGCTCCGGAAGGGGAAGAGTAGGCAGTTCCTGCTCCACTAGCGATTTTATTTTATAGATTGGTATACCAGGTCATCAAATAATAATAGCCTTAGAACCGGAAGCGGCATCGGTGTATTGTAACTACTTGAAAACTGTAAGACCAAGCGATATATCTAAGGTATTTCAAGAACCATTAAACTGAACTCAAATTAATGTTTATTGTCTATATTGTGAGAATGGAACATCCAATTATATGACATTGATGGCAACCTTAAGGTCAAAGGTCATGGACTTTGAAATAAAAAAAGAGTCTATTAATCATTAAAGGGTATATTTTTTCGACCGGAAGTGACATTTTTATGATACCGGAATTACAAATTCCCTAGGGGCCATACCTAATATAAGGGTTAGTGTTATGGTGTTTAACGCCACTTCAACAATAGTTCAACTATGTCCTGGCTGTCAGTTTTATTGGTGGAGGAAACGGAGAAAACCATCGACCTGTTGCAAGTCACTGATAAACTTCATCACATAGTGTTGTATCGAGTACACCTCTGCTTAGCAGGATTCGAACTCACAGAGGTAGTGGTGATAGGCACTGGTAACATAGGTAGACATAAATCCAACGGCGATACGATCATGACCACGACGACCCCGTCTTCAATTTGATTCAGAAGACAAAGGACTATCAACTTGCATATGTTTTTATACCGGAAGTCAAATATCGTTAAACCGGAAGTGAAAATATCCTTTGCAACACAATATTTGTGAAATCAGGAAATCAAGACCAAACAATTGGAATATTTTGATAGCTTGAAACAATAATTTTTCAATCTAAAAAAAATCAATTTCAAAAGTAATGCGGTCTTTGATATCAGATGATATATCAATGATTATATTGGTTGGTGGATTCGCTAATTGTACAATTTTATTACAGCAAGTGCAATAATATTTTCCATCGACCAGAGTTATCGTTCCTGTTGATGCAGGCCTATCGGTGTTACTCGGAGCTGCTTTATTTGGACACTCTCCATTGGTAATCACTAGCCGTGTTACTCGGAAGACGTATGGGGTTGTCCTTGATGTTGTTTTCAATGAGGAAAAGCATCCCGTATCAAGGATATTCGATCACGAAGGCATATGTTATTGCTACGGAATATTCTCGTTAATTGCTAAGCGGAATGAACGCATTCTATTCGGAACACGATTTTCAAAAGAATACAACGCAAAACCATGCCAGCACACATGTCATCTTGTCATTGTTACGTCTAATGAGGACTCACCCAAGTATTACAACAACAAAAGTTGTCGTTAAATAGGTACTCTAGAAATAGAAATCCCGAACCCATCAACACTGAGTCAACCTCTGAAAGTAGACTACACATTTGGAGATACAGAGTTAATTGTAGTTGCAACCGAGAAAGATATAAACATCAATTTTGAAACATTGTATTAGATTAAATCATACTGAGGCACCACCATATGTTTTTATCTCGTAGGAGGCTAAGAAACAAATAGTTTTTTTATCTGGGGAAGGGAGAATATTTACAATAGATGCATCAATATTCCAACGTTTTTCTTTGATGCCCTTAAACAGTTTGCCGAACAAGAAATATTCTGTCTCATCGAGATAAACAATGGCCAGTCCCTAAGCTGTCATAATTATTACAGTGCTAATCTAATTGAAATTAAATATTCGTTGTGTCATTTTTAACTGTTTTGTTTGTGTTTTATTTGTTTTGCTTTTTGCAATACACTAACATCTAACAGCATCCTCTTTTGGGGTCAAGTTAAAGTTCACAGCATCGTTGACCATGTATTCGATTGGACGGTCACAGGTGAATGACATGACTATAACGATATGTTGTTAAATGTTAAAAAAAAATTACCAAAAAAATTACAAAAAAACAATGATACAACACATATTACAATTAATATAAGATTAATATATTATCCGAAGCTTTCTATGACTTCATGACTTGGTATGTCAAGGGTCAAGGGTCTTACGTCTGTATTTGATAATCCCTTGTTGACACGATTTAATCTATTACTAATGATAATACTGGTAAATTACTGACGGAACGATAAACACTGATGTTGTTGCATAGAATAGAAGATGCTGTCAGGAGAGCACGCCCTAGTTTCACGTTTGTTCGTACAAAACCGGTCCTAATTTCACATATCCTCGTTTGTCTTATATATGTATTCTCGTTTGAGATCCAGTTATCAGAGCGAAGTGTTGGTATTACATTAATCAGTTTACCTCCGCCACACTGCTATGCCTCTCCTACCAGACAGGACCTTGATTCCCAACGTCATATGTCGTGGTTTATTTATGTTCAGTGAGTTGAGGTGAGAGATGATTGTTCGCTTTGTTGATATTGGTAGAATTGTTGACCATCACTGTTTAAACTGTCAGTTCATAAAGTACTCCATAGTGTCACAATATATCTGATATAAACCCCATAGAGTCACATTTGTCAATTTAAAGCCCCAACCCCCTTTCCTTGTCACATTTGAAATTGTGATCGCTATGAATATACCTATAAACATTATCACTCAGATGTCATCAATCGAAGAGGAACAGACAATACAATGGCTAAAAGAATAAAGACAAACCATGATCTAGACAACACTATGCAAGAAAATAAAGATAGAGCAAAACAAATCCAACCAATAATCGGAGGGTGACCGTACGTGCTCCGGAAGGTTTAGCAGCTAAGTAATGACTTTATGTAAATTAGAGCTTAGGATAGATGTCATACTGTGAAAAAACCCTAAAGGTCTCCAGACTTCTAATTTCATGGATTGCTCATATTATATATACAATACATGTACATTGTCGTTGAATATATAAAGTTGTTCTACGAGCTTTTAAATTCAGCCTTTGTCCTGTCCAATTTGAATTCTGTATGAAATATGAGATATCCAATGAAATTTACGAATGTAAAAAGTGTTTGAAGATACCAAAGGGGTAAACGGAATCCGTAAATCGAAGAAGAACAAATAACACAATGGTCAAGAGAAAAAGTACAAAAAGACAAACAACGATCTATAGAACATACACATAAAGCTGAAGACCGAGTAAACCGAACACCACGAAAAACCGGTGGTGCACTCAGGTTCTCCGGAAGGGTTATCACTTATTGCTCCGGAAGTGGCACCCGTCGAGTTAATCTAGTTACAAACTCGGTGATGTCATGAATGAACATTATTACTGATAAACACAACGTAATAACTGATATACTCAAAACATAACTGATAAAATTTAATACCGATTAGAATAAAAGAACAAACTGTATCTTTTTTTCGCCCAAGCTTGTTTTATTCCTTTGTCTTTATCTGGAAAAACAACTGTACCTTTCAACATAGATATTTTCCTCCTTCCTTTTCCTCTCTTCTCAAGTACTTTAGAATGAGTAAAAAATAACAAGAAATTGTTAACCAGGATTGGAATGAGCATGGCTAATACGCAAACCCCTGTGATTGCGCATCCGGATGCAATTAATTTTCCAAATGCACTTTTTGGTACCACATCACCGTAACCAACCGTTGTCAAGGTAATAATCGCCCACCATGCAGCCACTGGGATGCTGGTAAATGCTTCATCTCTTGAGAAAAATGCCAGAGCTGAAAACGTCATGACTGCAGTAAACAAACACAGCAACAAAAGCAATAAATCCATTGCGCTTGCTCTCAGTGTGAAAGCTAACACTCGGAAACCAGATGTATACTTTGCTAATCGAAAGAGCCGAAAGACTCGAAAGACTTGCAGCGAATGAATGGCGTCAGTAATTGACTCTTCATATTTTTCCTTGTGGTCAATTTCATTCCCAATAATTTGCATGTACATAACGGAAACTGCAATGATATCAACAATGTTCAGACAATTTAAAAAATGTTTCCATCGTAACGGACAAAACACTAATCTACATAATATTTCAAGAGTAAAAAATACAGTTAGAACATACTCGGTGTCCATAATAAATTCCATTGTAGCTAGTACATCTGTAGGTTTCTCCTCAAATGTGTCATTAGAATTATATTCCGAATCTTCATCGTTAGCATAGCCATAACTCTTTTCTTCGTCATCAGTGAAGAAGTCCTTCCACTCATCATGAGTAAGAGATCTTTTAAACGTTGGATCTGTACTGCACACGAGTACAAAGAGTGAGATAATTACACATACATTACTGACAACACAAAACACCTGAAAAACAAAAGGATCAATGAAACAAGTGGCAGTATGTAATGCTAAGTGAACGCATGAGTGGGTATGGTGTAGCGAGAAGTGGATACGTGAATAGATAGTGTGTAGCGTACAGGAAATGCATTAGATGGTATTTTGCAATGTCTAGTGGATCTGTGAATGCAGATTGCGTAACACCATTATAATACGTTAATGCGAATTGTGTAACGCCATGCAAATGCGTTAGTGGCTATTGTGTATTTTTCCTTAGTGAAAGTGTGAATGGATAATGTGCAACACCAAGGGAATGTGTTTGTGGATAACTTGTAACGCCAAGGAAATGTGTTTGTGGATAACTTGCAACGCCAGGGGAATGTGTTTATGAATAATGTGCAACGCCAAGGGAATGTGTGTGTGGATAACTTGCAACGCCAAGGAAATGTGTTGGTGAATAATGTGTAACGCCAAGGGAATGTGTGTGTGGATAACTTGCAACGCCACGGGAATGTGTCTATCGATAATGTGCAACACCAAGGGAATGTGTTTGTGGATAACTTGTAACGCCAAGGGAATGTGTTGGTGGATAATGTGTAACACCAAGGTAATGTGTTTGTGGATATTTTGCAACACCATGAGAATTTGTTTGTGGGTATTGCTTAACGCCAAGGAAATGTGTAATAACTTATAACGTCAAGAGAATGTGTTTGTGGCTAATGTGTAAAGCCAGGGACTGTGTTTGTGGATAATGTGTAAGGCCAGGGAATGTGCTTTGTGGATAATCTGCAACGCCAAAGGAATGTGTTAATGAATAATGTGGTAATGCCAAGGGAATATATTTGTGGATATTTTGCAACACCATCGGAGTGTGTTTGTGAGTATTGTGTAACGCCAAGGGAATGTGTTTGTGAATAACTTGTAATGCCAAGGTAATGTGTTTGTGGATAATGTATAACACCAAGGTAATGTGTTTGTGGATAACTTGCAACGCCAAGGGAATGTGCTTGTGGATGATGTGCAACGCCAAGGGAATATGTTGGTGGATAATATACAACGCCAAAGGAATGTGTTTGTGGATAATGTATAACACCAAGGTGATGTGTTTGTGGATAACTTGTAACGCCAAGGGAATCTGTTTGTGGATGATGTGCAACGCCAAGGGATTATGTTAGTGGATAATATACAACGCCAAAGGAATGTGTTTGTGGATAATGTGCAACGCCAAGTGAATGCATTTGTTGATAATATGCAACGCCAAGGGAATGTGTTTGTGGATAATGTGCAATGACAATGGAATGTGTTTGTGGATAATGTGCATCGCCAAGGAAATGTGCTTGCGGATAATGTGCAACGCCAAGGCAATGTGTTTGTGGATAATGTATAACGCCAAGGAAATGTGTTTGTGGATAATATGCAACGCCAAGGAAATGTGTTTGTGGATAATGTGCAACGCCAAGGAAATGTGTTTGTGGATAATGTATAACGCCAAGGGAATGTGCTTGTGGATAATGTGCAACGCCAAGGGAATGTGCTTGCGGATAATGTGCAACGCCAAGGGAATGTGTTTGTGGATAATGTGCAACGTCAAGGGAATGTATTTGTGGATAATGTATAACGCCAAGGAAATGTGTTTGTGGATAATGTGCAACGCCAAGGGAATGTGTTTGTGGATAATGTGCAATGCCGATGGAATGTGTTTGTGGATAATGTATAACGCCAAGGGAATGTGTTTGTGGATAATGTGCAACGCCAAGGGAATGTGTTTGTGGATAATATACAACGCCAAGGGAATGTGCTTGTGGATAATGTGCAACGCCAAGGAAATGTGTTTGTGAATAATGTGCAAAGCCAAAGGAATGTGTTTGTGGATAATGTGCATCGCCAAGGGAATGTGTTTGTGGATAATGTGCATCGCCAAGGGAATGTGTTTGTGAATAATGTGCATCGCCAAGGGAATGTGTTTGTGGATATTGTGCAAAGTGATGGACAATTCAATGGCCAAGCGAAAAGGGGACACATCAATGATTTACTAAACATCACACAGCAGACAATAGATTGAGCAACACTAAGCGAAGTGGGATCATGTGCGCTGCAGGATTGAGCAGTTCCTGGTCCACTATTGACAAGTTGCTCTTAACTTTCATGTTCATGGATCGTGGCAATCTCCAAAGACGAGAATTATGCTTACGTCCTGTCAGTTAGAGGAGTTAAACCCAGGACCAAACAAGCTAGATATGATAGCTACAACACATTTTTGAAAACAATTTGCGCTACACAAATAATATTGAACCAAGACACTCTATGTTGATACACAATCTGGCGATCCATTTTCATATCACTTAAATGATGTTTATTTTACAAGTTTATCCAACGCCACGATATAGCTGAAATACTGCAAAGGTTGGCGTTAAGCACCAATCAATCAATCAATCAATCAATCAATTTATCAATCACTACAAGTTTATCCTATCCTAAAAGGTAAGTATGCAATCAGTGCCTATCACCACTAAAATTGTGAGTTCGAATCCCGCTTATGGCGAGGTGTTCTCGATACAACTTTATGTGACAAAGTGTTTTTCAATAACGTGCGGCAGGTCCATGGTTTCCTCCGGGTACTCCGGTTTCATCCACCAATAAAGCTTACTGCCGTGATATAACTGAAATATTGTTAAAAATGACATTAACCGCCATCACACTCCCTTAAGTGGTATGTAAATAATGATTGTTACAGTAGCTTCTCATTATGTTAAATTCGGTATACTCGAAATGTTGGTCGATGTGAGTAAACTCTTTATTTCAAATGGATAACACAATTAGCAATACTAAAAGTTAATCTTACCTGAGGCCCTCATGTTCGGCAACTTAGTTATAATAATTATCAATGTAGATTAATTCAAAAAAGTTACCCATAATGCAATTGCGGAAGTTGAATTGAGAATCGTGCATTTGATACATAACATATTCATTATTGTATATTAGTAATATTCCCGGAAGTGGTGAGATGCACTCGATAAAATCGCGATATAGCTGAAGCATTGGTGAAATAAAATAGATAAGAAGCAAAGCACCATACAATCGGAACATTTCCAACATTCAATAGAAAAATCGTAGAAAGAGGTATCATTAATACATCTAACACACAAATACATAACCACTCATTTTCCTGACTATAATTATGGACCCAAATTTCCTCTATTCCGAATTATGTTAAACATTCAAAGATTATTACTCATGACTTACCTTTGCACTCATAGAAGATGCTGGATATTCCATTACCTTCCATACCCTTGCTTGTACAGCAGACCATCCACTACCAGAACTAAGTGAATACACAAATTCTTTTGTTTCATTTCGTTTCTTTTCATCATTTTCTAACATTTTCAAGGCTTCATTGTCTTCAAAAAATGACACATACTTGTTGTAGCAACATAGCCCTATTTCATTTTCTTGTATCCCCCAAAACGTGATCTCCTCCATGAACTTTGTGGGGCAAAGGTCATTAGGCATGTGCAGATTATCTCCAACAAAATAGTCCAAAATACATGTTGTACACGTGTTTTGTCGCCGGAAGTGGAATTCCGTGGCACTTTTATCTTCTGTCAAACATTCCGAAAGGTATTTTGAAGCTTTAGAATCCAATGAATGTATTTTGTTAAAAACGTCACTTGAAACTTCATACTTGTCATTATTGTTATTTATAATATACACTTCCGTTTCCATAGTAACAGGAATTTTAGTAATTTGAAGGAAAACAAACTGTTGTAGTTAAAACTATTGGTTATGACAAATTTAGTGCTCACGACGCGTTTCTGAAATAACCTTCATCGGGTAAGCTTCTGTAATCACCTTCATCAGGTAAACTTCTGTAATAATCTTCATCAGGTAAACTTCTGTAATCACCTTCATCAGGTAAACTCAAAATCAGATTAGAAAGCAAATAATTTATGTTTTCCAGGACGTCGTCTGTGCTATGCTGTGTGTTTATTGGAAACACATCGATCTGTGCAAATTAGTAATCATTTTGTTCTGACAATGTAAAGCTTTGACAATGAAATACAAAGTAAATAATTATTGTCCGTATACTATGAGAGGAGAAAACATACACAAATGTAACAGAAACATTGTATGAGAGATGAAAACATAATCGAAATCTAATCTAACTATTTGTGTTGATGCCAAATTGACCTGCGGGAATTTTTCATATTAATGGAATTTTTAACACAGGTAAATTAAATATACGTTTTTAATTTTAATCATTAATTATATCATGCTGTTTCCCCGTAATAAAATATCAAAAATACAGAGGCGTTGGAGCGTATGATTTTGTAATGCGACCAATGAAATAGGTTTGAATGATAGATGATTATGAATATTTTGAAATGAATAATTGAATAACTTTATTTGCAAAGCATGTACACTGCTATTGTATTACACAATGCAATACATTGTATATGCGTAAAAGACTCAGATCGACGTCCAGCCTCTAATTGACATCAAATCCTTGTCCGATTTCTACGTCACATACATCTGTATCTCAGATCTATGTCCTTGTTTTCAAGTATTAAAAATCAAACATAGAATAGAAAATGGAAATCTGCATAAATACTGCTTGAAAGCATCCACTGCTCAACCATTTTGAATTTTGGGCTTTCAATGCCATTGAATGTCGTATAAGGCTTTGCTTTCAAACTTGTTCCAATTAGTTTGTCGCTCATGAGCTTTTTCGGAGACAAAACGCGGGTCATGCGCACTGAATGTATGTCTGGGACTTTGACATATTGCATTCATTTGATATAATATGTAATACAGATGATGTACAAACTTGACCCACATCATGTGACAATGTAAAAGTCCATACAAATCTTCGCTCTGAAAGGGGCGTCGATTTGATAGCAATAAATCGACCATAGATGAGAATTTGGAAAGTACGCCCTTTGCGAATACCCTTAATTCGGACCGTGATTTGAGATATTGACGTCAGCTGAGGCTGATTTCATGAATGAGTGTCGATTTGCGTCCGCACGCTGATCTGAGTCTATCATACTTATAGTGACAAAATGACAGAAAAAAAAATACAGTGTAAATAATGGAGAAGGGACGATCGTATTAAATCCTGGGTTACTGGCGATAATAATAACTACGTCTGTCGAATATCACTCATGTTTCAGTGAATAAAGGTTAGAGAAACTCTACGGCGGTGCAATCAATAATGGACAACCCAGAGAAAATTAGGGTAATAACAAAATTACCGAACTTCGAATAATCTAACAAAGGGAAAGTCAAAACTCATAAGTATATAAACAGACAAAATCAGTCAACAACCGGAAAACTGTGTGAACATTGGGCACACAAGACACAGTTCAATGACAAACAAAGCAAAAACACAACACAACCAAAATTAGATAAAAGGCAACATTGGGCACACAAGACACAGTTCAATGACAAACAAAGCAAAAACACAACACAACCAAAGTTAGATAAAAGACAACATTGGGCACACAAGACATGGGACGAAACAGACAAAATCAACAACAACAAAATCACACGGTCCCCCACCAAATACCGGGGGGGGGAGTGAAAACTGGTGCTTGCGAAGGGTAAGCCCTTCCTGCTTCTTATAAAGTGAATCTTTATATCAGAATTTCATTGGAGATATTTGTGTATTCGTATTACTATACGACAAAACTTTGACCTATCGCTTAAACACATCAACATTTTAAGTCAAATGCTAAACAGTTGACTATGACCTCGCGTTTAAGCGCATAACATTGTAAGACAAGAGTTAAACAGTTGATTGTGACTTCGTGCTTAAACACATCAACATTGTAAGAAAAGGGTTGAACAGTTGATTGTGACTTCTTGTTTAAGCGCATCAACATTGTAAGACAAGAGTTAAACAGTTGATTGTGACTTCGTGCTTAAACACATCAACATTGTAAGAAAAGGGTTGAACAGTTGATTGTGACTTCTTGTTTAAGCGCATCAACATTGTAAGACAAGAGTTAAACAGTTGATTTTGACTTCGTGCTTAAACACATCAACATTGTAAGAAAAGGGTTGAACAGTTGATTGTGACTTCTTGTTTAAACGCATCAACATTGTAAAACAAGGGTTAAACAGTTGATTGTGACTTCTTGTTTAAACGCATCAACATTGTAAGACAAGGGTTAAACAGTTGATTGTGACTTCTTGTTTAAACGCATCAACATTGTAAGACAAGGGTTGAACAGTTGATTGTGACTTCTTGTTTAAACGCATCAACATTGTAAGACAAGGGTTAAACAGTTGATTGTGACTTCTTGTTTAAACGCATCAACATTGTAAGACAAGGGTTAAACAGTTGATTGTGACTTCTTGTTTAAACGCATCAACATTGTAAGACAAGGGTTAAACAGTTGATTGTGACTTCTTGTTTAAACGCATCAACATTGTAAGACAAGGGTTAAACAGTTGATTGTGACTTCTTGTTTAAACGCATCAACATTGTAAGACAAGGGTTAAACAGTTGATTGTGACTTCTTGTTTAAACGCATCAACATTGTAAGACAAGGGTTAAACAGTTGATTGTGACTTCGTGCTTAAACACATCAACATTGTAAGAAAAGGGTTGAACAGTTGATTGTGACTTCTTGTTTAAGCGCATCAACATTGTAAGACAAGAGTTAAACAGTTGATTGTGACTTCGTGCTTAAACACATCAACATTGTAAGAAAAGGGTTGAACAGCTGATTGTGACTTCTTGTTTAAGCGCATCAACATTGTAAGACAAGAGTTAAACAGTTGATTTTGACTTCGTGCTTAAACACATCAACATTGTAAGAAAAGGGTTGAACAGTTGATTGTGACTTCTTGTTTAAACGCATCAACATTGTAAAACAAGGGTTAAACAGTTGATTGTGACTTCTTGTTTAAACGCATCAACATTGTAAGACAAGAGTTAAACAGTTGATTGTGACTTCTTGTTTAAACGCATCAACATTGTAAGACAAGGGTTAAACAGTTGATTGTGACTTCTTGTTTAAACGCATCAACATTGTAAGACAAGGGTTAAACAGTTGATTGTGACTTCTTGTTTAAACGTATCAACATTGTAAGACAAGGGTTAAACAGTTGATTGTGACTTCTTTTTTAAACGCATCAACATTGTAAGACAAGGGTTAAACAGTTGATTGTGACTTCTTGTTTAAACGCATCAACATTGTAAGACAAGGGTTAAACAGTTGATTGTGACTTCTTGTTTAAACGCATCAACATTGTAAGACAAGGGTTAAACAGTTGATTGTGACTTCTTGTTTAAGCGCATCAACATTGCAAGACAAGGGTTAAACAGTTGATTGTGACTTCTTGTTTAAACACATCAACATTGTAAGAAAAGGGTTAAACAGTTGATTGTGACTTCTTGTTTAAACGCATCAACATTGTAAGACAAGGGTTAAACAGTTGATTGTGACTTCTTGTTTAAACGCATCAACATTGTAAGACAAGGGTTAAACAGTTGATTGTGACTTCTTGTTTAAACGCATCAACATTGTAAGACAATGGTTAAACAGTTGATTGTGACTTCGTGTTTAAGCACATCGCCATTGTAAGACAAGAGTTAAACAATTGATTGTGACCTCGCGTTTAAACGCATCAACATTGTAAGTCAAAAGTTGATTAAGACTTCGTCTATAAGCACATCAAGATTGAAACAAAATGGTTAAAATGTTGAAAATACAAACCACTCCTCTGCTAAACCACAAAATTCTAAACAAGGAAATGACGACGGCGACAAAACCGATGTGAATCCGGGTCCTTGCTTAGAATATAAATCTAAAATGAAAAATTAAAGGACCAATAGCACACTGTAGGAAATGATTTGATGCAATATGCATTTCCCCCGGAAATTCTAAGCTATACAGTCATGTCCTGGTTTTTATAATTTATTTTTAAAAAATGATATAAACTATGATTTATTGCGACAAAAAAAAAAGCTGTGATTTGTTGCGATATTCTCCTTTCCCTGAAGTTCTTATCTATACCCTGATGTCCAGGTTTTCATGGTTTATTGATAGAAAAAAATGAAGTTACGGATGAAGTCCAGGTTGTTAGGATTTATTGACAGAAATGATAAAACTGTTCAAACATATATCTATTGTAGATTTATTGATTATAAACTGTTTGATGTATATTTTTCAATTTCCATTTCAGCGTCACGCTAGTTCAATAAGCGCTATTAAATCCTTTATCATTGAATATGAGGAATATTTGCATGTTGTGTTGTCACAAACAATATTTTCAAAGACATTATGATATTCGAGTATCCAACTGTTCGAGAACAAGTACCTAATAACGTAGATATCTAACAATTTATCATGTACGATATATTATTTTTTTCAAATGGAGAAGTTCAAAGGGAAAATGTTTTTGATCTTGTTTTCACAACAAATTTCATTTCTCATTTTATCGCTGAGGAATTAAAAAAATCAATATGTTTTATCTGCCAGAATCAATAGGAATATACACGTAGACTCCATTTCCCATGGGTTTTTTTTTTATGTTACCGATTTTTTTATTTTTCTTTTTTAAATGTTTTTTTTTTAATATTTGTATACCTGATGATCTGACATACTTCAGTTGTGATGCATGATGGCGTATATATGGAATTAGCATATGAGTGAAAGTCTTGATTTCCACAGGAAAAAGGAGATATTTATTTTGCTAACTCTCTAAAGCAGCAGTCAACAGGTTGACACAGAGATATCGTACACTAAGGGACGGACCATTTATCTTCCAGGGGGGAGGCGGGGTATAGTTTTCTTCTAAAAAAATATTCTGATTCCCAATGTTGCTGAAAAAAATATTTTGATTTTAGTGGAGAAAAAAAAATAATCTGATTCAGAGTTTTTGTCATATAACCTAATGTTAGATTCTGGTAAAAAAATTCGACAAAAAAAATAAATATTTTAACTCGTTTCGTCCGGAAAAAAATTCAGAACGAAACAAAAAAACCATAAGAAAATGAAAATATGGTCTGGCATGGACTTATGTGGGATGCTTGCCGCAAGTGAAACAGTGTGGGGTAAAGTGAACATATTTATTTCCGTGAAACAGGCCATCAATGAGCCATTGGCGTAATTATAAGCATTAAAGAATAACATTAATGGCTTAGTAGATCTGTTTGTCCTGCAATTGTGTGGTTGTGTGTTCTAAAGAAGGGATCCAATACACTTCATCAGAAGACTAAAGTTCTTGTTCCTACATACATAGCTACATATATAGGAACAACAACTTTAGTTTATGTATATGATTCTATCTAGGGCGTTATATTCTTGTAACTCAGTAAATGAGAAAAAGTATACCTTGTATGTGGTCTAGTTATCTATATGATTCTATCTAGAGCGTTCCGGTCTTGTAACTCGGTAGATGGATTAAAAAAAATGTAAGATGTCTTGTTAGCTATATGTGATTCTATCGAAGACGTTCCAATCGTGTATAACGGTAACAGGATGTAGAGGAAAACAACTAGACATTCGGTGAACGGATAAAAGGTATACATTGTATGATGTCTGTTTATCTATATGATTCTTTCTAGATCGTTCCAGTCTTGTAACTTGGTAGACAGATACAAAGTATACTAAAAATAGTTGTCTATATTTGATTCTATTTAAGACGTTCCAATCATGTATGACGGTAATCAGCCAACGTTGAAAAAGAAAAGAAATATATGATCAATGTTACCTCATGTTTTGAATAACTGTAGGTTTAAATAATTTAGTTCTGTTAATTATACATCAAGTCATGGAAGATGTCATATACATTAAAGACATAAATATCTAAAGTCTGAATATTGGAGACGAATTTGTTATTTATGAGCTTAGTAAATAATTAAGGTAGCGCTACATTATCTTAAGTTTGTTTTGGTTTCGCATGGGCTTACATATACATGTACACTGTGGTCGGGGTGGGCTACATATACATGTACACTGTGGTCGGGGTAGGCTTACATATACATGTACACTGTGGTCGGGGTGGGCTTACATATACATGTACACTGTGGTCGGGGTAGGCTTACATATACATGTACACTGTGGTCGGGGTGGGCTTACATATACATGTACACTGTGGTCGGGGTAGGCTTACATATACATGTACACTGTGGTCGGGGTGGGCTTACATATACATGTACACTGTGGTCGTGGTGGGCTTACATATACATGTACACTGTGGTCGGGGTGGGCTTACATATACATGTACACTGTGGTCGGGGTGGGCTACATATACATGTACACTGTGGTCGGGGTAGGCTTACATATACATGTACACTGTGGTCGGGGTAGGCTACATATACATGTACACTGTGGTCGGGGTAGGCTTACATATACATGTACACTGTGGTCGGGGTAGGCTTACATATACATGTACACTGTGGTCGGGGTAGGCTTACATATACATGTACACTGTGGTCGGGGTAGGCTACATATACATGTACACTGTGGTCGGGGTAGGCTTACATATACATGTACACTGTGGTCGGGGTGGGCTACATATACATGTACACTGTGGTCGGGGTGGGCTTACATATACATGTACACTGTGGTCGGGGTGGGCTACATATACATGTACACTGTGGTCGGGGTGGGCTTACATATACATGTACACTGTGGTCGGGGTGGGCTACATATACATGTACACTGTGGTCGGGGTGAGCTTACATATACATGTACACTGTGGTCGGGGTGGGCTTACATATACATGTACACTGTGGTCGGGGTGGGCTACATATACATGTACACTGTGGTCGGGGTAGGCTTACATATACATGTACACTGTGGTCGGGGTGGGCTTACATATACATGTACACTGTGGTCGGGGTGAGCTTACATATACATGTACACTGTGGTCGGGGTAGCCTTACATATACATGTACACTGTGGTCGGGGTGGGCTTACATATACATGTACACTGTGGTCGGGGTGGGCTTACATATACATGTACACTGTGGTCGGGGTGGGCTTACATATACATGTACACTGTGGTCGGGGTGAGCTTACATATACATGTACACTGTGGTCGGGGTAGGCTTACATATACATGTACACTGTGGTCGTGGTGGGCTTACATATACATGTACACTGTGGTCGGGGTGGGCTTACATATACATGTACACTGTGGTCGGGGTAGGCTTACATATACATGTACACTGTGGTCGGGGTGAGCTTACATATACATGTACACTGTGGTCGGGGTGGGCTACATATACATGTACACTGTGGTCGGGGTAGCCTTACATATACATGTACACTGTGGTCGTGGTGGGCTTACATATACATGTACACTGTGGTCGGGGTGGGCTTACATATACATGTACACTGTGGTCGGGGTAGGCTTACATATACATGTACACTGTGGTCGTGGTGGGCTTACATATACATGTACACTGTGGTCGGGGTGGGCTTACATATACATGTACACTGTGGTCGGGGTAGGCTTACATATACATGTACACTGTGGTCGGGGTAGCCTTACATATACATGTACACTGTGGTCGGGGTGGGCTTACATATACATGTACACTGTGGTCGGGGTGGGCTTACATATACATGTACACTGTGGTCGGGGTGGGCTTACATATACATGTACACTGTGGTCGGGGTAGCCTTACATATACATGTACACTGTGGTCGGGGTGGGCTTACATATACATGTACACTGTGGTCGGGGTGGGCTTACATATACATGTACACTGTGGTCGGGGTAGGCTTACATATACATGTATACTGTGGTCGGGGTGGGCTACATATACATGTACACTGTGGTCGGGGTGGGCTTACATATACATGTACACTGTGGTCGGGGTGGGCTACATATACATGTACACTGTGGTCGGGGTGGGCTACATATACATGTACACTGTGGTCGGGGTAGCCTTACATATACATGTACACTGTGGTCGGGGTGGGCTTACATATACATGTACACTGTGGTCGGGGTGGGCTTACATATACATGTACACTGTGGTCGTGGTAGGCTTACATATACATGTACACTGTGGTCGGGGTGGGCTTACATATACATGTACACTGTGGTCGGGGTGGGCTTACATATACATGTACACTGTGGTCGGGGTAGGCTTACATATACATGTACACTGTGGTCGGGGTGGGCTACATATACATGTACACTGTGGTCGGGGTGGGCTTACATATACATGTACACTGTGGTCGGGGTGGGCTTACATATACATGTACACTGTGGTCGGGGTAGGCTACATATACATGTACACTGTGGTCGGGGTAGGCTTACATATACATGTACACTGTGGTCGGGGTGGGCTACATATACATGTACACTGTGGTCGGGGTGAGCTTACATATACATGTACACTGTGGTCGTGGTGGGCTTACATATACATGTACACTGTGGTCGGGGTGGGCTTACATATACATGTACACTGTGGTCGTGGTGGGCTTACATATACATGTACACTGTGGTCGGGGTGGGCTACATATACATGTACACTGTGGTCGGGGTAGGCTTACATATACATGTACACTGTGGTCGGGGTGGGCTTACATATACATGTACACTGTGGTCGGGGTAGGCTTACATATACATGTACACTGTGGTCGGGGTGGGCTACATATACATGTACACTGTGGTCGGGGTGGGCTTACATATACATGTACACTGTGGTCGGGGTGGGCTACATATACATGTACACTGTGGTCGGGGTGGGCTTACATATACATGTACACTGTGGTCGGGGTAGGCTTACATATACATGTACACTGTGGTCGGGGTGGGCTACATATACATGTACACTGTGGTCGGGGTAGGCTTACATATACATGTACACTGTGGTCGGGGTGAGCTTACATATACATGTACACTGTGGTCGGGGTGGGCTTACATATACATGTACACTGTGGTCGGGGTGGGCTACATATACGTGTACACTGTGGTCGGGGTGAGCTTACATATACATGTACACTGTGGTCGGGGTAGGCTTACATATACATGTACACTGTGGTCGGGGTGGGCTTACATATACATGTACACTGTGGTCGGGGTGGGCTTACATATACATGTACACTGTGGTCGGGGTGGGCTACATATACATGTACACTGTGGTCGGGGTAGGCTTACATATACATGTACACTGTGGTCGGGGTGGGCTACATATACATGTACACTGTGGTCGGGGTGGGCTTACATATACATGTACACTGTGGTCGGGGTGGGCTTACATATACATGTACACTGTGGTCGGGGTGGGCTTACATATACATGTACACTGTGGTCGGGGTGAGCTTACATATACATGTACACTGTGGTCGGGGTGGGCTACATATACATGTACACTGTGGTCGGGGTGGGCTACATATACATGTACACTGTGGTCGGGGTAGGCTTACATATACATGTACACTGTGGTCGGGGTAGGCTTACATATACATGTACACTGTGGTCGGGGTGGGCTTACATATACATGTACACTGTGGTCGGGGTGAGCTTACATATACATGTACACTGTGGTCGGGGTAGGCTTACATATACATGTACACTGTGGTCGGGGTAGGCTTACATATACATGTACACTGTGGTCGGGGTAGGCTTACATATACATGTACACTGTGGTCGTGGTGGGCTTACATATACATGTACACTGTGGTCGGGGTGGG
Source organism: Bathymodiolus septemdierum (assembly GCA_963383655.1). Lineage (NCBI taxonomy): Eukaryota > Metazoa > Mollusca > Bivalvia > Mytilida > Modiolidae > Bathymodiolus > Bathymodiolus septemdierum. Next base: position 56,116,770 of record OY726527.1, read on the forward strand.
CTACATATACATGTACACTGTGGTCGGGGTGGGCTACATATACATGTACACTGTGGTCGGGGTAGGCTTACATATACATGTACACTGTGGTCGGGGTGGGCTTACATATACATGTACACTGTGGTCGGGGTGGGCTACATATACATGTACACTGTGGTCGGGGTGGGCTTACATATACATGTACACTGTGGTCGGGGTGGGCTACATATACATGTACACTGTGGTCGGGGTGGGCTACATATACATGTACACTGTGGTCGGGGTAGGCTTACATATACATGTACAATGTGGTCGGGGTGGGCTTACATATACATGTACACTGTGGTCGGGGTGGGCTACATATACATGTACACTGTGGTCGGGGTAGGCTTACATATACATGTACACTGTGGTCGGGGTGAGCTTACATATACATGTACACTGTGGTCGTGGTGGGCTTACATATACATGTACACTGTGGTCGGGGTGGGCTACATATACATGTACACTGTGGTCGGGGTAGGCTTACATATACATGTACACTGTGGTCGGGGTAGGCTTACATATACATGTACACTGTGGTCGGGGTAGGCTTACATATACATGTACACTGTGGTCGGGGTAGGCTTACATATACATGTACACTGTGGTCGGGGTGGGCTTACATATACATGTACACTGTGGTCGGGGTGGGCTTACATATACATGTACACTGTGGTCGGGGTGGGCTACATATACATGTACACTGTGGTCGGGGTAGGCTTACATATACATGTACACTGTGGTCGGGGTAGGCTTACATATACATGTGCACTGTGGTCGGGGTAGGCTTACATATACATGTACACTGTGGTCGGGGTAGGCTTACATATACATGTACACTGTGGTCGGGGTAGGCTTACATATACATGTACACTGTGGTCGGGGTGGGCTTACATATACATGTACACTGTGGTCGGGGTGGGCTACATGTACGTGTTCATACTTTCTGGAATAACTAACCTTCATCAGGTACGCTCGTTGTCCAAAGATTTGATAGCAAAATAACTCAAAAGTCTTTGGGAACAAATAATGGATGGAGGGAGGGAGGGAAGGATGGATGGATGGATTGATTGAATATTGCTTAATGCCCAGCGAGCAGTACTTCAGCTATATTCAGAACGGGATCAAGTTCAATAATATATATATATATATATATATACACGTCTGAAAATTAAACCAAACAGTGTTAGAATTAGATTTTAGAGATGTTAAATTTTTGTTCTTCCCTCGACGGGATTTGAACCCACACCATTGTTACACTGCAGCACCATTCGCTTAGCCTTACGTCCAGCGCCCTAGACCACATCGACTATATATATATATAAAAGAAATTAGTAAAAAAAGAACAAAACGGATTGTTCACAACATTCTTGTACTAACGTTTTCACTGCTGTTGCAGATCTTCAGGTACAATATTTATCAGTGTATATATATGACGTTAACAATAGTGTGACGTTAACAATATAAAGGAAGACTATGATGTTACGTTTTCGCGGTAAAATATATTACCTATAAAATTAATGAACATCTTTTAAAGTTGCTATAAGATTAATAAAAATCTTTAAAGTCATTGTAAGATAACGAAAATCTTTATAGTCATTTTTCATTTTACGAAGGTTTAAGAATATTAATTAATAAAGTTTCTTTTCTTCTTCTTAAAAAATCACCCTCTGTATTAACTTTATACAGCGGGAATATTTTGAAATGTCCTCCAGAACAATCATGGAAATGTTCATTAGCTCTTATTATAGTAAGGTCCTGGTGCCTTGTTTGTTGTCTATGAACAGTCATTCGAGTCCGCAATTCAGTTTTGGTTTCACCTACATAGAATTCTCCACAATTGGAGCAAATAATTGCGTATACAAGATTCTTAGCTTTCCATGATATATCTTGCATAACTATAAAAGTCCGTCCATTCTTAAATGTAAACGAGGTTCCTTCTATTAAACTCGGACATGTCCTACATCTCTTGTCGGTACATTTCTTAACAGATGGTGATGATTCATGAAAATCAAATGTTGATGATGACAAGAAACCTTTCAGATTTTATATATATATATATTATATAGAAACGAGGGAAGTGATGGGTCAACTCGACTTTTGACTGCCACTGAAAACATTTGGGTAGTGACGAAACATTTAGACTTTTGTAGCTGCTACAATGGGTCTATTCTTATTTTTCTTCTTCAAAATCTAAAAAAGAGATGTTATGGTACATGGACAGTATCACCCTCGAACATAACAGGATAGTCTAAATCGGCTAATATCATTCTGCCTGAAGAAGGAGACCCTAAATTTAGCAAACAGTGTTTCATCGGGGAAAGTAACAGAGTGAAAAATTGCATATCGGTAATCGACGAACACTCGTGGAAAAACTAACATAGGCTTTAAGTCTTTTTTTTTTCTTTTTTCTTTCTTTATATATTTTTTTTTGTTTTTTTTTGTGATTTTTCATATATAACAAAGGTGCAGGAGGGGATCGCAAAGTGGGGAAAATCTGCTTGAGGGGACAGGAAAGCGGGAGAGAAGATTTGTCAGGGGACTGGAAAGCTGGAGAAAATTGGATGATGGGGCTAGCATTGGAAGTGGATTGGAAAGTGGGAGGGGTGCAATACTCCAGGAGAGAACGGGAAACGGGAGGGGCAAGTTTTCTAAGCTGACAAGCAAATATAAAAAAATCAAACAAAAAACATCCACCCTTTTACCTCTCGTTTTAATGAAAATTGTTGGCTTCCACGCTACAAAGTCAGCTTTCTTTTCTATATGTGCACAAAAAAGTGGGAGAGTGCATGTGTCCCCGTTTCCCCTCCGCTCCTATGTCCTTGTATGTTGTATGTCATTATCTGCGGTTGTTGTTAATTATGCATGCTGTTTATGTACTTATAATTGATATTGATATTGGTGCATTTAACATATGTGTTGATATTGTATTTCATAGGCTGTATTTTTGAGTGAATAAAGACTTATTATTATCATGAAAAGGAAGGATGTCTTCAAAATAAAATTAATATAAATTACAACCTTGAAGAAAATATAGGGGTTATGGTGATTAGTGCCACTTCCAACAATATTTCAATTATATCGTGGAGATCAGTTTTATTGGCGGAGGAAATGAGAGTACCCGGAGTAAACCATCGACCTGTCGCAAGTCACTGACAAACTTTATCATATAATGTTGTATCGAGCACACCTCGTCATGAGTGGGATTCGGACTGACAACATGAGTGGTGATAGGCACTGATTGCATAGGTAGTTGTAAATCCAACTACCATACAATCACGACCACGAAGGCCCCTGAAGCAAATATATGACCAGCCCCACATTCCTGACGGAATGTTGAAAGGTTGGATATAAATAGATAACAGTTTCACCACTTCATGATACAATATGTACTGCATGATGTACCTAATCATAAATTAACCTATGGACAACACGAACATAATACATAGTTCTTAGTGGGAATGTTTGGTCAATAGCAATCTCTTTAACCTCTCCCCTTTTTTTAGAAATTCCTGTATCAATTCGAGATTGTGATCGGGCATGTTTCTGTTATAATTTCTTGTTTTCCCTGATATTTCAATTCGTATCTTAATTCTTGTTCCTCAACATGTTCACCACTCATTGAAACTGAAAATAGCAAATAAAACATGCCTTGATATGATGTACCAAATATGTATTCATATAGCGGATGTGGCCGAGTGGTCTAGGGTGCTGGACATAAGGATAAACAATTGGTTCTGTAATGTATCAAAGGTGTGAGTTCAAATCCCGTCGAGGGAGAGCAAAACAAAAATGTCAACTAATTCTAACATTGTTGGGTTAAATGTTCAGACATATACACATTGATACTCGCTAAAAAACAATATTTTCGGGTCCGTCGTGGTCGTAGATTTACAACTACCTGTTCTATCATTGCCTATCACCACTAAAGTTGTGAGTTCGAACTCCTTTCATGGCGCAGTGTTACTCCAGTGTACTCGATACAATGTTACTCCAGTGTACTCGATACAATGTTACTCCAGTGTACTCGATACAATGTTACTCCAGTGTACTCGATACAATGTTACTCCAGTGTACTCGATACAATGTTACTCCAGTGTACTCGATACAATGTTACTCCAGTGTACTCGATACAATGTTACTCCAGTGTACTCGATACAATGTTACTCCAGTGTACTCGATACAATGTTACTCCAGTGTACTCGATACAATGTTACTCCAGTGTACTCGATACAATGTTACTCCAGTGTACTCGATACAATGTTACTCCAGTGTACTCGATACAATGTTACTCCAGTGTACTCGATACAATGTTACTCCGGTGTACTCGATACAATGTTACTCCAGTGTACTCGATACAATGTTACTCCAGTGTACTCGATACAATGTTACTCCAGTGTACTCGATACAATGTTACTCCAGTGTACTCGATACAATGTTACTCCAGTGTACTCGATACAATGTTACTCCAGTGTACTCGATACAATGTTACTCCAGTGTACTCGATACAATGTTACTCCGGTGTACTCGATACAATGTTACTCCAGTGTACTCGATACAATGTTACTCCAGTGTACTCGATACAATGTTACTCCAGTGTACTCGATACAATGTTACTCCAGTGTACTCGATACAATGTTACTCCAGTGTACTCGATACAATGTTACTCCAGTGTACTCGATACAATGTTACTCCAGTGTACTCGATACAATGTTACTCCGGTGTACTCGATACAATGTTACTCCAGTGTACTCGATACAATGTTACTCCAGTGTACTCGATACAATGTTACTCCAGTGTACTCGATACAATGTTACTCCAGTGTACTCGATACAATGTTACTCCGGTGTACTCGATACAATGTTACTCCGGTGTACTCGATACAATGTTACTCCAGTGTACTCGATACAATGTTACTCCAGTGTACTCGATACAATGTTACTCCGGTGTACTCGATACAATGTTACTCCAGTGTACTCGATACAATGTTACTCCAGTGTACTCGATACAATGTTACTCCAGTGTACTCGATACAATGTTATGTGATAAAGTCTGTCAGTGACTTGCGGCAGGTCGATGGTGTTCTCTGAGTACTCCGGTTTCCTCCACCTATAAAACTGACCGCCTCGATATAACTGAAATATTGTTGAAAGTGATGTTAAATATTATAAACCTAAGCCAAACCAAACCTTAACACATATTGTTCCTTGATTCCCTCCCTTCTATATTTATTTTAAAAACAGCATTTATTGTGTTTATATTGTCGTGTAATAATGAAACTAAATACAAATGTAATATAATCTAATTAATAATTGATGGTCTAATGAGTTTTTGAAAATTTGTAAAACTGTTTTGTGTTCGTTCCGCCTTGGTATTGTAGAGGATTTGTGTATGCCTTGCATGTTGTCCAATCTATTTGAGTTGATCAATAAATATTTGAAAGAAAAATGTTTGTTACAAGTATCGATTGTGTTTAACTATGAATCTACAACTTTTCAATTAGATTATACAACTGTTCAGACAGTGCGGTATGATTTTTGTTCATTTTGCTTGCGAACCGCATCGGTGGTGTAATGGTTAGCGTGCTCGCCTCCAGTGCGGTAGATCGTGGGTTCATCGGTGGTGTAATGGTTAGCGTGCTCGCCTCCAGTGCGGTAGATCGTGGGTTCATCGGTGGTGTAATGGTTAGCGTGCTCGCTTCCAGTGCAGTAGATCGTGGGTTCGAGCCCCGATCGGATCAAACCAAAGACGAGGAAATTTTTAAAATTTGTTGCTTCTCCGCTAAACACGCAGTATTAAGGAGAAAGAACAAAAACTGGTTGACTCGGAATCAGAATAATGTGTCCAAGTGGGGTGATATATTTTTTCCGCGGACTGTTGTTTCATTCAGTTAGCACTAAAAAAAATAACTAAACGTGTTGGTCTAGAACAAAGCAGACCTCATCATCATCTCATTAAAAATTAACTTGTTCTCCCCATGATGTAGCTGACAAATTGCTGAGATGGCCTTAAACAGCAATCACTCACTCACTCATTGTATTTGTACTGAGATGGCCTTAAACAGCAATCACTCACTCACTCATTGAGATGACCTTAAGCAATCACTCACTCACTCACTCACTCATTGAGATGACCTTAAACAACAATCACTCACTCATTGTATTTGTACTGAGATGGCCTTAAACAGCAATCACTCACTCACTCATTGAGATGGCATTAAACAGCAATCACTCACTCACTCATTGTATTTGTACTGAGATGGCCTTAAACAGCAATCACTCACTCACTCATTGAGATGGCCTTAAACAATCACTCACTCACTCACTCATTGAGATGGCCTTAAGCAACAATCACTCACTCACTCATTGAGATGGCCTTAAACAACAATCACTCACTCACTCATTGCGATGGCCTTAAACAACAATCACTCACTCACTCATTGAGATGGCCTTAAACAACAATCACTCACTCACTCATTGAGATGGCCTTAAACAACAATCACTCACTCACTCATTGCGATGGCCTTAAACAACAATCACTCACTCACTCATTGAGATGGCCTTAAACAACAATCACTCACTCACTCATTGTATTTGTACGTTGTACTCGCAGCAGCTCCTATTGTATGGAAAGCCAAATAGTTCATAATTCAAACATTGAAGTTTTCTTGGTGTAAGCGTGTAACGCCTTACATCACAGGTTTACACGTTAAATAGACAGTTATTATTTATCATACAACGAATGTACAAGTCGTTTGTTTCATTATTTTTTGTTTGTTTGTTTGTTTTTTATTATTTGTTTTTTGTTTTTTCTTTGCTTGTTTTATATCACATTTTGTATATGACAATATACTGGTATGTCGCTGCATGACAAAACATGTTTGTTACTTTTCTAGATTCGACATAAGTAGAGTTTGAAGATACCAAAAGGGTTATCAGAATTCCTAAATCGACGAAGGAGACAAGATAATGGCCAAACGGAAAAGGTCAAAAGGACAAAACATATTCTACAAAAAACGAAACAGGAAACAAAAGATCAAGCAACACGATCCCCACTAAAAGTGGGGGTGAACTCATGTGCTCCGGAAGCGATAGATCGTGAGTCCGAGCTTCGACCGGGTCAAACCAAAGACTACAAAATCGGTATGTGTTGCTTCTCCGCTAAGCATGCATCAGTAATAAGTTCGAGCAAAAACTTGTTGTCTAGGAATCAGGATGATATGTCCGAGTGGGGTGATATGTCCATCCGCGAACTGTTGTTTCAGTGAACTAGAACTATAAAACAATCCATCTAAGCCTGTTGGTCTAGTACAAAGCGGACCTCATCGTCATCTCATTAAAAATTAACTTGTTCTCGCCATGATATAGCTCACTCACTCATTGTATTTGTACGTTGTACTCGCAGCAGCTCCTATTGTATGGAAAGCCAAATAGTTCATAATTCAAACATTGAAGTTTTCTTGGTGTAAGCGTGTAACGCCTTACATCACAGGTTTACATGTTAAATAGACAGTTATTGTTTATCATACAACGAATGTACAAGTTGTTTGTTTCATTATTTTTTGTTTGTTTGTTTGTTTTTATTATGTTTTTTGTTTTTTCTTTGCTTGTTTTATATCACATTTTGTATATGACAATATACTGGTATGTCGCTGTATGGCAAAACATATTCATTACTTTTCTAGATTCGACATAAGTAGGGATTGAAGATACCAAAAGGGTTATCAGAATTCTTAAATCGACGAAGGACAGACAAGATAATGGCCAAACGGAAAAGGTCAAAAGGACAAAACATATTCTACAAAACACGAAACAGAAAGCAAAAGATCAAGCAACACGAACCCCACTAAAACTGGGGGTGAACTCATGTGCTCCGGAAGCGATAGATCGTGAGCTCGAGCTCCGACCGGGTCAAACCAAAGACTACAAAATTGGTATGTGTTGCTTCTCCGCTAAGCATGCATCAGTAATGAGCTCGAGCAAAAACTTGTTGTCTAGGAATCAGGATGATATGTCCGAGTGGGGTGATATGTCCATCCGCGAACTGTTGTTTCAGTGAACTAGAACTATAAAACAATCCAACTAAGCCTGTTGGTCTAGTACAAAGCGGGCCTCATCATCATTTCATTGAAAATTAACTTGTTCTCGCCATAATATAGCTGAAAAATTGCCGAGTTTTCGGAGATAAACAAGAATTACTCACTTACTCATTTACGTCTATATCATTGCTTACTACTTGAAGGTGATTAGATACCGATATGTTACATGTCTTTCAACAATATTTCAGCTATATCGTGGCGGTTAGTTTTATTGGGGAGGAAACGAGAGTACCCAGGAGAAAATAACCGACAAGTAACTGACAAACTTTATTGCATAATGTTGTATCGAGTACATCCCGCCTGAGTGAGGTTTGGTCTTTTCTAGGTTTATGGTGTTTAACGCCACTTTCAATAATATTTCAGTTATATCTTGGCGGACAGTTTTATTGGTGGAGGAAACAGGAGAAACCCACCCACCTATCACATCATGTTGTATCGAGTACACCTCGCTATGAACGGGGTTCGAACTCACAAATGTAGTTCGCATAACAATGTATCATTTCGTATGTAATATATGAACGTTAGAGAATACTGAAAGCGCAATCAAGAATAGAGATACTGGCAACATATGGTACACAAGACGAAGAGAAAACACAACACAATATGTGTCGGACACCACTTTACGCAAACAAACACAAATAACGTAAATAAGACAAAATATTTAACCAAATTGAAGTGTATGTCCTTTTTAAAATGTCAAATCGAACTTATATGTATTATATGAACGAAAAGTTCAAACTCCCTCCTTATCTGGAACGATGGAAGAATCTCTCGTAAAACATTTGTTCTTTCCTATTTTTTCTCTCCTTTCAAGCGCTATTGAATGTGAGTAAAACAGAAGAAAATTATTTACAAGGATTGGAATCAGGATCGCCAATAAACACACTCCGGCAACTGCGCATGCGGAACCAATAATTTTTCCTAGTAATGTTGTTGGAAAAATATCGCCATATCCTACCGTAGTCAATGTGATCAGTGCCCACCAAGATGCGTCCGGAATACTTTTAAATGCTGGATCTCGCGAAAAATACGCCATTGACGAGAATAGCAACACCGCAGTGAATAGGCACATTAACATCAGAAATAAATCTAAAAGGCTTTGCTTAACGGTGTACATAATTATTCGGAATCCTGAGATGTTCTTTACTAATCGAAAAAGCCTGAAAACTCGAATGATCTGCAGTGAATGAATTACATCGTGATATGAATTTTCTTTGTATTTTTCCTTGATGTCGATTTCATTCGCTATGAGTGACATATACATTACTAGTAAAGCAAATGTGTCCACCATGTTTAAAAATGTGATAAATTGTTTCCATGGCAACGGAAAACATAATATTCTACATAGTATTTCAATCGTGAAATAGAAAACTGCAATCGTGGTTAAATAGAACATAAAATTCGCGGTAGCGTAGATATCAGAGGGAAGGAAAACTTCTTCAAATGTACCGTTTTCTGACAAGTTTCCCGAATGTTTTTGTACAATGTCATAGCCAACCAAACCATAAAAATATTTTTCTTCTTCTTCATCAGTGAAATAATCTGCCCAGTCGTCGCTTGTCAGCGAGCGTTTAAAGGCCGGATGTGTATTCGCCACTAACACAAACAGTGATAGTAGAACGAAGGCATTGCTACCATATAAATAAATCTGAAAGGAAAAGAAAAAAATCATCATTATTTTTGGATCGATTGGATAGTGGAACGTTTCCGACAGTACTGTATTTCTTTTTTTTACATTTGATCGTTTTCAGTTATATTTAAAAAACGCACGCAATATGGCACCCAATATAGGCAATATACATAGAAATGTCACGTGATTTTAACGATCACGTGGTAGATAGTCAATATCATGGAAACATTACATGATATTATTGAGGACTTTACACTGCCGAAATTGTGACAGATATTATTTATTATAATGCAATTATAATGCAACGCGTATTTTCATTGGCTATCGAGGGCTGTCACATCTGCAGTTAACATGCCTGAAGGAATGCTATATTCCTACTTCGAATGCACTTGTTTGTAAACTATATGGCTGACCCAGATATTTCCGACCATGAGCATACCAAATAAAGTATTTTTTTTTTATTGTGTGATGTTTTATCAAGATAGTTACCAGATGTATCTAGTTCTACAATATTTAACTCAGTAGTCCGTAAGAGGTCTTCGTGGTCGTGATCGTTGGTAGTTAGATTTAAAACTACCTATAGATGCAATCAGTACCTATCACCACGAACGCTATGAGTTCGAATCTCGCCCAGACGATACAACATTATGTGATAAAGTTTGCCAGTGGCAAGTCCGTGGTTTTTTCTGTGCACTCCGTTTTGCTCCACCAATAAAATTGACCCCCCCAAAAAAATTGATGAAAGTGGTTTTAACACCAAACCCTATGTTTATTTTTTTTTATTGTATAGAATGCTGGGTTTTATGCCAATTCCCGATTTTTTTCGTAACACTTCTGAAATTGTAATTCAAATCATTTGACTGTTCATTTCAAAAACATGCAGCTAACTAAAGTTATAAATAACGTTTTTACCTGCATTAGAATGGAATAAACCCACAAAAATAATGTCCTTCGCCTTTAGTCCTTTACCATTAAAAAGTTCATTATGCCAAATAATTGTAATATTCAATATATTTTTACATACATATTACAATGAAATACATTTGATAATTGGGATAGTATAGTCAGGGCCGTAACTACCATTGAGGCAGTTGCCTCGTCTGATTTTCTGAAGAAGAAAAACAGTCCAGAGTTTGGTTCCGTTAATTTAGACCCCGCTGGATCCGTCCTTGCTTTCTCTATTTTGAAAATGCTCGATACTGATGGACGATTCTCTTTTACGGCGTGGTGAAACAGAAAAGTTACATTATTCCATTGAACACTATGCATAGTACACTTCTGGGGCGAATTCGAGATTTAATTACATCAGCAGGACCACATTTGCTGCCAAGCTGGAGTTATCTCTTCTTAGTATAAGTACACACAGCAACGCCATTTTTTTTTTATTTGCAGGCGATTGTTTGTCCATTGCATACCTCTTGCGCAATAGAGTAAGGTTTTCATTGTGATAATAATTATTAAAAAATGCATTGACGATTTAAATTATTGATTTTGATTTTTTGTGTTTGAATGTCACTTTCAACAATATTTCAGCTATATCATGACGATCAGTTTTAGTGGTGGAGGAAGCCGGATGATCCGGAGAGAATCATCGACCATGGGCAAGCATCTGGTAAACTTTATCACTTGCGGCTGCGAGTCGAGTGGTCCCTTTTTGCAATTTACAAAGCCGGGCGCGAACCCACGCCCTAAATTATTGATGTGTTGATGGTGCATATATAAATAATATCACATTACGTTATATTTATTTTTTCATAGTTATTATATTTTTATTTTTTTATGTATTGCTCAAAGTTTAAAACATTTGTTTTATGTTTAAGCATTCTAAGGGCAGTTGATCAGATTTAATAAATTATGCATGTTAGCATTCATTAATCACATTATTAAGTTTTTACTGATCCAGATAACGTAATACAGTTGTTGGTTTGATGGTTTTATGATGCTTAACGCCACTTTCAACAATATTTCTTAAGTAATATAGTTAATAAATAATTACAAATGTATAATAATAAATTTTACTCTTCAAAAATATATTAATAAAAAAAAAATAAAAAAATATTTTTATATCTTTTCTTTCAATATGGAGACAGAAAACCTTTCAAATTGGGGATGGTTGACACGGATGGTGACGAATAATATTGTTTGGTTTGACATGACTGGGGAATTCCATACTCGGGTCGTTCACGTGATCCGCCATTACACCGGGACGGTCAATGTCAAGGACGTGTTAATGAGATTAGATCTGCTAACAAATAATTAAAATATAATGAACATAAATATTTGCGACAGAAAAATTACGTTAATTACTTGAAAAATTGTGTTCGTAAGACCATGCAACTCACGTGGCCCAAGTTACCGTCGTGTCCGTGATCGTATGGTGTTTGGATTTACAACTACCTATGCAATTGATGCCTATCACCACTGATATTGAGAGTTCAAATCCCGTCCAGGGAGAGGTATATAACATTATATGATAAAGTTTGTCAGTGACTAGCGCAGGTCGGTGATTTCCTCCAGGTGATAAAGTTTGTCAGTGACTTAGTACAGGTCGGTGATTTCCTCCAGGTACTCTAGTTTTCTCTACCAATAAAATTGATCGCTACGATATAACTGAAATATTGTTGAAAGTAGCGTTAAACACAATAAACCCTAACCCTTAATAACCATGTGTTATCATCTAACTTACCTTTGCTAAAACCGATGAACTTGGATACTCCATAGCGGTCCATACTTTAGCTCGCAATGAGATTTTACTGAGAGTATCAATTCTGTCACGAGTTGTCTTTCTTAGGTTCTCTGCCGTTTCCAACACCTTCAATACTTCCATGTCGTCAAAGAAAGATACGTACTTAGTATAGCAGCATGGTTCAATGTTGTTTTCTGTTAATCCCCAATACAATAATTCTTCTCTGAATTTACTTAGACAAACGTCTGTTGAAATGTGTAATTTGTCTCCACCCAAAAAATCGAAAATATTACTGGTACAAGACGCATGCCTGTGAAAATGAATCTCGGTTGCAGTTGCGTTTCCTTTCAATGTTTTTAATATGTGTCGAGAAGCTTCACAATCTGACGTCAGAATTGATTCAAGAACTACTTCCGGTAATTCATACTTGTTTCCTCGGTTGTATATAAACATCTGCTGTTCACTTTGCATATTTAAAAAAAAATATATAATAACTTTAACTTTTATGAGGTTCTATTTTTACCAACCAAGCACCAACAAATCATACTAATTAAAACTGAAACTATATGCAAATCGTCATTCGTGTGTTGCTTCTACAATATACAGTGCATTACATGTATCATTGGATTTGAAGTACATGTATTTACTCAAATGTATTTAAGTAGAAAAAAACAGGTGCGTGTCATGAAGTAGAGTAAGAGTAATCCATTTCACAATTTGAGTAATTGTTTTCAAGAATATCTAATTGATTATTGAATGACAGGTAGCGAACTTTTAATTACACATTGTATATCTTAAATATAATAATTTATATATAATTAATATACCTATTGACTGACAGGTATTATCCCTTTAATTGCAAATTGTGTATCTTAAATATATTTATATATAATTAATATACCTATTGAATGGCAGGTATTATCCCTTTAATTGCAAATTGTGTATCTTAAATATATTTATATATAATTAATATACCTATTGAATGACAGGTATCGAACCTTTAACTACAGTCAAACCAGCTTTAGTGACAAATTAAGCAATAAATATAGTGTGCGCCCCATGATAACACAGGTCATGAAAATCCCTGACGAAATATTACTAGAAAGCCTGAGTAGGGACTCGGGTTCAATACAAGTTCACACCACATCCTATTTAATTATTAATATCATATCTCTGGAACAATTAAAGGTTCAATTATAAACTGTCACATCTCTGTTAGGACTATAATAAGAATTATAATTGGTCATCTATAATTAAAATGTTTTTTGTATATTAGTATACTTGTAATCATTATATTTAAAATAAACAATTTGTACAGTCAAACATGTATATTAAAGAACTTAACAATCTTTGAAAGTATTTATATGTGGATGAAAAAAATCGTAATTCTTAAATTTATATCATGCTCCACTATAATTTCCGTCATGGTTTAATTTTGCAGCCGCCATCTTTAAAAAGTGCAGTCAATTTTATTTTCAAATAGTCGTCGCCATGTTTGCTTGGTCGAATATATGATTATTTATCTCTCATATAGGAGATGAAAATGTGCAGATAATCCTACAAGCCCGTATAGATTCAACTACCTCTAATTGCAAAGCCCCCCGGTCATAAAAGTAAGTTTATGCCGCCATTCAAGGGATTAATTAACCTAGAAGGTATTGTAAATACACTTAGGTAAAATCCAATCTATAGGACACTGAAATGTGTTCAATTTATATTATAGAATCGCATAGTAAGTAAGTAAATTTTATTTAGAGTCGATATATATATACATAGACAACAAATCATAGCTAGGAATGAGGTGCTATTTTCTAATGTGCATACATGTATATAATATGGCACCACCGGGACATTTTCATACGATCTATATGGACGATATCATTCCTAGTTGCATGCATGTTATTTTCTAAACATAAAAATGATACATTGAATCCAGTTGACACTTTCCCACTCTTGGACTCCGGAGCTGAATGTGATCTTTCTATTAAAGTCTATGACGTTATAGACCCCTATTTCCGCGCTTTCCGTTACGTACCGCAGGTCAAACGTTGTATAAGTGTCCGGTTTTAATTGAGGAGTACTGGGAGCATGATCAAACATCGGAAGGTGAGAAAATAAATTAGTTCGCACAATTGTTCACCAGAAACGACATTGGCGAGCATTGCTATAGACTAATATAAGTTTTCTCTATATCCCGAGCCGCTTAAAAAAAAGGAATTTATCATTGTACTCGGTTTTTCACTTGTACGAAAATTGTTCTTTTTAAGGTTTCTCGAACAAAACAATTATCTTGCTAAATTATTAGATTCGTTCATTTTTAAATTATGTAGCAAATATCAAGGATACATGACCAGTCAACGTAATGTTTCATAGAAACATAAATCAAACAGAAGATACGATATTTTCATCATTTTCTCAAACACAATCAACCACTCGCCGCGCCGACACTACGTTATCTAAGACGATTAACTGTTATTTCAAAATGGTTGAAGGTTAACTGAAACCTGAAGTACCGTACCTACCGCGGTATTCGGAATAAAGTTATTAGAAAATATGGTAGATTCTTCAATTTGAATAAATGACAATCGAAAAAGATTTAAATAGTCAGATATGAATACCGTTATTTCATTTAGGACGGACCATTTAACTTGCTTTTTATCAAGTATATAACGCTGAAGATGGCTTAGTTTATTGTGTTTAACGCCACTTTCAGCAATATTTCTGTTATATCGTGGCGGTCTTATTGGTGGAGGAAATCGGAATACGCGGGGTTCCAACTCACAACTTTAGTGGTGATAAGACACTGATTGCACGGGTAGTTGTAAATCCAACTGCAATACGATCAGGACCACAACGGCCCCAACACAGAAGGTGAAAAAAAAGTATTCTGAATATTTTATGTGGATCTAAATATAGTTTTGCAAGGATTTAAATAGCTCAGTTTACATTACAAATCTTTAGTTATTATTTTTTATGAATTGGTCCGGTGTCTGGTGAACATTTATTTCACATTTCAGTATTTTCCATTGTAAAACTACTTTTCACACCTGTTATGTACCAACTATACTAATTTTCTTGATCATGTTACTGGGAAATTCACATATTCTTTGCCTCATCAACCTGATCAAAAGCCAGTCGCCTTAGGGTTGGTCATGTGACATGACATACTGCAGACAAACAATAATCATGAGTTATTATATAATTAGAAAACTGACAGGTCATATTGGGCCTTGCTGGTAGGCAAAGGGATTCTTAACTTATTAACTTAATAGTACAAGTCAACAAAGGTGTGGGTGGGTGGATGGACTAAGGCAGACAGTGATCTAAAAATTGAAAATTATTATTTTTGGTTCTTACATGTATCCATGAAGAAATGATATTGTATGACTAATTTGAGTATAGCAAGATCTGTTTATTACTTTCAAAACAGTGAAATTACTTTGTTTACTCCTCAACAATATTGATATTAAGAACTGCATGATCGTCTCTGATAGATAAAACTGAAAAACAATGCTTACTGCATTTTACACAACCAAATACAGTTTCTTTTCTTTTTTTTTATCTCATCATGCTTTGGATATTGTTTACAGGTTGTTGGCTTCTTATATAGCCTAGAGAATTTGTGTAATATGGAATTGCTATTTTATAATGGATAACAATTTTAAAATGTAACTGATTTTTCCATTGGCAGCATAAATTGTGTGCGACATTTTCCGCAAACGTAAATATAAATTACCGTCTTCTAATCAAAGTACATGTATACTACCGTATTTGTACTCTTAGACATATCAGAATCAACATAAATCATGGCAGCCAGAATGTGTTTTGAGTTTTAACATGGATTGGCGGATATTAGTAAATTTTATCCCTCGCTTCTGGCTCGGGATACAATACTAATATCCGCCAATTCATGTTAAAACTCCCAACACATTCTGGCTTCCATGATTTATTTCTTAATTATACAGAGAATTAATGATTATGTAACACGAACCCCGCTTAAACCGGGGAAGAAACCAGGTGCTCCGGAAGGGTAGCCATGAAAATGCTAATAGTCACGATAAGCGCCAGCAATACTAACCCTAGCATTACAAATTCCGGTGAATTCGATTTCCATACACGATGCGGTGCACTCGATACAACAATATGTGATTAAATATGACAGATACTTATTGCAGTTCTGTATTTGCTCTTGTTACTCTTGTTTTCATGATACAATAAAACTGACAAATTTAACAGAGATCTCGTAGAAACTGGCGTTAAACATCAAAAATCGTTTTTTTACTAGAAATCAACAATATTTTGATATCAATACCAGGAATTTCAAAACATGCACGACCTGCTTTCAAATTCTTTCAAGTGTGTGTGTGGTTTTTTTTATTTGCATGTGTGTATATATTTTTTTTTTGCTTGGTTTGTTTTTAATATGGAAATTTGGTTATCGTGATATGTCTGTGGATATCCAAACATTAAGAAAACAATAATAATAATAATTAAAACTTCTAATTTTAATTAATGTATTACGATAATGGCTACATTCGTTTAATTCATTTCATCGACGCTCATATACCATAATTTACTGTAAGTGCCTATTGATTTAGTTGAAAGATTTCACTCCTCAAATTAAAGTTAAAATAAAATTAATTAATTATCTAAAAGTAATTAGTAATAAGGTAAATGGAAGGTTGTGATCATTCATCAATGTTCAAAAGTTGAAGTAAAGATTAATTTCATAGTAGACATGATTGTCTTGTTTGACCGAGCAAATTTCTACTTGAAAATCATTTAATATTTTATAAAAATTAAAATATTTTATACTAATGGAGCAGGAACTGCTTACCCTTCCGGAGCACCTGAGTTCACCTCCCAGTTTTTTGTGGGGTTGGTTTTGCTCGATCTTTAATTTTATATGTATGTTTTGTAGATCGTTGTTTATCATTTTGTACTTTTTCTTTTGGCCATTTTATTGTCTGTTCTTCTTCGATTTACGGATTCTGATTACCCCTTTGGTATCTTCAAACTCTTCTCCAAATAATAAAGTTTTTATATCTCTCCGATAATTATGGTGGTGTAAAAAAACAATTTTTATTGATCGACTATTTTGTTTATTTGTGTCATAACAAATTGTTAAATACCAGTTAATAAGATAATAAAATATATGATTCGATTAAACCGAATGTGTTGTAAATATATTAGTTGTTTACTAGTTTATATGTACATAAAATAAATAGCTTTGTTTAGATAAAACGGTCAATCGGTATACATTATATGTGACAAAACGGGTATGTCTTGCCATAAGAATTATTTTTTGAAGTCCATCAATATGAATAACAAATGAAGGGAGATAATTCGTTGTGCGAGATGCTCAGATGTCCGCAATTTTCTTAGTAAACATATCCAGTCATATTTGAAACTATTATCCATAGACTATATACCATATTGAACGTCAGATTGAACCTGTTTTGAAGATAAGAGTTGTGAGTTCGAATCCCGCTCATTGCGAGGAGTACTCGACACAACATTATATAATAAAGTTTGTCAGTGACTTCCGGCAAGTCGGTGGTTTTCTCCGGTATCCTCCACCAATAAAACTGATCGACACGATATAACTGAAATATTGTTGAAAGTGCCACTAAACACCATCACTCTAATCCCTAAACCACTAAGGTAGAATCTCGTTATGATACTCATTTCAGGCGTAAAAATGTCCAGACACTTACTCATGGTCAGGGCTTTCCCCGCAGTTAGTTCATTAAACTGTTCGATCGTTGCTCCCCCCATTACGTCTGGTAGTCATGTTATAACTTAAAAAGTACTTGATGTTGACGATAAAATACCACAAACCCTAACCCAACCCAATGTTTATTCATATGACTACAAACAAATTAAGGTTACCCCTGCCATTGACCTTAGTTTGACATGACATTATAATAGCCCGGAGCTCTAGTCTGAGTTATTCCATCCGTCATTCCGGGTCTTTTTGTGTACCTACAATAGACACATAACGCGGCTTAATGGCCACATTAATGTCAGGTGACAACAACAATTAGACAATTTACATACAAATGTTATGACATGTAAATTAAACATAAACATATATTATACTTATATTCGGTAATTATTTATTAATGATTATGCAAGATGATCTGTATTTTGTGTATTTTATCTAGTATGACGAATATTCGGGGAAGACTGTTTACATGTAACATTTGGGGAGGGACTACGTTTTTTTTTAATTGTTATTGCCAGCGTTTATAGAAAAAAAATTATTTGAAAGATTTAAAAGATTTCTTTTTTAATTATTCTACTATTTTCAACAAGAAATTTGTGTGAAATTAAGGTTTATATTATTTATCGCCACCGTCAACAATATTTCAGGCATACCACTGACAAAAGCAACCAACCTGTCACAAGCCGCTGACAAACTTCAGCATCGTATTTTTTTAGTTTTCTGTGTAGATTTATGTCGAACATCATATTGTCGGTCCTTCGAATTAGTGCTTCTGATTACCCGTTTAGTATCTTGAATCTTTTCTTAATGTTAGATCGAATACACCACGCCATAAGTGAAGAGCGAACTTGCAATTATAGTGGCGATAGGCACTGGCTTCATAGGTAGTTGTACATCCAAACCATATTCCACCGTTGCAACAATGGGTGTTTATGATGTTTAACACCACTTTCAAAATATATTACAGTTATATCGTTGCGGTCAGTTTTAATGGTGGAGGAAACCGGAGTACACAAAAATGAAAACTATCGAGAATCGAACGCACAACATTAGTGAACTCGAACGCACAACTTTAGTGGACTCGAACACACAACTTTAGTGGACTCGAACACACAACTTTAGTGGACTCGAACACACAAATTTAGTGGACTCGAACGCACAACTTTAGTGGACTCGAACACACAACTTTAGTGGACTCGAACACACAAATTTAGTGGACTCGAACGCACAACTTTAGTGGTGATCGGCACTGATTGTATAGGTAGTTGTAAATGCGATCACGACCATCGATGGCCTCCTAGACTATTACCACGTGACATGCATATATACTTACATACGTTTAATTTATTCCAATATGTTAATAACAGGTACAAAATGGCTATAATAACAATAACCACAGACATAACATAATATAGGAAGGCTATAAAATTAACGGTGTTTCATAAGATATAAAATCGACTTGCTAGTCAGTTTGGTTTGGTAACTTTTTAGTAGAATTAAAAGAAAAGTTCGAAGAGCAGACAAAGCAATGGACAAAATATGTAGGACAACAGGACAAACAATGATCTACAATATATTGCATAGAAAACTAAAGATCGAGCAACATGCACCCCCCGAAAAACCGGGATTGAACTCGGGTGCTCCGGATGGGTAGACAGTTCCTGCTCCACATATTGCACCCGTTGTGTTACGTGTTAGCTTTATGACGCACCCGGTAATAAGTCATGAATGCGGATAAGACCAGATCGTGATTATGACAAAAAGATACTCCGTAATGGTTAATCAGGTCATGGTGATGACCGTAAAACTATCGAAGTGATGACTTCAACTTAACCATTAGGAACCCTTGGTTCAGTAGCTTCCCTGTAAGCATCAACCTTCTGTCAAGGAAATCATAGTAAGAACCACAAGCTCGAGAACATCGTATCAGCTGAGAGATATATACTGCATATGCAGGTGCTGCTGGAATTTTGCTACATATAAATGGAATGTTCACAATGGGAAAATGTAAATCATCTCTTTAGTCGTAAAGTTTCGTTCTAAACCGGCCCTCGAGGACAAGTTCTAGTTGTAGGTCAAGGTATGAAATGCATGAAGTATCTGTGGTACCCTTTATTTAAAGCCAATGGGAAACTACCCATTTACAACTATACAAAATTGAGCATGTAATTTATATAAACATTTGAGAAAACAGGACAGCCAATCCGGAATGGACAATTAAGAGACACTGGCAACGTTAGGTACACAAGACACAGGACGAAGGCAAGCAAAACACAACACAGAAAACTATCAAGATGAACCACATGGACCCCACTACAAACCCGAGTACAGAAAATTATAAAGATGAACCGCACGGACCCCACTAAAAACCTGAGTACAGAAAACTATAGAGATGAACCACACGGACCCCACTAACAACTTGTGTACAGAAAACAATAAAGATGAACCACACGGACCCCACTACAAACCTGAGTACAGAAAACTATAAAGATGAACCACACGGACCCCACTAAAAACCTGAGTAAGAAGATGCTGTTTCTTATAAGACACCCATCGTGTTACACATACGTGGGTTAAAGTGTTTTTGGACAAATACTGAATATTTTCTATCATTAACAGATCAGAATCCTCTCAAAATGTTTAATTACTTTGTCAAAAATGCGTACCCCCTTAAGAAAAACTCATCAAATTTACACGAATCTCAAGAACTGTCTGGACCTTTGCCAAAAAAAAATGAAATCAGTTAAAATACTGAAAACTTTCACCCAGATATAGTCTAGTCCAGTAAAATTCTTGTCGGTGATAAAGGAAAGAAAAACTCTGCCATTTTAAAATAAATATTATAAATAAGAGCGATCTAAAGGTTTCTAATAAAAAAATAATACGAGATACGATTTTGTTTATTACTCACATTACACTATGTAGAAATACAAATAATATAGGTTTGATTAGGTTTATGATGCTTAACGCCACTTTCAACAATATTTTAGTCATGTCGTGGCATTCAGTTTTACTGGTGAAGAAAACTGGAGGACACGGAGAAAACCACCGACCTGTCGCAAGTCACTGACAAACTTTATCACATATGGTTGGACATCTCGCCCTGATCGAGTTTCGAACTCACAACTTGGTGACTGCATAGGTAGTTGTAAATCCAACTACCATACATTGACGGCCACGACGGTTCCCACAATTAGTCAAAAATGCTGTATCACATAATGCTGTATCGAGTACACCTCGCCATGAAAGAGGTTTGGGCCTAAAACTTTAGTGGTGATAGGCACTGATTGCACAGGTAGTTGTAAATCCAACTACCATACGATCACGACCACGACGGCCCCTACAAATAATATGTATTTACATTCGCAATGTACGAGTTGCTTCAGGCAACGAGAGACGTTGGTCAAGACTGTACAAGAACGTTGAGGTTGATTGAAGAACGTCCGAACGTAGAATAAAACAAAAACACCTTGAAAGGGAAATAAAATATGCCAAACACGCAAATAACCATGTAGTGGGCAGTATCACCCCAATTAAAATTAGATGTTTGTTGAGCAGTAACTGCTTACCCGTCCGGAGCACCCGAGTTCACCTCCGGTTTTTAGTGGGGTTCGTGTTACTCGATCTTTAGTTTTATATGTATGTTTTGTCGATCGTTGTTTGTCCTTTTGTGCTTTTTCTTTTGGCCATTGTGTTGTCTGTCCTTCTTCAATATACGGATTCTGATTACCTCTTTGGTATCTTTTGGCCATTGTGTTGTCTGTCCTTCTTCGATATACGGATTCTGATTACCTCTTTGGTATCTTTTGGCCATTGTGTTGTCTGTCCCTCTTCGATATACGGATTCTGATTGCCCCTTTGGTATCTTTTATTATTATTATTATTATTTCTTTGCGATACACCAAGTTGTTGTATCACCAAGAAATAATGGACAATACAGATACAACACATATCTAATTTTGATTTGATTTATCAAACTAAAACTACTGTTCAAATTAAAGTTGTTTTGGTGATAAGATGTGGCTTTATAGGTGTGCTTTACGTTTGCGTTCTATTTATAGGTTACGGCGAAAGTATTGGTTTGTTAGCAGTGTCGTTGGATACAATGTAGAAAGTGGGCACTAACGACGGTAAAGTCCTACTTTGATTGAAATTAGTCGTGTAGATTCAGGGGAGATTTTAAAATATATTACGTTGGACGGACGACAAGTGATGACAATAGTTTGCATGACCATTTGGGTCAGGTGAGCTGAAAATGATTATTGAAATCAACATTATATATTCGCATATTCATGTTGTGTCAATCATCATGAAAATAACAATGTCATCAAATAAAATGAAAATGTGACACACGTGATAGCCACGTGCTACAGACAAGATGAACCCGTATGCGTCTAATAAGGTACACAGGCGATCAAGATATGCACGTGTAGAAAAGTATGACAAGACACTTAGTTGGTACACGCACAAAAATGTCGCGACCGGGAACTGAAATTATCTAAATAAGATATGCAAGTTGATACAAATATATTCAGATCTTAGGATACTCTGGGTTTTTTTATTGCAGAAAATACAATGGCCAAAAGAACAAACATTTATTAACAAAACACGTCACGGAAAACTAAACATGCACCAATGTACTCTTGTATAAGGATGATTTGTATTCCTTAATAAAAAAAAACCCACTGCAATGTCTATGTAGCTTTATACCCTTACACTCAGTGCCGGATTTAGGACAAATGAGTCCCTGTGATAGTTAAGTTATGAGGCCCTTTACTTGGACCCTGAAGGAGATAGATCCGGTGGTCCTATATACAGGCAGTCAGGCAAACCGACTTCAAATTTAATATTGTTCCACATAAGCAAAAATCCACCACAATTTTTATTTAGCAGGAAGATGGGTCCCCTGTCCAACGGGAGTCTGTGCTTTAGCACACCAAAGCACAATGGCAAATCCAGCACTGCTTAGAGTTATACTTCGATGACGATCGCTTTAAACACATATCAATCAAGTGATCGGCTAATTGTTTGTTGAAGATTGCATTAGGTTATGAGCATGACATGAGAGCGTGCACTAGTTCAGTTATACCATGGCTGCTGGATTTATTGGAGTAGGAAACAAGACGTACAAGACGGACAGTAATCAATCTACTGACAATTTGTTCACGTAGAGTTAAATTGTATCTAATATAACTCTCCCTAGTAAACTTATATACCACTGTTTACAAGTAACTGACGAGTTAATGAGTAAGCTATAATAGGTCCTAGTCAACTTATAAAACACGGTTTACAAGTAACTGACGGGTTAATGAGTAAGCTATAATAGGTCCTAGTAATCTTATATAACACGGTTTACAAGTAACTGACGGGTTAATGAGTAAGCTATAATAGGTCCTAGTAAGCTTATGTAACACGGTTTACAAGTAACTGACGGGTTAATGAGTAGGTTATAATAGGTCCTAGTAAACTTATATAACACGGTTAACAAGTAACTGACGGGTTAATGAGTAGGTTATAATAGGTCCTAGTAAGCTTATATAACACGGTTTACAAGTAACTGACGGGTTAATGAGTAAACTATAATAGGCCCTAGTAAACTTGTGTAACACGGTTTACAAGTAACTGACGGGTTAATGAGTAGGTTATAATAGGCCCTAGTAAACTTATATAACATGGTTAACAAGTAACTGACGGGTTAATGAGTAAGTTATAATAGGTCCTAGTAAACTTGTGTAACACGTTTACAAGTAACTGACGGGTTAATGAGTAGGTTATAATAGGCCCTAGTATACTTATATAACACGGTTTACAAGTAACTGACAGGTTAATGAGTAAGTTATAATAGGCCCTAGTAAACTTGTGTAACACGGTTTACAAGTAACTGACGGGTTAATGAGTAAGCTATAATAGGTCCTGGTGAACTTATATAACATGGTTAACAAGTAACTGATAGGTTAATGAGTAAGCTATAATAGGTCCTAGTAAACTTATATAACACGGTTTACAAGTATAACTGACGGGTTAATGAGCAAGCTATAATAGGTCTTAGTAAGCTGATATAACACGGTTTACAAGTAACTGACGGGTTAATGAGTAGGTTATAATAGGTCCTAGTAAACTTATATAACACGGTTTACAAGTAACTGACGGGTTAATGAGTAGGTTATAATAGGTCCTAGTAAACTTATATAACACGATTAACAAGTAACTGACGGGTTAATGAGTAGGTTATAATAGGTCCTAGTAAACTTATATAACACGGTTTACAAGTAACTGACGGGTTAATGAGTAAGTTATAATAGGTCCTAGTAAGCTTATATAACACGGTTTACAAGTAACTGACGGGTTAATGAGTAAGTTATAATAGCTCCTAGTAAACTTATATAACATGGTTAACAAGTAACTGACGGGTTAATGAGTAAGTTATAATAGGTCCTAGTGATATAGTGACCCTATGCACAGTGCAGGATTTAGATAAAGATAGACCCTAGGCTAATCCACTTGTGAGGCCCCTCCCAATTCTCCACGTGACCTTCACGACTGGAGAAACATGGAAGCCTGTTTAATCAATTTAAATAAAGGCAAAGATGATGAGGGGTGTTTATAATTCTGCAATATTCTGAAATGGAGTGCAACTATGTAAGGACAAATACTGAAGGATTGTTTAGAAAGTACAGTACGTTATGACAGCATAAGCATGAAATTCCAATAACAGTGTTGAAGATATTATACACCTTGACCGGAGTCCCCCTAAATGTTGAGGCCCTAGGCTTCAGCCTATCGAGTCTATAGGTAAATCCGGCACTGCCTATGCACCATTCAATGGAAATGGCTATTTCGATTACTATGAAACTAATAATCGATGTGACACATAACTACAATATTTATTTATTCAAACTTCACCTTTAATAGTGGATGGATGGTTTGCCACGAGGAATATGACAGTCAATGAATATTAAGATCGGGACAGTTTGCCTAGCAAAAGACCACCAACGACTAATCGTAGCAAAATAATCCCCCATGAGGTGTTGCTGCACGTTTAAGCAACGTGGTATCTACATACACGCGGCATTAATTAAAGTCCCGTTTTAAAAAGTTTATATTCCGATACCAATATCTTGTCGAAATATATTCCGTCTCTGCAGAAAAAATTATAAGCGATGCATTTTCATATAGTGAAAATGTATAAAGATAAAGAAGTCAAAAATGTGAAGAATTTTTTTGTGAATGTGTGACGTAAAAATATTTTTGACATTTACGTCACCGAATATGGTACTGCTTTGACAACTATTTTACCTATTTTGTTCCTGTATTTAAATACTGTTACAGTGACAGCCGGAACCTTTGAACCGTAATGAGAGCGGGAGGTTTGGCGCCTTAAAATCTGATTCAACCCACCATTTCTTTAGAAACGCCTGTACCAAGTCAGGGTCATTACGGTTTTCACAGTTTTCCGGTTGTTGACTGATTTTGTCTGTTTATATAATTATGAGTTTTGACTTTCCCTTTGTAAGATTGTTCGGAGTTCGGTAATTTTGTTATTACCTTTATTTATATATCTTTATTTTTTTTAGCCTTTATTAATACAATGGTTTACAGATAACAAGTTAAAATATACAATACATACAAATATGTGATAACAAAACAGCTATATACAATGTTTGCAACATGAGAGAGAGTTACATTTTTCAGCCATGAGGGCAAACACTTTTAATTAATAAATCAAATAATATTAAGTGCATAGTATTTTTTGTTTTTGATATTTTTGTCAGATTCATCAAAGTTTCAAATTTCAGACTTTTTAAAATACTATTTTTCTATCCAAGTTTTTCTTTCTAAAGGTCAGCTGTGTTTGTTGCCTCGAAAAAAAAATAGCGCATGCGATATTCCAAGTTGGAAAATCGGCGAAACCCTGACCTAGGGAAGGTGCTTTCGCGTTTTAATTTCGTTTTTCAAAAAGGCAAAGTCTAACATACTATAATCACTCTAGTTAATCTTATTTCAGTCCGTGACAAATATGCACATTTAGGTACTAATTTCCTAACTGCATAGATTTGGGTATAGTTCTCAGGGGTCTTATTGCATATATTCGGGTACAGGGTACATTTTAATGCATATCCCGTCAAATGTTGTCCAAGTACACAACGCTTTTTCCTTGCGCTACAAACGGATTGAAAAATTTCACAATGCGAACCTCTTCGAAAACACCATATTTGCAAGTATCGTCAACTACGATTGGTCAATAATCAAATGCATTATTCAATCCATCTCATACCAAAAATGTAAAAGAATATAACGGATTGAAAAAAAAGTATAGTGGTGCGAACCTCCTCGAAAACGCCTTCCGTCAAAAAAAATGGTTTCATCAATGATGCAAATCTTGACACATAAGAAACATTCTTTTCGGAGTACTTCTAATTCTCATATTATATGCATATATATATATACATATGTACAAAATGTATATACGTCTGAAAATTAAACCAAACAGGGTTAGAATTAGATCTTAGAGCTGTCAATTTTTTGTTCTTCCCTCGACGGGATTTGAACTCACACCATTGATACACTGCAGCACCATTCGCTTAGCCTTACGTCCAGCGCCCTAGACCACTCGACCACATCCATCCCCTATATTATTTGGACATCTACTCCTTTACCACGGGGGCAACCACTACCGGGGTAATAGTGGCTGCGTCCATTAGATATAAAGTTATATTTACAAATGACACATAGTATAAAAGCGAAAATATGTAGAATAAAATGTTCATAGTGTGAAATTAGTATTTCAATATAAGTATATTATTATATTGGCAATACATAAAAAGTCATCATATACATAAAACTACAAAAATCTACATAATGTATAATATATGTCTTAAAGTAAAATACAGACAATTGTTGAATACAAACATACATGATGAATAAAACAAGTGATATCTATAAAAATAATAGAAAAAAAGAAACAACGAGATAAGTCATAAAACATTTGATTGTGCTAAAATGATATTTCTTTCATGGAATAACTTCTTTAAAAGATTTCTTCCAATTACATCTAAATACATGCCTTCAATTTCATTTATATAAAAACCACAATCTCCAATCAACAATTTATTTTTTATATAATTAGGTAGGTCCACAAAATCTAGTTCCACAGTGTTAAACGAGATATCATTTAAAAGAGGCCTTCTTATTTTTTTCTAATGCAGGACATAACAAGAGGAAATGGCATGAATCTTCTACTACATTACAGTCACATAGAGAGCATTTGTTACTGTTTTTTAAACTCATTTTGATAAGCAAATTATTTAAGCACAGCAAATTGATTCGACAAAGAAGATTAAGTCTAGATCCCTCAAAATCTCTCATATCTTCGAGATAGGGTTGCTTCCCTTTGTGTATATAGAATGTAATATAGTCACGGAGAGAACTTTTACTCATGATTTAATTTCTTAGTTTTGTGTAGGAGAACTGACCCATAAAAGCATTAAACCTTTCTTTGTTAAAGTCGTTTACATGATACAAATAGTCAAGTCCTACTGATTCAAATACGGTTTTCAAAGCAGGTAAGTAGTCCCAAGCATGAGCGGAAAGAGCGTGCATCTCATCAAAAACTATCTTGCAGAGTCTTTTATTTGGTAAGTTATTTATATAAGAAAATTATGAGGCTCTCTGTCTATTCAAAAAATCATTGATAGGTTCCCACCCAAGCTCGATAAGAAGAGACGCTTTAGACATATTCACCTTTGTTTTCATTATGATCTTCGCCGCTCGAAATTGTATGCTATTTATCAAATCTTCGTTTACTTTAGAGGATGTAAAAAAAAATGTGAAATTGAAGGTCGGAGACCTGAATTTCATAACGCGTCTCCGAACTCAACACGATTAAGATTGCCGTGTTCAGCAAGAATACGGGACATGAAATTAATTGTATTATCCATATTATCTTTGATATACGTTTGGACATGATAGTTTGATTTCAGAGTTCTTGTTACATATACTCCCATATATTTATATTCGTTTGTTTGGTGGATACAGTTATCACCTAATTTCCATACTTTTTCTCTGTCAATCCGTCTAGATATTTCCTAAGTGCATATTCCATCTGCATACCCTTAAAGTCCCAAAAATCCACCTGTGGAAATTACATTTTGCATAAGGGTCATAAGGTGTTGTTTTGCCAGGTGAGCGATTCAGGCTCCTGGGAGCATCTAGTTTATATATACATCTAAAGATATAATTGTACATACGTTATTTTTTTCAGAAATTGCGTGAAGTGAAGTTCTAGTCACTCACTCACCAGACTTGGGGTCAATTACTTTCAAATGTGATCGATTACATTACAATTACTTTGCAATTTTCATGATTACATTACATTAGGATTACATCACTTTGTAAATGTAATCGGTTACATGTAATGTCATGACAACTAATACATTAGTGTTTTATGTTATTTTGTCTCGTGTGCATCTGTCCAATATCCCTTATATGTTTTAATGTATTTCTTAATCAGAACTATGAATTACAATTCAGTTGTAATGTGATCATTACATGCAATAACAAACAGTACATTGTAAATTGTAAACAGGAATTCTCATTTTCCTATTATTCATAAAATATGTCTTCTCTTATATATGACCAATATTGATTCCATCTTATACTATTAGTAAATATTATAACATACATTTGCACATTTTAATAATATATATCAAATAATTTCAAACATCCTGTGAAAGTTTATTGGGGATAATAAACTAGCAGTTAATTTCCTGATAAAATTTGTAATTAAGGTATTATTTATGACACCAAATTATGTAACAATCACCATTACTAAATTTCACACCATTTGAATGTTTGTCCTTGATATATAATTCAGAAGATAAAAAAAAAAATCATTCTGATTCTAAAAACTTGCTTAAAAATGTACATAATTTCTCAGTCTATATATGAAAACTAAATCCTTAATTTATGTAAATAGGTTTAATAAAATATCATATAATCCAATATTAAAAGGAAAATCATCACCAAAATAAAAAGCACAAATATCACATATATCTGAATATCAGATACAAGCCCCATTAGATTATTCTATAAAAAAACATCCAAAATTTTACAAATATTACAACTTGTTATTTATCAGTTAATTTGTAATATACATGTATGTACGAGTATCATATACAAATGTTTCTGAAAATTATAATTTACATTTTGCTTTTTATATAATATCTTTATTGAAATTTAAATCTCTTTTTGATCTTGTATAAGAAATCTTCATGAGATACCTATGTTTTGGTTTATATAAAATATTTCTTTATCTTATGCGAATCATGAGGACATAGTGATAGTCTTTCATAGAAGCAATTTCATATATGAAATCTTGAAAGTTGTGCCAGATAATTAAAAATTTTAGACCTTGTGTTTTACAAACTGTGTTCACTGAATTTTTGAAACCCTAAAGAAATTGAAATTGAGATATTATTTATTTGGATATCAAGTCTTTGAAGTCATAATTTATACTTAATATTTGTTGTAGCTGTGATAGTTTTGATTGCAATTAAGCATATAATAATATCTACATTATGTGCTTAATAAATTTCATGGAAAAAAATTCATTTACATAAATCATACATTAAATATGTACGGAGATCTATGTTTCAGTTAAGACAAAATAAGTCAAAATGATGAAAAGTAATCTAAATGTAATCAGAAAGTAACCATGATTACAGGGTCAATTACATTACTATTACATGCAATCTAAAAAAAATGTCCGATTACAGATTACATTCGATTACATGAAAAATGTAATCGATTACAACCGATTACGATTACAAATTACGATTACTCCATGTCTGTCACTCACTCACTCAATGATAAAAGAGGAAACAATTTTCGGTGATAATTAAGATTGCGTTATTAGACTGGAATATTCCATTTTCCATCAAATATAGAAAATTAATATAATTGTGCATACGTTAATTTTTAAGATTTCTGTTAGTTGATAAATCTAAAGATATAATTGTACATACGTTATTTTTTTTTGAAAATTGCGCTAGACTCACTCACTCACTCCCTCACTCACTCCCTCCCTCCCTCCCTCACGCACGCACGCACGCACGCACGCACGCACTCAAATCCAGATTTATCAATAACAAATAATTTGGGTCCTATCATAAAAAATGGCGGCACCCTACAGTGATCAGTATGTCCATCCGTCCGTTCGTCTGTCTGTCATTTCATCTATATTATATTATAACATCAACTCACTGAAAAAAACCCAAAAGAATCTAAATTATGAATAACAAATATCATCAAATTGAATGACAATGAACGGTTATTGTGAATATACTTACAAGTAAATTTACATTTCTAAATAAGGTGTCAATCTTTTACATAAACATGTATTAAGCTTATTTGTACATGCATGCTTTGCTGATATTGTAAATGTAGACATGTTAATTGCAAATAGAGCGAATATTATCTTTCGTCATATGATAAAAGCCCAACCCATTCCATAATGTGAATTCATTGTGCAAGTTATTATATTGCATGTAAATTGAACATATTTCTGGGTTTCATCTCTCATCGTTGACTATACCAAGGTAGAACAATACAAATATTTGTCGACCTCTGACAAACCTGCTTTGAACTTTCATATCTTGCCTAATAGTTTGCATATTATTATAAAGTTGGGCGCAGTTAATAGACAAAAGCAACATCTTCACTTCTACTTCTTTTTGATTCAAATTATTGGAGGTCAAAATATTGCATGAACTTATTTGGAAGAAAAATTGAAAATTCAATTGATTGATTGATTGATTTGATTTTTGGTGTTTTAACGCCACTTTCAACAATATTTCAGCTATATCATGGCGACCAGTTTTAGTGGTGGAGGAAGCCGGAGTACCCGGAGAGAACCACCGACCATGGGCAAGCAACTGGTAAGCTTTATCACTTGCGGCTGCGAGTCGAGTGCACCCTTTTTGTAATTTACAAAGCCGGGCGCGAACCCACGTCGTATTGGTGATAGACTTGTATGAATTGTTAGATCCAACGACCTAACTCATTGAGCAAAATTCAAATGAACATTCATATATTTGAACTTAGCTAGGTAGTGTAAATA
The DNA here is from genome assembly GCA_963383655.1 of Bathymodiolus septemdierum. Taxonomy (NCBI): domain Eukaryota; kingdom Metazoa; phylum Mollusca; class Bivalvia; order Mytilida; family Modiolidae; genus Bathymodiolus; species Bathymodiolus septemdierum. The sequence continues at coordinate 56,148,050 of OY726527.1, forward strand.
TTTTTCTTGCGATCTGAAGAGCTAGGAGAAAACTTAAAACAGTGTCTCAGAATTATAATACAGAGCCTGTTTTTTTTTCATTGAAGTTATTTCGAATTTTAAGGTAAAGTAACAAATTACGTGAATAACTTCAAACGTGATTTATTTTTACACAAGACCATGTTTAAAAAAAATGTGACATAAATAGGCCTGCATGGTCGGCTCTGGAACACTGGATTCCTTTGGTGAACGTTTATATAATTTTCAGGAAAGGAACTGGTGGTGACTTGATTTAAATAATGTTTAGCCCTTTAAAGGGCTGTTGTAGCACCTAAAAAGGACTGATCAATATTTGTTTAGTTCGCCACAACGACGTTGAGCAAATTTATAGGAGTACCGTCGGCGTCCATGTGCTCGTCATCGTCAGCGTCCCCGTCCACGCTCATATCTCAGCAACTATAAGTTGTAGGATAATGTTAACTTGATTGTAGATGCATCTGGGATGATAGGTCAGCATCCAGGCAAAAGTAGGTCACTTTGACCCACATTTCGCGCTTCAATTACTTGTGAAACGTGGTGGGGTATCATATAATGTCCCATTAGATGCCCTATTTTTTGCTTTTGGGTGTTATGAAACTGAGTTATATCATTTTGCAAATCGCTAATTTCACATTTTATCTTTATTTCTGATGTCAATGGTTGTTTTACCTTTTATATGCAGAATATGTATAATAATTGTTTCGTACGATTAAGTACATTTTAGTTGAGTTTTCATACGAAGTATATGCAATGTTTACATTTTCTGCCAAATGTCTTTTCTTCATTTGCGTTCGAGTTATCGTTCTTGAAATAGTAATATACAAGTTTTTACAAGGATGGTTTTAAATCCGTGTTTAATAGTTGATAAATTTGTGATATGTAATAGCATGAATTTATATATATGTTTTCTTGTATTCGATATTGTCAGTATTATAATCGGATGTTCGAGATCCGCGAAAAATAGTTTTTTACGGGAAATTTCATGACATTCATGACGTTTTGATCCAACGTAAACAAGTTGGTAAGTTTGAAATTAGACTGTCCCAGAGATCGGCTGTGTTCGATCTCCTAACCTATTAATTTTCACATTTGGCATTGTGAATTCGTTTTTAAAGTTAAAGAACACTTCGTTCTATTTTTACTTTAATGTTTATACACATCTTCAGTATATATAGTGTTTAAAGACGGTGAATGCCGTGACACTCATACTTGAAGGTGGCGTTTTCTAATATTACATTTTAGCCCAAACCTGGCCTAAAATTGGAATTACATATTTGATAATTACTTATTTCTAAATACTGACTTTATGCAGGTTCTTTGATTTGATTAATATATTGTAAGATATTTTCTATTTGATTGATACTAAAATTTATCCTGCATAATAAATAATATGTTATATCATCGTGTTACACATGCAGCTTCCACGCCTTATTCCTTTTTAGTTTTCGCTCGGTAGTTCTACGTTTTAATAGCAATTGGTGGCAGCGGTCTTACTCATTTCTCAGGATTTTGAAGTTATTGATATATTTTGAAGTGGAATTTTTGGTGTTGGTTGTAGAGAAGTGGTTGCTGCATGTTTTTATTTATTGCGGAAAAACTGAATATTTATTGCGGAAAAACATGCAGCATTGACTGAAACGAGAATTCGTTTAGTATAAGAGATATTTTGACTTAGAATTTTGTACTCTAGAATTGAATAGTTCAGATACATTTTACAGTATATTATTATTGTATCCTAGGACTGAATAGTTCAGGTACAATTATTTGTATTGAAGTGCTTTATTTATTTGAGTAGTAAAATCACTCATTATGGACTCTTTAACCCCTCACACTTCCCGCAATGGTGTTCTTACCCGTTTGCAGGCTTCGAAGGGGAGAAATTATGTATCAATGGAGGTTGATGAAAATCATACCGATGATTTGTCTCGGTTTATACAAGCAATTGTACATGCTAGTTCTAATGAGGTAGGTGAGTCAAATTTTGGAACACTTGGACAGAGATGTCATAGTGACAGTGCATTACATTCATGTAATGGAAAAATGAATGGATCTATGGAGAATACATGTATGTCAGATATCAGAAGTGAAATAACGGAGTTAAACACACAACTTGATCATACGACTGGTAGGTTACATGAGGCTGAACATGAGCTTATTCAAACAAAGACAGAGTTGCGAAATACTATGAAACAGCTCATAGAAACTCGTGATGAGTGTTCTACATGTGAAGAGCAAAATGAGAGTCTGAAATTACAGGTAACTAGTATAGAAAACGAGCTTAGTCAGTCAAGAAGGCAAAATTCTAAACTACAAGGTGAGCTTAGCCTCGCTATGATGGGAATTGAGAATTTAAAGCATGAGACAAATCGACGACAGTTACAACATATGTCTATGCAGGTAAATGATTCAAGTGCACACGGTGCAAATGAGTATATGAATATCACCCCTTTTGCAACAAGTTATGATTATAATCATGGGCGTACATGTACTACTGCAGGAAGTATGCTAAATGACTTAGCTGGTCCAAGTCAGCGAGTAAGTAACATCTCATGTGTACAAGGTAATATTGATTTTGCACCAATTCGACCTTTGTCTTGCCATGGTGACCCTGTAAGTACTGCCAGTCACACAACATATGATGAACCAAAATTCCGACTGCCTTATTTCAATGGTAAGGGTGATTTCCAGAGTTTCTGGACCATATTCAAGATCGGGGTCAAGAAGTTTAGCTGGAATGGTGATAAGCAAATAGAACAGTTGCTTTGTTCTCTGAAAGACGATGCTCTCACGTTTGCTACTAAATTGCCAGAAGCAGTCCAGAGTGACATAAACGCACTTTATTCCGCGTTAAATCAAAGGTACGGAGATCATTTGTTACCTGAGCAATATAGAGAAAATCTTAATCAGGTAAGAAAGTTACCGACAGAGTCCCTATCAGAGTATGCTTGCCGAGTTGGTGACTTGGTAAATAAGGCATACCCTATGCTGAATCCACTGGAGCTAGTGATTACTCTCACAAGAGAGCACATTTTAAGAGGATTGCCTGATCAGACTCTTGCGTATGAGGTACGTACTAAATCACCAAAGACTATTGATGAAACTATTAGGCTTGCAACATGGCATGAATGTTGCAAAAATGGTAGCAAAAGGCAAGTTAACATTCGATATGTAGAGGAACCTGATATGGAAGTTTTGGAATCAGAACCTGATGTAAGAACGGTCAGTAACAGTCAGAGGTTTGTTACAGAGGCTAGAATGTCAGAGATGAACAAACAGATTGTACAAAATCTGACTGGTGAAATAAATAAACTCTCAGCTACTTTGCAGAGGAAACTTGAGAGTTCAGCAAATAACAGTAGATATAATAAAGAGTCAAAGAGGTCAAATTACAGTGAGGTGACATGTTACAACTGTCATGAAAAGGGTCATATTAGTAAATGGTGTCCAAACAAGGACAAATCAGTAAGTACTGACAGTAACAGAAATAGTAGAGGTGCTCAAAATGGTACAACAGAAAAGGTCAATGCACCTCAGAGCTCAAGTAAATCACGGAATCAGGCGTTAAACTAGAGAGGACTAAGACTGACGGCCAAGACTTAGCCCTGTTACTAAGTTTATCTGATATCGATGTTGAAAACCATATTTTTGATGACAAAATTTGTTGCAATCCTGTTGATAATCCGATTGCCCCTGTCGGTTCTGTTTCGCCAAAACCTTCCGAGGTTTCTGGTCAGTTTACAGAAGAGAATAAGTCTTTTGTTAGTTCTCCTTCAGATGATTTGAGTCAAAATTGTGTGATGCTGATATTATTATTAATAGAGTCAGGGCTGTGACGTTGAAAGTGCCCGTGGTTACTAATGGTAAGGAGGTTAAACCTGTTGTTGACACAGGTGCTGAGGTAACGGTTATGAGTGAAACAGCATTCTTAGGTATTCCCAAAGAGCAGCGTCCTGTTCGTCGTAGTGCTAAGAGGAATTTAGTTGTAGCAGAAGCAGGAAAAAAGATGATTACATCAGGTATTGCTGATATCGAAATTCAGATTGGTTCTCTTAAGTTTGAATGGCCAATTTACATTGCACCAATAGGTGATGATCTTTTGCTTGGTTGTGACGTCATTTATGAGAAGGATATCACTATTAATACTAGGCGTGGATTAGAAGTCCTAGGGGAGTGGATTGAATGTAATGTTGTTCGTAAAATGGATACGTTGGCTCGTGTTGTATTGAAGGAAACAGTTACGCTATCACCCAATAGTGAGGTTATTTTGGCTGGTCAGGGTATTAATACTGATTCTCTAGATACTAGATATTGTAGTGTAGAGCCTACGGTTGAGGACGAAAGGAATATCCTTGTTGCTAGAAGTTTGGTCGATCCATACCGTAAAACCATTCCTATTAGGCTTGTCAATCTTGAAAGATTTCCTGTCAAAATTAGGAAAAACTATCTTCTTGGAGAACTGCACCCTGTGATTCACTTTGAAAATTTTGGAAATGAGAACTGTCCTGACAATAAAGTTTCATCTAATGATTTGTGTTCTGATGTGAAATCAAATGATATTTTTTCGGAGACTAGTTTTCCTTCTATACCTGAGGAGTGGTCATGTTGTAGAATTTCATCAGATAATACTGTTGATGAAGGAATAGAGGTCGAAATTCCTAAATTGCCAGATTATCTGTTAGACTTGTATGAGAAAAGAGTTGAGAAAACAAATGATGCTAAGCGCAAGAAAAAACTGGCTGAAGTTCTATTAAAAATTGTGATGCTTTTGCAAAGAACAAATTAGATCTTGGTTCTTGTTCAGTTATTTCCCACAAGATTTACACTACGGGAGCAAAACCTATAAGACAGCCATTAAGAAGGACCCCACAAGGCTTTGAGGGTGAGGAAGAAAAGTACTTGCAAAATCAAATTGCTAATGGAGTTGTTGTACCTTCGAAGTCTAGTTGGGCCTCCCCTGTTTGTTTGGTCAGAAAAAAGGATATGTCAGTAAGGTGGTGCATTGACTATAGACGACTTAATGATTCTACTATTAAGGATGCGTACCCCTTACCAAAAATATCTATGTGCCTTGATTGTTTGGCAGAGGCTTCAGTTTTTTCTGTAATGGACCTACAATCTGGATATTGGCAGCTCAAAGTTGCTCCAGAAGATCGTCACAAGACGGCATTTATTACCAAGTATGGCCTTTTTGAATACACTAAGATGCCATTCGGTCTCTGCAATGCCCCTTCAACTTTTCAAAGGTGCATGGAGTTAATTTTTCGAGGTATGCAATGGAAAACTTTACTCATTTACTTGGATGACATTATTCTGTAAAGCTCTAATCTTGATGACCATTTTGAGAAACTTGATGAAGTTCTGTCTAGATTGAAAAGAGCTGGGTTGAAATTAAAACCTTCCAAATGTGAATTCATCAAAGATGAAGTTGTCTATCTAGGACATGTTGTTTGTAGGAATGGCATTAAACCTAACCCTAAGATAATTGATTCTGTGGAAAATTGGAAAGTTCCTAGCTCAGTCAAAGATGTTCAAAAGTTGTTAGGTCTATGCAATTATTATAGATCTTATGTTAATAGATTCAGCGAAGTTGCTGCTCCTCTTAGTTCTTTAACTAAGAAAGGTGTTACTTTAAAATGGTCTGATGAGTGCAATAGCTCTTTCTTACATCTTAAAAAAGCTTTGTGTGAGGCTCCTATTCTAGCATACCCCATGTCTAAGGGACAATTTATTCTAGATACAGATGCTTCTGGTGTTGGCATCGGGGCAGTATTGTCGCAAGTGCAAAACAATAAAGAAAGGGTTATATCATATGGTTCTGAAAACCTTGATAAACAACAACAGAGGTACAGTGTCACTAGACGAGAACTGCTTGCAGTTGTAACATTTATTCATCAATTTCGCCATTATCTCTTGGGTAAAAAGTTCCTTCTCCGAACCGATCATGGTTCATTACGTTGTCTTTTTGGCTTCAAAGATCCACAAGGACAATTAGCCAGATGGCTCGAATCTTTGTCTCAGTATGATTTCGATATCCAGCATAGACCAGGTCTGAAGCATCACAATGCTGATGCACTCAGTAGAAAAGATGGTGACCAACCACTTTGTCAGCATCAATTGAGAACTGAATCCCAATGTGATATATGTTTGTCTTTAACTCAAGAATGGTCTAAATTCAAGGCTGATGTTGATGATGTTGGTACTCTTGGCACAGGTCATATAAAAGAAATAATACGAGTTGTAACAAGGAGTTAAGCTACTGATTCTAAACTATGTAATTGGTTGAGTGGTTACACTTATATAGATCTAGAGAAACTTCAAAAGGAAGATACTGATTTGAAAATTGTTCACAGTTGGTTTGATAATCAAATTAAACCAGATAGGGATACTGCTGCTTCTTTTAGCCCTTCTGTGAGATTGTATTGGTTAAACTTTGACCAGTTAGAGAAAAGACATGGTGTTCTTTTTCAAAAATACTTATATAAGAATGATACTATATTTTATCAAATGCTTATTTCTAAGATTCTTAGAAAAGAAGTTCTTACCACTTGTCATGATACTCGTTATGCAGCTCACTTTAGAGTATCTAAAACTCTGAACAAGGTGAAACAAGATTTTCACTGGTACAAGATGGCTGAGGATGTAAAACTTCATGTGAAATGTTGCTCAGTTTGTAATAGGTTTAAATCCTTGAATAAAAAATCAAATGCTGCCCTGCAGAAGTATTTAGTTGGCCATCCTATGGATAGAGTCGGTATTGATGTAATTGGTCCCCTTCCTATTACCAAGAAGAACAATAAGTATATTTTGGTCATTGGTGATCATTTCACTCGTTGGATGGAGGCATATCCCCTTCCAGATCAACAATCTGAAACTATTGCTCAGAAATTAGTTCTCGAATTTATTTCAAGGTTTGGTACTCCTTTGGAGATTCACTCCGACCAGGGGAAGAATTTTGAGAGTTCTTTATTTGCAGAGATATGCAACTATTTGAAATAAAAAAGACTCGAACTACATCTTATAGACCTTGTTCTAATGGTATTATAGAGATATTTAATGGTACTCTGGGAAAAATTATCCGTAGTTTTGTCGATAAAAATGCAACTAACTGGGATTTGTATAATGGTATTCTAATGGCTGCATATAGAAGTACCCCTCATCCAGCTACAGGATATTCTCCCAACATGCTTATGTTTGGAAGAGAGGTTGTCATGCCTAATCAGCTCTTATTTCCCCTGCTTAGTTCTCATTCTTATCTTGATCCAGATTCTTATGTTGCATCAATTAAAGATAAATTAGAGGAAATCTATCATACAGTTAGAAAGAATCTTAGCATGAGTGCTGTTACTCATAAGAAGAATTATGATACGCGTATTTCTCAAACTCAGTTTTCCAGAGGAACTCTTGTATATAAATTTAATAATGTCTTCAAAAAGCTTGAGGAGAGGTGGTCTGGCCCATATGTTGTCACTGATGATCTAAGCCCTGTTCTGTATAAAATAGAGAATCAGCGTAAATGTGAAAATGTTCACCATGATAGGCTAACGTTATATCTGTGTGATGACGTTCCTTCTTGGGTCCATAAGGTCCTGAAAAAGGCTACAAAATAATCCAATTAATTATTCAGTCAAGGTATCTGCAGTCAGTGTCGTTATACATACAGTTTTTTAGAAATACAGATTCCTTTATTTACAGTAAAGATGTCTGATATATATACTTGCAACTGGAAAGATTGTTTACAAGAGGGAAAGAAGCGGGAAATAATATGGCACATTTTACGGGATCATATAGAGGAAAGAAGGGTACCATTCCACTGCACCTTATGTCATTATAGAGCTGACACATTTAGGATACTGGAAAGACATGTTCAGTCGTATGGTCCGCATTTGGAACTGATGGGGAAAAATAAAGGTGAAATGTTGGAAAACTTCTTGATTATGTCAGAAGACCCCTATTTCGTAAATGTGGGAACGGATACTTCAATTTGTGATGCAGTATTGAAAATTATGAATGGAACATCTACAACAGAGTCAGAAAATGAAGTATCAGAAATTGAAATAATAGAATCTAGTCATGAGTTTGACATTTGTGATGTTTCCTGCTAAACGAAGGACAATTATGAAACATATAAAGCTAAAATAAATGTTTTAAAAGGAGCACATCAAGCTGAGTTAAATAGGTTTGCTGACTTTATAGCAAGAAAGGAACAACAGCTTAGTTAGGTAGATGAGGAGAACAATAAATTAAAATTTTCACTGAAAGAAAGAGATGACAAGCTCCGCGTTCTAGAGAGGTACAACCGTCACAAGGACCGGGAAATAGAAGCCCTAAGACGGAAACTTAGGGAAGCAGACTTCCGTGAGATTGACATACCTCCAACTAAGAAATTCAAAGGTATTGTTAAAACATTATTCTGACTTTAAAACAAATTTCAGAAATCTGCAACGGTATTTTCGTATATTATATGTTTATAATATTGTCATTGTAATGTTATACCACATATGAAATGTGCATAAATTTTCACATAAGCCGCTACAAAAGTCATAGATGAAGCAATAGGTTAAGAAATTTCGGGGACGAAATTTTTCTTTCAGGGGAGTAGTGTTATGAAACTGAGTTATATCATTTTGCATATCGCTAATTTCACATTTTATCTTTATTTCTGATGTCAATGGAGTTTTACCTTTTATATGCAGAATATGTATAATAATTGTTTCGTACGATTAAGTACATTTTAGTTGAGTTTTCATACGAAGTATATGCAATGTTTACATATTCCGCCAAATGTCTTTTCTTCCTTTGCGTTCGAGTTATCGTTCTTGAAATAGTAATATACAAGTTTTTACAAGGACGGTTTTAAATCCGTGTTTAATAGTTGATAAATTTGTGATATGTAATAGCATGAATTTATATATATGTTTTCTTGTATTCGATATTGTCAGTATTATAATCGGATGTTCGAGATTCGCGAAAAATAGTTTTTACGGGAAATTTTATGACATTCATGACGTTTTGATCCAACGTAAACAAGTTGGTAAGTTTGAAATTAGACTGTCCCAGAGATCGGCTGTTTTCGATCTCCTAACCTATTAATTTTCACATTTGGCATTGTGAATTCGTTTTTAAAGTTAAAGAACACTTCGTTCTATTTTTACTTTAAAGTTTATACACATCTTCAGTATATATAGTGTTTAAAGACGGTGAATGCCGTGACACTCATACTTGAAGGTGGCGTTTTCTAATATTACATTTTAGCCCAAACCTGGCCTAAAATTGGAATTACATATTTGATAATTACTTATTTCTAAATACTGACATTATGCAGGTTCTTTGATTTGATTAATATATTGTAAGATATTTTCTATTTGATTGATACTAAAATTTATCCTGCATAATAAATAATATGTTATATGATCGTGTTACACATGCAGTTTCCACGCCTTATTCCTTTTTAGTTTTCGCTCGGTAATTCTACGTTTTCATAACATGGGAATCCCCATTCAAAGTCATTTGGATCATCCATGTACAAGATACTTGGCTAGTAAACCCATCGACACTAATAGTTGACCAAAATTGGCACTGGCAAGTGGTAGTAGAATTTAACAGAGCAACTAAGTTGAATATTCAAGCCATTTTCAGAGGGGGACTACTATATAGCCATTCTTCCGGGAGGGGGGGTTCCACTATATAGCCACTTTTCCGGGGGTGAAAACTGGTTATGGGGGAAAATGGTTCTATAACACTCCTATAGTAGTTTTTTCCCCTAGCCATTTTTCCGGGGGAAAAACTGACTATGGGGGAAAATGGCTCTATATAACACCGGATTTACCATTGTGCTTAGGTGTGCTTAAACACATGACCCCGTTGGCCAGGGAACCCATCTTCCTGCCAATTTATTTTTACGATGGATTTTTGTTTATCTGGTGTAATTTTAAATTTGAAGGTGTTCTGGTTCGGACATAATGATAGAGTTGAAGGTCTACCTCCTTCATGGCCCAAGTTAGGGGCCTCATAGCTTAACTAGCACAGGGTCTCATTTGTCCTTATTCCGGCACTGACCCGTATATAGTCAAACCAGGTAATCTTTCGGTAATAGTGAGTATATTGCCAAAAATAACAAATAAACAAAGATACAACAAACATCTAATTTTGATTAGATTGAGTGCTATTCTGGTAGCAATGTTTGCAATACGACTCCGTAATTCAACAACCGAACCATTCAATCTGACAAGTGTATCACGGACCTGTTAAATGATTGTTGTTTAGAGCCACGTGAACAGTTATTTCAGCTAAATTTATGACGATAATAAATTTACAAACAATCAAATCACGTAGGTTTGATTTGGTTTGGTTTTATGGTGCTTAACGCCACTTTCAACAATATTTCAGCTATATCATGATGGTCAGTTTTATTGGTGGAGGAAACCGGAGTACCCGCAGAAAAGAACCGACTTGTCACAAATCATCATGTAGTAACTAGTGGGTACTGGGATTGGACTTCGAGGAAATTTTAGATTGACGCAGAAAAAGGGGATATTATAAATAGGTTCTGAAAAAATGATCTTGCAACGGATCACCAAAGACCACTCTAGACAACCTGTTTTTCATAGTGAGCTCCTTCAAGTTATCTTTTGAACACACGGAGCGAGACATGCTTCACGCACTGAAGGGCCATCCATTTAACTTTAGGGGGAACACTGTTTTCTCCCGAACAAGTGGATTTTTTTCACAGGAAGCAAAAGCAATGGTTTTTTTTAATATGAAAATCAGTAAATTTTCTTAAATTATACCAAATATGTCTCCATGAAAACTGCTTGGTCATATTTTATTTATTTATTTGGCATAACATAATGTTTCCTCTATAAATGAGACAACACAACACTCGGGTACTGCCCATCGAAAGGGTGCGTTGCGTGTTTTATTTGTCAAGCATAAAGGGCGCAATTTCTGAAAAATTGTCTGAAAGGGAAATAAAAGTGAAAATTAAACTTCCTTAAAGTACACAATTATTATTATGTGCTGAAGAATAATGGCCGACAATGTAAATAAACAGGTGCGCCGTGAACTCATGATACACCCGTCGCCGCTGGATATTTGAGAAATTTGTTGCCTGATAGAGTCGACAATCAACACTACCATAACACTCGTCAGTCTGCGAATATTCTAGAAATAAGTTCAAAAACTAAATTATATTCAGATTACTTCCTTCCATCATTCATAAAATTATGGAATAGACTCCCTATAGATACTCGAAATTCAAGGTCCCTGAATATTTTTAAGGAGCGTATTAAAACTCAACATAGCAAATGTCCTGCATATTATTACAGAGGCACTCGATTGGGTCAAATTGTGCACACCAGGTTAAAAATGAACATTAGCTCATTAAATGAGCACCTGTTCATTCGAAATCTGGTGGATTCCCCTAATTGTGCATGTGCATTATGTTTAAAAATCAGGGTCAGAATAATTTCAAGTGATTTGATTATGTAGAATCTATATTAAATAGAGCTGGTTTAGGATATATTTTTATAAATCAGGTTGGATATTGTGATCAAGCATATCTTAACCAAATTTTAACCGATCAGTTTGTCAGTTCATGGTATAATGACATTGAAAATTCATCTCGAGGACAATTTTATGGCTCTTTCAAAAAAGACTTTGGGTTAGAAAATTATTTAGTGAGATTAAACGAGAAAACTAGAATTTGGATTACAAAATTAAGGGCGTCAAATTTACGAATTCCAATAGAAACTGGGCGGTGGTATAATATTCCTAAAGATGAGAGGGTTTGTACATTGTGTGGACAATCAATTGGTGATGAGTTCCACTTGTTATTTGTTTGTTGTAATAACTATTTAGTAAACCTGAGACGTATATATTTACCTAGGTATTATGTTACTTATCTTAGTATTGTTAAAATGAATGGTCTCCTATCTTTTTGTAATGTAGAAGTTTATAAAAGGTTATCATTGTTTATAAAGAAAATTGCTGGTATGTTTTAATGTTTTTAATAATACAAATGTATATGACAATTTCGTCATGTAATACTGTATATATGTTACGTCATGTAACACATTTATGTGTCTGAGTGTTATCAATCAAATCTTGTAAATCTTGTCAAGTCGAGTCTACATCCCACTTTTTGATATCGTGCAAAAAATATACTGATTTACGTAATGAACACATGTATGCAATCAATTATCCGGTTACTATTGATGTTAAGCTTCTAGTAAAGGGGTCAGACACCTTAAGTGTAGATCAAAATATAGACATGTTTATCAAGGTACAGAATTTTATTCTAAAAAGCAAAAGATGTACATCATAATTCTAAGTTGCGTTTCATCTGTATTACTAGTTTTATATCTTTCTGTTTTGTTATTCCACTGTTTATTATTGTTTTTGTAGATTTGTCGTGTAGCATGTTCTATAACTTGTTTCCTATATTAGTCAATTATAATTCATAGGAGACGGATTAGTATAAGCTTAGCTTGTTTCCGAATCCTGTCATGTTAAAATAAAATGTGTGTGTATTGTAACATTATACCAGTTTATAATGAATAAATATGTTTATACCACACCCGTCGCTGACAATGTAAATAAACAGGTGAGTCATGAACTCGTGATACACCCGTCGCTGACAACGTAAATAAACAGGTACGCCATGGACTCGTGATACACCCGTCACTGACAATGTAAATAAACAGGTACGCCATGGACTCGTGATTCACCCGTCACTGACAATGTAAATAAACAGGTGCGCCTTGAACTCGTGATACACCCGTCGCCGACAATGTAAATAAACAGGTACGCCATGTACTCGTGATGCACCCGTCACTGACTATGTAAATAAACAGGTACGCCTTGAACTCGTGATACACCCGTCGCCGACCATGTAAATAAACAGGTGCGCCGTGAACTTGCGATACACCCGTCGCCGACCATGTAAATAAACAGGTGCGCCGTGAACTTGCGATACACCCGTCGCCGACCATGTAAATAAACAGGTGCGCCGTGAACTTGCAATACACCCGTCGCCGACCATGTAAATAAACAGGTGCGCCATGAACTCGTGATACACCCGTCGCTGACAATGTAAATAAACAGGTGCGACATGAACTCGCGATGCACCCGTCGCTGACAATGTAAATAAACAGGTGCGACATGAACTCGCGATACACCCGTCGCCGACAATGTAAATAAACAGGTGCGACATGAACTCGCGATACACCCGTCGCCGACAATGTAAATAAACAGGTGCGACATGAACTCGCGATACACCCGTCGCCGACAATATAAATCAACAGGTGCGACAAGAACTCGTGATACATCCGTCGCCGACAATGTAAATAAACAGGTGCACCATGAACTCGCGATACACCCGTCGCCGACAATGTAAATAGACAGGTGCGCCATGAACTCGTGATACATCCGTCGCTGACAATGTAAATAAGCAGGTGCGACATGAACTCGTGATACATCCGTCGCTGACAATGTAAATAAACAGGTACGCCTTGAACTCGTGATACATCCGTCGCTGACAATGTAGATAAACAGGTGCACCATGAACTCATGATACACCCGTCGCCGACAATGTAAATAAACAGGTGCGACATGAACTCGTGATACATCCGTCGCTGACAATGTAAATAAACAGGTACGCCATGAACTCATGATACACCCGTCGCCGATTATGTAAATAGACAGGTGCGCCATGAACTCGTGATACACCCGTCGCCGACCATGTAAATAAACAGGTGCGCCATGAATTCATGATACATCCGTCGCCGACCATGTAAATAAACAGGTGCGCCATGAATTCATGATACATCCGTCGCCGACCATGTAAATAAACAGGTACGCCATGAACTCGTGATACACTCGTAGCCGACCATGTAAATAGACAGGTGTGCCATGAACTCATGATACATCAGTCACCGACCATGTAAATAAACAGGTACGCCATGAACTCATGATACATCCGTCGCCGACCATGTAAATAAACAGGTGCACCGTGAACTCATGATACACCCGTCCCCAACAGTTGTGAAATACATGTCCATTAAAGCAATCAAGTTCTAGAGCGGCAAACGTGAAAATAGTAAATCTTGAAATAAAAACGTAGATATTAAATTTAGTGCGCTCGACGCATTTCTAGAATAACCTTCTTCGGGTACTCTAAAAATCGAAAGATTAGAAAGCCAAATAATTTAAAATTTAAGCAGCAATGAAATCAAAGAACTTAAAGAGGATAACTAAATTCGACTAAAATCAACTCTGCCCGAGGGAGATCAACTCTGCCCGAGGGAGATGAGCCGTAGTTTTATTTATAATTACTTTATTTAAGAATAGTAAATTTTGAATAAACTATATTATGATGAAAAAAAAAAAAAAAAAAAAAAAAAAGAATAGTAAATTTCAGTAATAAATATATCTAATAAACCATGAAAGACAGGTTGATTGTTCTTTATATTAAATAAACATAAAGTAAACGTAAATTGCATGTATCGTACGAAATGTAGGGAAAATACTTTACAAGTCATATTACTCTTGAACGTTATAAGACGAAATCTTCAAAATCAAAAGGCACCGTACCTTTATCACTTAGACGACTTTGCAGAAAAAAAAATATGAAGTTTATTCAAAGCACACTGAAGTTATCGTCAGACATGTGAGAAAATGTCCTTTTTTTCACGAAATATCATACATTCAACATTCCTAAAGTTGTGTAATAATTTCGTAAAATTGGTCAAATCAACTTGAGTTGTCAAACTTTTTGTTGCCAACCAAGTTCCATAACTCTATAACTACAACAATGAAAACTATAAAAAAAAATTGAAAGGTACTGTACATAATATCAATCATAAGGCTTTGTAACACATTCCTGAAATTTGGTAGATATAAACTTGAGTTAACGAAGACAGTGTGGACGGACAGACGGACGACGACATACCATTGTACGTCCCCGTTTTTGATGGACGTGTTAAAACAAGCAGAAACAACAAATCATTAATCTTGTCAACATTATAGTCCCTCGCGTTTGTAGAATGCACGTAAAGGGCAGTTTTTAACAGCTCCTGAGGTACAATAGTTTGTTGGAGGGGAGTGGTCGATGGTAGCTAGTTTCACGGCAGCATTTACTTACCCTACCATCGTTACCTCTTTTGATTATGGCATACAGATCATTCACCCATAGACCCGACCCAATGACATCTGTAACCTGTATATAAGGGACCGTTTTTTTTTGCTAATCTTAGAAAAAATTCGCTGTGAAAATTTCAGGGTCAGGTTATTTATCTTTATGCATCTTCCATGTCAATTTGTTTCCTTCTATAAAATTTGGAGACAGCGCAAAACTTCACAAATTTAAAACAAATAACTTTCATTTGCATAAGCAAGCACGATAGATAATTGCGCGGTATATAGATATAGTGACAAAATGTCAGAGAAATATACTTAAGTTATAAAGAAGTATTGACTTTTTGTACATTCATTAATAATACATGATATCTAATTCTCCATGCCCCATTTGAAAAGAAAAAAAATGCTCAGGTTGGCGTTAAACACCAATCAATCAATTCGCATCTAAATAAACAATCTTCTATATTGACGCATTTTTGATTTTTTTTATCTTGTAATGAAGAAGATAATCTCATTACATTTAGCTATAAGCAATAATAATTAGATAAAATTATGTATTCTGAACAAACAAGTACAAAGCGATATTCGTTCTCTATGCAATTCTTACTACGACAATAACAAATAGGCAATTAATTATTTTTAGGAATGTCATGTTTCAAGACGAACAACTTACAAGATTAGCTTTCAGTGACACTCCGTAGCTACCTTAAAATCACACTGCAATTTATTTTCCATTTTAAAATCGATACGATATGATTTATAAGTACACAATTTTTCAGAATCACGTGACCAGTTTTGAAATGAATCCGGATATAGTAAAAAAAAAAACAAAAAAAACACACAGGCAAACATAAAATTAAAACAAAAGCTAATTATTTATTGTTAAATTCCATGCCCATAGAACACATTGATATGACCGTTCACTTTCCTAGCTTGGTACGTATACAGGCACTTCAATGAAAAGTGCCGGTGTTAGACTGATAAGTTGTTTTTTCTATAAACGTTGCCTCAAAGGAGTACATTATATTTGTTTTGTACAATAGAATGAATAAACATTATACAATTATTGCCTGCGCTTAAGGTGAACATCATTAATTGTTCACCCTTGGGATGTTGTTTTCCCGAGGGCTGGTGAACATCATAATTGTTCACCCGAGGGGTGTTATTTTCCCGAGGGCTTTAGCCCGAGGGAAAACAACATCCCAAGGGTGATCATTACGATGTTCTCCGCAAGTGCAGGCAATAATTGTTTTATTATACCGAAACTCTATTTACAATAATGTTGGATGCAATAAACACTTATTTGTGTGTTTTTAACTTGTGTTTTCATAAACTTCATATTTGTGTTATTAACTTCCGGTCAAGATTGTAATTGCGGAATACCAATTTTGTGAAAACATCACTTTTATTTTATATATAATATATAATGTAAGGTATAATAATAACATTTAACATGCGTACAAAATGAAAACAAAACGTGTTTTCCGTTGAGTCGATATTGCGTCATTTTACAGACATGCATTTTCTCATTAAGACACATCCAGTACATTAAGTTTGGCCCGAGGGTGACACAAACAGAAGGAGTATACATTTATTGTACAAGAGACACAGTTACATCGTGCATCAACAATGGTTTATTTTGAAGGAGGGTGCTTTTAATTACACACAGTGACAATTACATATGTATTACATATGTGCAATGGGTCATGCATGTCAATTCGGACACAGGATAAATGATGGATTACAATCCCGTAACGGTCAACACTTCGGCTTCAAATGAGGTCCGATTTATACAAGGGAGAACAAACGTTTAAATAACATTTAAAAATATATGCAATCATAAGACGATGTTCTCATGTATAATATTTATTGCATATTTGCATACTAATTTTCCTAATTTGGTTAGAAACAGGACAAAATACATGACATTTAAGAGATTAACGTCCCCCATCTTGGCCCCGTTTTGTGTAAGCATGACAACGGAAGGTGATAAATCACAAATTTATTGAGATTGGTATAAATATATGTTTTGATTTTATGACCAGTCGCTCAAAGCCAGTACAGACCTAGGTGCGCTAGTATAGGATAGATCTGCACAAAATGAACAAATTAATTCTGTTGGGACTTGTCTTAGTGGCGCTAGAATGTGGTAAGTTGTCTATTTGTATTATTACACACCCGATTATATGTGAATTTCTATTAAAAAAAAGGATTAAAAAAAGAAACGAGGAAGAAAAAAAAAGAAAAGTAAAGAATTAATTCCTACACAAAGCACTCTGAAACAATAAGGTATAAAAACGTGGTGTTGATGTTTAACGCCACTTTCAATAATATTTCAGTTATATCGTGGCGGTCAGTTTTATTGGTGGCGGAAACGGGAGTACCCGGAGAAAACTACCGACCTGACGTAATACAAACGTAGATAGCATGTTTAGTGAACATAATCCTCATTTTACTAATGAGTTTTTTTTTTATATGTTTGGAGGTTATTTTTGACAATATTGAAAAAATATCACAAGTCACGTGATTTTATTTCGCGGTAAATTATTAAGTTCTATGTTGTGTATTGCTTTCTTTGAACTGCTCATTGTATTTAAGAAAAACTAGTATACAAAGGTCATAGTTGAAATAATTACCACCAGGGTATTGCGCCAATCTTTAATATCTGTTGAACGATTTTCAGGGTATCACGCCAATCCTTAATATATGTTGAGCGATTTCCAGAGCATAGAGCCTATCTTTAATATTTGTTTAAGGTTATCGCACCAAACTTTGATATTTGCATAAAGAATAACAGAGTATCGCGCCAACTCTTAATTAATACAAGATTACCAGTATATCGCACTAGTGTCTAATACAAACGTAGATATTGAGTTAGTGTGCACGGTGCGTTACTGGAATAACCTTCATTCAGGTACGCTCATAATCAAAAGATTGAATAAAAGTCCTAAGGACCACGTAAGCCATAGGCCCAAAACAGGATTGACAAAATCGGCTAAGATCATCTATGTCTGAGGGAGGAGAACTTTAGTTTTATAAATATTTACATTATTTAGGATCTGTAAATTTCAGTAATAGATATATCGAATAAATCATGCGAGTGTCGAAACACCGACTACTGGACGGATGATACACCCGGGTGACTAATATTAGTTAAAATTACCCGGTTATCACACTAGTCCTTGTTGGAGGGTGAAGCACGTGACATTAAATATAGCGTAAAGGGACAGTAAAGCATATATCCAAACCTCTATATCTTTAATGAAGTTTATCTCAATATCAGCGAAAGAATAGAATTGTGATTTTCCAATAACCGGTTTAACCCCGTCACATGTGTGTGCCTGTTCCAAGACAGGACCTGAATTTCCACCGCCAGATGTCGTGGTGTGTTTTTAAGTTCGATGGTTTGAAGTGAGAGGTGATTGTTCGTTGATATTTGTAGAATGTTTAAACTGTCTTTTAATAACTATCTGCGGGCGTCGTGATCGTGATCGTATGGTAATTGGATTATCAACTACCTATGTAATCGGTGCCTATCATCACTAAAGTTGTGAGTTCAAATCCCACTAATGGCGAGGAGGATTCAATACAACATTATGTGATAGAGTTTGTCAGTGACTTGCGACAGGTCGGTGGTTTTCTCCGGGTACTCCTGATTTCTCCATCAATAAAACTGACGCTAAGATATAACTGAAATAATGTTGAAAGTGGCGTTAAATACCATAAACCAAACCAAAAACTGTCTGCGGCAATAACTATAATCAAAGATGAAATTCTTTCTCAGATCAGCAAATTTCTAACAAATTACTGGGAAATAAATTTGGTCAATCTTGGTACAAATGGCTAGAAACGAAGCTATCCGGACACCGTATGGGGGTTTCCTCGTTTTTTCCTCAGTGAGTTCTTTCGTCTCTGTATAATGTATTGGCCTTTTTTTCTCATTGGTATTTACTTGGTAGGGACCGTTTATTGTTGATTTCAAAACGAGTAAACAGGGTAAACAATATATGTTTCCATTTTTCAGCACAACTCCTCCATATAATAATAAAAGACCATTGGCATCGGTTATGTAATGGTTAGTTAGCGTGCTCGATTCGAGTGCGGTAGATCGTGTGTTCGAGCCCCGATTGGGTCAAACCAAAGACTATGAAATTGGTATTTGTTGCTTCACAGATAAGCACGTAGCATTAAGGAGAAAGAGCAAAGACTGAATGGGATGATATGTCTATCTGCGGACTGTTGTTTCAGTGAGCTAACACTATAGAAATGAAACCAAGCATGTTTATCTAGTACAAAGCGGACCTCATCATCATCTCATTAAAAATTTACTTTTTCTCGCCATGATATAGCTGAAAAATTGCTGATTTGGCGTTAAATAGCAATCACTCACTCACTCACTCGTTTTATGTGTTTCTGTCTTGTAGCACGTGCGTGCATGCTTTGCTGAGATTTTATACAGAGATATTTTATTATTCAAACATTTTAGTTGATGTTAAGATGTGTTGTTGTTTGTATCTTGTATATTAAATATTTCATTTACAGTTATCTAGTGTTAAGCGTCAGTCTAATTTTTGTGCAGTTTTTTTTATATGTTCTTTCCTTTTCCTTTTTTTTCTTTTTTTTTTACTTTCTTTTTTGTTTGTTTGTTTGTTTATTTCTCATGTATTAATTATCTTAATCAAATATTTCTTTATTACATTCCATTATTAATATACTATGTTTTATTCTTTCAGTTTGCGGTCACAGATGTGAGTATTTTTGTGTGGTGCAAATCTGTTGTCTGTTTTCGTAAATGTTAAATCGAATTTCGCAAATTGAACTCAAAAATGTTTTAACAAATTGAAGAAGAAGATGTATACATCCTTCGAGTTTTTTTACGTAATTGTTGAACAACCCCAAATTAGTAGGAAATCAGAATATATGCTGGAAAAAGTCACATTTTCATTTCTAATTTTTATCATTTTTGCATATATTTTCAAAGTGAACATGTCACGTGCCCCTTGAAAAAGGTCAACTTGATTCTTAGCTTTGTGTAGGATGATATACTGGTAGTATATATTATTCATGTATGACATACATTTGTGAATACATCAATATTATTGTATAAATCTATTTTATTTGTTGATCACATTACGTAAACACCATTTCTTTTTATATTTTATTATTGTTTTGCATTACAAATTAGAGAGAGACAATCTTTATATAGGAAACAAAACCCGAATGCTCTGTAGAATACCTGTTTGATTTTCTCTTGTTATTTTACTATTTTGTCTTTGGCAAGAATTATCTTAAAGACTAAGATGTCATTAACAAAGCGTTATATTTATAATGCTTTTATCATTAAACTAAAAAAGAAAAATCTCGGAAAATTTATCAATATACTCAACAAACAGTTTCGTATTCAATGTATATCTCATTTTTGGATTCGTGTATTTTTAGAAGAACAAAATATTCTTAAGAAACGTATATTTAGCGAAAATAAAACTACACAAATCAATTGATGTATATAATTGTACATTGTAGTCCATTTCCGTTTTTTTTATTGCTAATTCACGGTAATAAAATATTCATACAAGGTAGCCATTATATCAACGAATAATAAAATACATTTTTTTTATGAAACTATGACTTATATATGTCTGCTAGCGATCTGATAGGTCTGTCTAATGACCACAAATACAAACAACGCTATGAACCGTTACAGCAAATATCCTCACACGTTTGTTATACAGCAGACTTGTCAATCATTTGTCAATAAAAAAAACATCTTTCATAGGGATCTAATTATCTAATACATTTACACCGGCAATTATGTCAACACATAAAAATTACATATATCATATATAGATATATATATATCTTACAGGTACTAGTTGTTGTAACGTGACTTGGTCATTAAGAATATACACCCTTATTTATTATTGTGCTAATAATGAGGTACCGGTTTATCAAGACCTATCATGAAATTATTAATGGATGAAATTATACTGAGCCAAATTTTCTTATTTACACAGATTAGGGGTCATCTGAATAATAAATTTTTACAGGTCATTTGAATAATTAGATTATTTCTTTTTTTAATATGTCATCAGAAAGAAAAAAATATGTTTTGCAAAAATTGATTAAATTTGAGCCAAAATTTCTAGTTGACACAGATTAGAGGTCATGTGAATAATTACCTTGTTTCTTATTTTTAATATATATATATATATATCTTTATTTCTCATAGCCAATTTACAGAGGTACAGAGATGACAATTAACACAATATACACAAGAAATAAATACATGTAATACATAATTACACAAATATTGAATTGTGAAAGGAAGTGGATCAACCTAGAGGACATATCTTCTTGTTTACTATTCTGATAAATTTACAGAGTTTACTTAAAGTATATATAGACTTAGGAGACATCATGTTATTATATTTAATGATATTATGTCTACTTGTATGGACAAAATCAAAATAAAGTTTTCTTTCATTAATAAATTCAGTATATTCAAAAATATAGTGATACTCTAATAATTTTTTCCATCTCCCCACTTCTACCGGTAGTCTGTGGTTTGTAGTTCTAAATCTACACAATGTAAATTTGTCCTTATCTTCTAAAATGTCTAAATAATTCTCGAATTTTAATTCCCCTTTAAACAGTTTATAATTATACCCTTTGAAGATGTTTCGATGGATGAGTTCCATATTTGCTTAAACTGATCAATTAAATTGTTTTAATTACTAATTTTAACAATTTTTCAGATATATGTTAGCAGAATTTTTTTTTTTGCAGAAATGAGTTAAATTTGAACAATGTTACCAATTGACACATATTAGAGGTCATTTGAATAATGAGCTTATTTCTTATGTTTTTATATGGTATCAGAAAAAAATAAAATATGTTTTTGCATTGCAAAAATATCTTTATTTTCGTATATTTTCAAACCTTTATTTTCGTGTATTTTCACAGCTTTATTTTCGTATATTTTCACACGTTTATTTTCGCATATTTTTAAAAATCTCAGATCAACATCGGCGGAAGTATTATTCTAGATATCGACCCAAATATATCAAAAATTATCAAAAGAAACGTGAGTAATCACATATACCTCCATGTACATGTATAACATTCATCACTAACCGATCAACTATTAATGTTATTAAAACGTAGCAAACTTATTGTGTTAAACCTGCAACATCCGGTGATCAGCCGGTCAGCATGCATGCGCAATAAAGATTTGAAAACTGCGCTCGCTTCATATATTTTACTATTTGATTACTACAAAGGGGTAATTTTAGTTATTAGGTAGATGCCTTCCTGTAGAGGAAGGATTTTATAGAAAAATATAGCAAACAGATAAAAAAATGCATATTGCTTTATTTCTCGGATAAGTCGATCCTCGGTTCTCCAAGGGAAGCAGCCGTTTTAGATTCATGTCGGTAGTGTTTGCTTAGATATCACTGTTTACTGGTATTTGTATATGTCTCATTACTGACTAATTTCAGCAGATACATTGCATTTCATACTGTTTTGCTAAAAGGCGCTTTGGTTTGCGGCTATACCAACTGTATTATTATTCCGCTAATGTTTCATAACCACTAAGAATTGAATTCAGATTGCCCGGTTGCTAGAAGCGTAACATCTTGGCTTTTTTTTTTTGTTAAGCTAAAACCACCCATTTATCAACAATGGGAACACGGCATAGAAATAACAATATATTTGTTAATAAATATCGAAATAGGCGAATTTTATCTTTACTTAAAATACATTTGCATAATTACTAGTAGAAATCTCAATCGGCTGTTATATACTTCAATAAATGAATAAAAAAATATGTATCTATAGTACTAAAGCAGTATATTTTGAAAGCGCTATCTTTGCGATTTTTTTTTTAATGTCTAGCTTATAGATATATAGATATATATATCATAATGTATTGTAGCTTAATGGTGAAAGTTGTCGTCTTTCTAAAACATTAATTCTGTCAGATACAAAAAAAAAATATATATTCATTAATATCAATATTAATAGAAATATAATATTAATATAAGTATAATATTATTCTGGTAAAAGTGAGAAAACAAATGAGAGAATAAACGTTGACAACAATTTCATATTATATTAATTCTTGTAATTTAAAAATATGTAAAATGTGGTAATTTGAAAATTACTATTTAAAATGCATTTTTTTAAATTATTTAAAAATTGTTGCAATATATGATAATACTTGTTATTTAAATTGTGAAATGCTTCAGGAAATTTGTCTTATTTATTATCATTCTTTTTTTCCTATTGATTTTACAAGTAGTGTGATTCAAGTAAAAACAATAATTTCATACTGTTTCTTTATTTATTTTTTATTTTTTTTATTTTATTTATTTATTTATTTATTTATTTATTTATTTATTTATTTATTTATTTATTTATTTATTTATTTATTTATTTATTTATTTATTTATCATAGTTCCATACGTGAAAGTGAAGCACATCATTAGACACGTCCCAGTAATAAAAAAAGTACCAGTACATATTCCTTATGTCAAACATGGTAAGTAGTATAGTGGATTCGTGTCAAGTAGTATAGCGATTGTATAGTGAGTTCGTATTAAGTAGTATAGTGAGTTCGTATTAGGTAGTATGTGTTTTCGTGGTGGTCGATCTTTACCTATCATCGCTAAGGTTGTATTAATAAATAAATGATAGAACACACATCGAACTTTCATTAGATTGATAGACATTGATCAAAGTTTTAGGCGTCATCACTTAGCTTAGAACATTTCATGTCTTACGAATACGGTATTCTTCCATAGAATAACGTATAATCACTAATGTTAATTGTTATATGATCGAATGGTAGTTGGATTTAAAACTACCTGTGTGATCAGTGTCTATCACCACTAAAGTTGTGAGTTTGAACCACGCTCATGGCGAAGTGTACTCGATACAACATTATGTATTAAAGTTTGTCAGTTAATTGTGGCAGGTCGGTGATTTTTTCCTGGGTACACCATAAGCCCAAACCTAAGCCTGACCACTAATGTGAATTGCTATATATACTTGAACTGTAATTGTAGTCTCCCTTGTTTTTACTACAATGCTACTCTATTGTTGACGTTTCTCTATTATATGTTAAAGAAACAACCATTTACATCTGAAAGTTAAATGGTCAGTCCGTTATATGAAGAAAAACAAATTAAATGATCCTGATAATCTATGCATAGAAGTGTGAATTTCGTTCTACTGCTTATATATATACACAGGTCAAGCTTAATCGTTTAATAAAAGCAATTAAAACGAGGTTTTAAGTTATCAGTTGATGGGACTCTTTTAAATACATGAATAAGTATTTTCATAATTATGTTCAACATGTTTTTTTTTTAATTTCAGTACCAGTATACAAAAAGGTACCAGTTCCAGTTTACAGAAAAGGTAAGAAAAACTTTATTTGCTAGTTTTAATAATTGAGATTTCAAGATTTGTACTAGTAAATCACAGATGCTATTTATTTGTATTATGGAAAAAAGTGGACTTGGATTAACTACAAATATCTGAATTTTTATATAAATATCTGAATTCCATGGTAAGCTGTACTTACGACCATCAAATCCCAAACTGACGTCGATAACTTTTCAAATGCAATATCGTTATTTCTTAATTTAAAATTGTAATGTAAGCAACCAACTGAAAGATATCAGAGATGCCACGATGACCAGATAAGTGTAAATGCGTAATCGATGGCATATTATTTGATTACATTTTGTAGATATCATTTTCTATGAGACCAATGTCTAATTATCCACACGTAAACAGGAATGAACAGTAAAAGCGGGAATCGGAAGTAAGAAAAGATCATGCGCAGAAGAGATGTCTCGTCACATTGAGAAGAACTAAAAAATATTAAATGAACGATTTAAAAAAAATACGAGAGACTGGTAGCCTACATTTCTAGCTAGACAACTTGTCTATATAGTACTTCAATCTTTAGGATGATTTTTAGGAAGATGTTCGCTCGCTATACCTATTCACCGTTTGGTAACCTGTATCTTTAAGTTTTGTCTATTTCTTTTCTCTTTAGTACCAGTATACAGAACTATTATCAAAAGAATACCTGTACCAAAACCATTTAAGGTAGAGGTTCCAGTTAAGGTACCAGTCGAAATTCCAGTTGAAGTACCAGTAGCAGTACCAAAACCAGTAGTGGTCGAAGGTAATGTTCCTCTTACGTTCATGCAAGCGAGGTGTACTCGATACAACATTATGTGATAAAGTTTGTCAGTGACTTGCGACAGGTCGGTGGTTTTCTCCTGGCACTCCGGTTTCATCCACCAATAAAGCTAACTGAAATATTGCTGAAAGTGGCGTAAAACACGATAAACAACCATTGATGTTGCTATATCACACAAACGAGACAGTCATGTGAACTGATACTAGAAGTGTAAAATGAAGACACAAGCTATGCTAATCCTTAAATAGATGTAATCACTAATCACAACCACTGGGAAGTAATTTTGATATGCAATACTGTATCATTTTACTAAGAGGGGAGGATTTGGCCCATAAACTAGCTTAACCTCGCCACTTGTTATTGAAGTACCTGTACCAAGCTAGGAAAGTTTGCAGTCATATATATGTGTGTTAGGGATATCGAATGTTGTCTCTTCCTGAGATTTTTCTGTTAGATGCTGGAGCTGTTTTGACAGTATGGTATTTTATTTTATTTTAAAAATATAATATCACCATATCCATATATGTAGAATTGATTAGCAAGAAAGGATATGGATGTAAATGAACACGAGAGACCGTATAACATTATACTTAGACACAAATTAAAGAAAAGAAACAGCGTTTTATTGCATCATTTTATTATTTGCTCATTTCTGTATGCACAGGGGAGGCGAGACGCTTATAAAATATTGAATTTCATTTTTTTAACAGCACCTAGACAGGAAGTAATTATTACTGGGGGTGGTAAGTATTAATATAAATATCATTCAATAAAATAAGATTCTACAGTCATTTTAAATCTACAAGTATTGTAATTATATTTCTTAAAATGAATTATTAGATTAATTAAGTTAGTTAATTATTTATATTTTATTTTAAATGTTTTATGTACAATTATATGGAAATTGTTGCAACATTTACAACTATTTATCAAAATTTTATTGTATATTTTATTTTGTCGTATGAAATATTTGTTGTTTCATTAAGATTATCATTTCGTTCGTGTCAGGGTTTGTTCATGTTCAAAAACAGACGAAAAACAGTTTATTTGAGACAAGACAAGACATATTTTCAATAAGAAATTAGAGGACAATGTTCGAAAATATGCCAGTAATTTTGTGTGACGCAATCGCTATTGAAAAGGTCAACTTCCGGCCTCGTATGCAATTAGCAATTAGCAACGCGCAAGCTCAGCGTCCTCTCAAAATGACACACATCATTGGCCAATCAAATATTTGGTTATTGATACTAACCAAAAAATGACGCATAATTTCATGAAAGGTTCAAGGTTTTAATTGGTTAAGCTCATTACCATAAGAGATACATTTATACTTATGCTAAATATATATATATATATAGAAGTCTCTAGATGATTGTGCAACGATACCGATAAAGACGTTACAAAAAATATATTGACAAAATTTCCGATCAACAAATGACCTTCCTCAGTGTCTATCAAAGTTAGACTGAGTTTGTAAAGACCAGATGGTATAATTACAACTCACTAGATAGTCAGGTGACAAAGTGTGACGTATTAATAATCTTTAACTCCCTCATTACAACTCACTAAATAGTCAGGTGACAAAGTGTGACGTATTAATAATCTTTAACTACCTCATTACAACTCACTAAATAGTCAGGTGACAAAGTGTGACGTATCAAAAATCTTTAACGTATTTTTAATACGTCACGCTGGTCTAATCTTTACAAACTCAGTCTAATTTTGATAGACACTGAAGAAGGTCATTTGTTGATCGAAAATGTTGTCAATATATTTGTTGTTACATCTTTATCGGTATCATTGCACAATCTTCTAGACTTCTATAATTTATTTTGTTTGTGCTGCATCGTTATGTCTGGACGATCCGTTACTCATTAAGATATCTGGTTGGTGGATTCCCTTAGACTTTATATATATATATTATGATTTTATTTGCACAAGACCAATTTATTATTGTTGTAATATAATGGTCATTGGATAATTCAAAGCGAGTATATCGTCCATTCTTTTTTATTTTAATAAATTTAACCTGGATAATTCGCGAACACTTGGGTAAATAGAAAAGAACTCATTATGTTAAGAAAATATATTCTTATGGTAGAGACTTTTAGCTTTTTAATTAGAGAAATTTACATAACGAACCTGTTCGCTATCACTTTACAGATGCTGGCTCTGGCTCGGACGTTCATGTTCACACCGTTGGTGCTGGTAAGCGTAGCGCTTCAAGCCATACCATTTCTTATCAATGTTTTTCCTCTTCCTTTTATTTTGTTTCAAAGTTCCGTTTTCGGACTTTCCTCATTCACAAAATATATTTTTTTGTTGTATATATCAGATGTTAATTTTGCACACAGCACTAATTTGTCATGTGACATTAAAATTATATATCTTGCTTTTTACTCCATTGTACAGCTCAGTGACAGTCTTTTAAAAAATGATGACAATGTTGTACTCTATTATGGATAACTTATCAGAACGAGTATTTACTTAATTGACATTATTCATTAATGTGTTTTGTCGCTGAGCTGCTTGTGAGTATGTGATGTACATTTTACTAACATTTAGCTCCTCTTATTTGTAGACAACATCAACTTTGGCGGCGCAAATGGTAAGCATTGACTTGGCTTAAATATAGTTTATGTTAATTGCGTATTGCGTATGTGCGCAAACTCCAGCTCTACCAATTAAAAGAAAAAGATATCTTTGAATAAATGATCATGGCAAATGACTGTCTTGTGCTTAGCAGAATTTGTATACATTTTATCTGCAGATATTTATATATTTCATTACTTATTTGATTTAGATTTAACACAAAATAGGTGAAATGTATGAGGAGGGGGAAAATGAGAACGGGGGATAACGTTGATGATTGAAAGATAATACAACTGAAGAGCACTTGCCATAGAAAAGTCTAAAACAACCAATTTAATCAGAAGAATTATTGGAATTTATCTCGTATGACAGTGAATAAGGTGAGGGAAGGGGTGGGTGGGGTGGGATTGAACCGGCAACTTTAGTGGTCACTTAAAAAGGAAGGGGTGGGGTGGGGTGGGATTGAACTGGCAACTTTAGTGGTTACTTAAAAAGGAAGGGGTGGGATGGGGTGGGATTGAACTGGCAACTTTAGTGGTGACTTAGAAAGGAAGGGGTGGGGTGGGGTGGGATTGAACTGGCAACTTTAGTGGTGACTTAAAAAGGAAGGGGTGGGGTGGGTGGGATTGAACTCGCAACTTTAGTGGTGACTTAAAAAGGAAGGGGTGGGGTGCGACTGGGATTGAACTCGCAACTCTTGAGTTGACTAAAAATAGATAGACATAAATTATTTGAATACGCAAAAGTACCACATCGTCAATAAATATCTGAATTCCAGGGGAAGTAATTGATACCGAAATTAAAAGTTTTAATTCGTATTTCTAAAAGTAATTTCATACTATTGCAGATTTTGGCTTTGATACCAATGGTTTCCAGTTTAGCGCAGGATTCGGTAAGGATTCAAGTTATTGCGATTCTGCGCACACTATGCTACTTCTTATCTTTAACTGTATATCCAATCAGTGTCTTATTTAACTAAGTTACTAAGTTTATGTAAATTCTTTCTCAGTTAACATCAGATATTTATTTCTGTCACAGATCTGTATATTACCAAAACAAAAAGAAAATAAATACTTTTTATTTGCAATCTTTCTTATATATATTTTGAGATATTTTGGTAATATGTACATCAATGTATTATTTTAGATCAACTTACAAAAAATAATATAACATTCTATCATCCTGATGTATAATAAGTATTAATATATATTTTCAACCGTTACTTTTCATTTCTGTCTCGTCCTGTATATATTTACACTTCTTCATTCTTCATTCTTTATCTACACTTGCTGGTGCTAAGTCACTATTCTTCTGCCACTGCATGCGCATGCTCAATTATTGGTCATATGATTTGTTCTGCATTTGCTTATCATCAGCCGCTGCTATTGAACTAAACTGCGACGTCATCTTGCGAACCAAGCGGATCCTGAAGAAGCACATTTGGCATATTTTCTATTTGTCGAACATATTTGTCCACATAGAATTTATGTAATGAGCATATTAGTGTGATAAAGTAATAAAGATCTCATATTTCTACTTTTGGTGGTGGCGGCGGAAGAGGAAATGGTGCTAACATTATCGACGTGCCCGGAGGACCCGAAATTCTAAATGCTGGTCGTGGAGGAGGAGGAGGAGGAGGAGGAGGAGGAGGAGGAGCACATATTTTTAATGGTCCTGGTGGAGCCGAAATTTTGAATGCAGGTGGTGGACCCGGAAATATGAATGGTCCTGGTGGAGCCGGAATTTTTAATGGTCCTGGAACCGAAATATTGAATGCAGGTGGGGGTGCCGCCCAGATTGTAGGTCTTGGTGCAGACCTTGAACAATTGCTCGCTCATCATGCTATCCAGGCGGCTCTAGGAGGCGGCGGTGGCCAGGGAGGCGGTGGTGGAGGTGGAATAGGAGGTGGCCATGGTGGTGGAATG
Source organism: Bathymodiolus septemdierum (assembly GCA_963383655.1). Taxonomy (NCBI): domain Eukaryota; kingdom Metazoa; phylum Mollusca; class Bivalvia; order Mytilida; family Modiolidae; genus Bathymodiolus; species Bathymodiolus septemdierum. The sequence goes on from OY726527.1 coordinate 56,177,939, forward strand.
GGAGGTGGTGGCGGAGGTGGAATGGGAGGTGGCCATGGCGGTGGAATGGGAGGTGGCCATGGCGGTGGAATGGGAGGTGGTGGTGGAGGTGGAATGGGAGGTGGAATGGGAGGTGGAATGGGAGGTGGAATGGGAGGTGGCCACGGCGGTGGATCCGGTGGGGGTCATGGAGGAGGAGCTGGGGGTGGCCATGGAGGTGGAGCAGGTGGTGGCCATGGCGGTGCAGCTGGAGTCGACTTTCTCGGCGGTGGTCAAGAGGTCTTTTTTGATATAGGCGGTCCCGGAGGACCCGGTGGATTAGGCGCTGGACCTGGAGTAGGTGGTCCAATGATTGAACCTGCCGGCATTGCCTTTGATGCTGGTTTTGTTGAACCTGGACCAGCATTTGGGGGTGGACATATAGAAGTAGGTCACTTAGGAGGAGGAGGAGGAGGAGGAGGAGGAGGAGGTGGGGGAGGAGGAGGTGGAGGAAGTGGAAAAGGCGATATAAATATTGGAATTGGTCTTGGTTCTGGAGGTGGGATGGGCCAGGGCGTAGCTGGGGGTGGCAAAGCAGTCGGTATTGGAATGGGAGGCGGTGGAGGAGGTGGTCATGGCGGTGGTATGGGCGGAGGATGGGGTGGAGGAGGCGGTAAGGGCGGAGGAGGGGGTATGGGCGGAGGCGGAGGCGGTGGTATGGGTGGAGGAGGCGGTATGGGTGGGGGGCATGGAGGTGGTATGGGCGGGGGGCATGGAGGTGGTATGGGCGGAGGTGGTGATATGGGCGGAGGTGGTGGTATGGGCGGAGGTGGTGGTATGGGTGGAGGTGGTGGCATGGGCGGAGGCGGTGGTATGGGCGGGGGTCATGGAGGAGGACACGGTGGTGGTCAAGGAGGAGGTCAGGGAGGTGCACACGATGCTGGGTTTATGATGCAGGATATGGGATTCGGATTTGGAAATTCCGACATAGCACTAGGAGTCGGACTTGGACCGGGTAGCATTGGAACTGGTGTTTCAGGGCCGCAGGGAGGTGCTGGAGTAGGAATGACACACGAGTCAGTTGGTATCGGCGGTGGATCACATGGAGGCGGTGGAGCAGCAATGGGAGCAGGAGAAGCTCAGTTTGGAGTTGGATTTTCTGGTGGTGATGGTTTGGGTATGGGCATGAGCAAAGGAGGAGGTAATTTAAACTCTATAAGACACACGTGACCTCACTACATGTCATCATGGTCACATTCTTCTTTCACTATACTAACTTACTATATTTAACTTTCTCTCTCTGTCTAAACTCTTCTTTTGGTTTTCCCCTTATTTATTTTTAGATATTTAATTGACTAAACAATTCATACTTACTATTTACAGATTCTCGACCCCCCACTGTTGTTCTAAGTAAGTAAAAGGATATGGGCATTTGTATTGTCGAGCTTACTTTATCAAATTAACTCATTTCGAAATTTTGAATAATATAATTTTTTGTAATATATTTTTTTATTTATTTGAACAATATTTCAGCAATTATAAAATATTTACTTTTCAATTGTTTATATTCAATCTGTTTCACTTGTTTCCACAATTAATATTTTCTACTGCGCATGCGTAAAAATATTATTTATTTCCGTTAAATATTAATTTAAATATATTTTTTATGGCTAAAAAATGTTTGAAATTTCTTGATATTTGTGTTTTGCAATGCTAAAAGTCTGTGTAATGTTTTAATGTTTTATATGTGTGTTTAGTAATGTTATACGTCTTTGTAATGTTTAATATTGTAATGTTCTAAATGTTTATTAATGTTTTTGTTTTGTCTTTTACCCTTCTGTGTTCAGCTGATGTCGATAATGGTGAGTGAAATTCTCTAAAAGCGCTTACATTAAAAATAAAAAAAAAAATTTTAACTATTTCATTTCATGTAATGGAATGAAGTTTCCAGGAATTATTTTTTAAATAATCATGAAAAAAAACATCAGAATAATTAATGAGAATATATAATTACTATATAACTATACGAAAATAAATGCAAATCAAAAAAATTGGCAGCACAAATTAAAATAATATGCTGAAATTAGAAATGTCTATTTATCTATATAACTTCATTCTCATCAAATTATCGCCAAATAAGGAGAAAAATAACAAAATAAAAATAACATAGCAAAGAGCATATATTAAATTGAAAAATAAAAATAAGCAATATTTCTTTATATTAAATTGAAAAAGAAAATATAAAAAAACTTACTTCTTTATATTAAATTGAAAAACAATAATTAAATATGTGTTTTCTATCCCTGCTTGCAGTAAATTTGGGTGGCGCTAACGGCTTTGGAAATGGAGACATCTTTATAAGTAAGTATTAACTCAGTTTTTATTTTGTTCTATTTTCTGAAAATAAGTATTTACTGAAGTATGTTTTAGTTTTAACAAAGTAATCCAAAACCTTGATAGAATTTGAGCACACCACATATTTATATCAGAAGTTGAGCACACAAATTATTTATGTCAGAAATTGATCACACAAATAATTTATGACAGAATTTGAGCACACAAATGATTTATGTGAGAATTTGAGCACACACATTATGTATGTCAGAAATTGAGCACACAACTTCTAAGTCAAAAATTGAGCACACAAACGATTTATGTCAGAAATTGAGCACACAAATCATTGATGTTATAATTTGAGCACACAAATGTTTCACGTCAGAAATTTAGCAAATTTGAGAAACTTCAATTTGCCTACCAGTAATAGCTATTCCATATATACATTCATTCATTTAACATTAACATGATTAAATAAAAACATATTCAGTGTCAACTTCTTCACGTATTTCTGTGCTAGAGGTATCTGTCAACTTCTTCACGTATTTCTGTGTTAGCGGTATCTGTCAACTTCTTCACGTATTTCTGTGCTAGAGGTATCTGTCAACTTCGTCACGTATTTCTGTGTTAGAGGTATCTGTCACCTTCGTCACGTATTTATGTGTTAGAGGTATCTGTCAACTTCTTCACGTATTTCTGTGTTAGCGGTATCTGTCAACTTCTTCACGTATTTCTGTGTTAGAGGTATCTGTCAACTTCGTCACGTATTTCTGTGTTAGAGGTATCGATTGTGCCCCTTTCTACGATTTTGATCATGGATTTTAGTACTTTTATTGGACAGTGTGATGCTTTGTGTTTTTCATTTTATTTTGCATTTCTAATTATAGATTTTTGCACATTTTTAAACCTTGCTTATTTTATTTGCTTTCAGACGGTGCAGATAATGGTAAAGTACAGGGCAAGCATTTCCATGCGCAGCTCGCATATCGCATACACTCAATGCGTCTTTTTGTATTTCTTTCTATCTTCAAGACGGTCTAAAACGTAGTCAAAATAATTTTGACAATGTAACAAAACGGCTTAAATTCATTATTCAAAAGGGAATTTCTGATTGAAATACAATACAATTCATCTAAGAATTAAATATTTTTTTTGTAAAATATGTGTTTTATTTAGTAATACATTTGAAATAAAATGTTTAATTTACAAAATTTTACTATTATTTCAATTAACAAAAATTAATATTTACTAAAATATTTTTAGACCGTCTTACAACCTCTGTCTCTTAGGTTTCTGGACTATTTATCTAATTTACATATTATGACATGTCTTTTTGTCACATACCAGTTTTAATGTTTCTGTGTCGAGGGTGTTGGTGTAACTAGTATCCAATATGTCAAATATATATTTTATTGTTTGTTTCCTTTAATTTTCTACAATTTCTTTGATTTTCTATGTTTTTAATTAGGTTTTTAGTTTTAGGTAATTTCCTTAATTTTCGGTAATTTCTTCGATTTTGGGTGATTTCTTTAATCTTGGGTAATTTCTTTTAATTTTGAGTAACTTTTTTCAATTTGGGTAATTTCCTTCATTTTGGGTAATTTCTTTAAATTTGGATAATTTCTTCAATATTGGATTTTTATTTTTTTTATTTTGGGTAATTTCTTTAGCATTGGGCAATTTATTCAATTTCGGGTAATTTCTTTGATTGGGTGTAATTTCTGTAATTTTTGGTACATTCCATAATTTTGGATAATTTCGTTAGTTTCGGGTAATTTTTTCATTGTGGGTAATTCCTTGAAGTTTTCCCTAAATTTTCAAAATTGTTTATTTCAAAAGAAAATGCCTTTTTTCTTCGCATACGAATTTAATTGAATCTCCATGACAACTAGTATATATAAATTTAAACTGATGCAAAATGAATATTATTATTGATATGCTTAAAACATTATGTATTTTCAAAAACATAAATAAGCATTTAAAAAGATGTTTCTTTCACTGTTTTCTACAGAATGATGGAAATACCGTATATTAAATTCATAAGCAAAAATACTTGATATATGAAGCAATGTGCAACGATAAACTATGACTAAGAAAAGAAATAAGGAGAGGAACTTTGTACGTTAGAATAACTTGTGTCCATCCAAATATCATATAGTTAACAATGAAATAAGTTTAACCTAATCTAGAAAATAGATTATTTACAAGTGATAGTGCATTGAAGGTTAGATTGACTTTGACTTACAAATCTGTAGGTTTGTGATTCATTATCAAAAGTTAGATTGACTTTGACCTACAAACCTGTAGGTTTGTGATTCATTATCAAATATTAGATTGACTTTGACTTACAAACCTGTAGGTTTGTGATTCATTACCAAAAGTTAGATTGACCTTTGACTTACAAATCTGTAGGTTTGTGATTCATTATCAAAAGTTAGATTGACTTTGACCTACAAACCTGTAGGTTTGTGATTCATTATCAAATATTAGATTGACTTTGACTTACAAACCTGTAGGTTTGTGATTCATTACCAAAAGTTAGATTGACCTTTGACTTACAAATCTGTAGGTTTGTGATTCATTATCAAACAAATTATTAACCACTAAAACATTACATTTATTTTTGCTTTCAGTGGAAGGAGGTAACTTCGGAGGTGGCTCACCAGGTAATTCATACCATTGTTTTTGATCCATGTCTAGCCCATTCATATTTGTTTTCAATGTTTTAACATAAAAGTAAAATGTGTCTATTTCTAATTTTCAATTTTAAATTCAAATTTCAAATTGACTAAATCGCATCGATCGCTAGAAATGGCAAAGACTGATTGGCTCGGATTTAGGATAATGTGTCCGAGTGGGTCGGCGCGCACTATTATTTCAGTGAGCTAGCACTATAAAATTCCAACTAAGTGTGTTGGTCAGTACAAAGAGGGCCTCATCATTATTCCATTGAAAATTAACTTCCTCTGAAAAAATGTCGAGTAGATGTCAAACAACAATCAATCATTCATTCAATTTTGCTCAAATTTTTGTTTTTATCAACAAAATAAAACATAAACACACACACGAAACAAGAATTGAAAGATACATGCATTTGTTTATCAATTATGTTTGTCAATGACAAAATATGCATATCCAAAAGTTAAAATTTTACTTAACTGCAAAGTTTACATACATTCAATGTGAAAAAATGAGTTGACCTGATTAACATAAGAATACCGAGTTCTATTTTGTTTTAGTTGATTTTAATGGCGGAGCACAGAATCCGGTAGCTATCATCGGAATCGACAAGAACGGCGGACACGGCGGACACGGCGGACACGGCGGACACGGCGGACAAGGCGGACAAGGCGGACAGGGCGGACATGGCGGTCAAGGAATAGTCTGGGATCAAGGAATCGGTGGTGGCGCAGATGCATGGGGTCAGGGCAATGGAGGAGGAGCTGGTAACTGGGATCAAGGACTTGGACACGGAGGAATAGATGTAGGATTCGGTGGTGGACATGGAATTGATATTCACGGTGGTGGAAACAAAGGCCACACCGGTGGAAAAGGTTAGTTAGTTAACTTGAATCCTAGTAAATATAACTATATGTATGTGTATCAGTAAAATAATGCCTGATGTGAAATTGGTCCGACCGGAATAAAGTTGCCTACCAGAAAAAATAAGTTCATGGACTATATTTACTAGGAATAAATATTCCACGAACTATTGCAAATACGAAGATTATTCCAAGTACCCTTTTAACTAGGAAAATGTGTAGGCTTACATATGGATTGTTTTAATGCAGACTGCAGCATTTTCTCTCTATCAGTTTTTTGTTGTTGCAAACTTACTACCTTCAGTAAACTATTGAAGCTAACATTACCGTCTTCTTTGAGTTCTGGTTCCCTGTTTCCGAGCACGGAAAATTATCATTTTAGTATTTGCATATCACTTTAATATTTGACTAATATCTGTTTCATCTTAATATTGCATAGTATTTTGCATATTTGACAAATTTGCATCTTATATGCACACAATTTGCATATTTGACAAATTTGCACATTATTTGCATATCATTTTGCACATTTGACTAATTAAAATATGTTTCATTTCAATATTTGCATATCATTTTGCATATTTGACTAATTAATATATGCTTCATTTTAATATTTGCATATTTGTTGCATATAATTTGCATATTGACTAATTAATACCTGTTTACCTCTATTTACAGTTCTACATTAGGAGGATCACAGAAGAATCCATTTCACCAGGTGAAAGACTTCTCACCCATCAATCATCTTAACTTATGTAATTTTCATCTATTGTTGTGTACATTGTGTGTGTCAATAAATGATGTCCAATAAAAGTTATTTTTAGTAACTCACGATCTTACTTTCCTTTTACACTCTTGTTACAATATAAATTCGACTATACTTATATATTGATGCGAACCTGTCAAACTTATATATAAAGGACACTCACTCAAGGGAACATGCACATGCGACCTTTATTATTGTCGCAAGTCACTGACAAACTTTATCACATAATGTTGTACATCTCGCCATGATCGAGATTCGACATCACAACATCAGTGGTGATAGGCACTGATTGCATAGGTAGTTTTAAATCCAACTACCATTCGATCACGGCCACGACGACTTCTTGCTACAATATACATTCAAGCATACTTAATCCATGCATACAGTCAAACCTGTATGTAAAGGACACTCAAGCGAACCTGAAAATGTGCCATTTATCAACAGTTGCCTTTAATATACAGGTTCAAATTATATGCCCTATTCATTAATTGGGAAAATGAGGCTACCCTTTATAAACAGTGATTTGCTATATAGAGATGCCCTTTAAGGCAGGTTTGGCTGTATATATAAACGTCAGAGAAAACCGAAGGCCCAATCAAGAATGAACAATCCAGAGAAACTGACGGAGGGCACTCAAGAAACATGACGAAGACAACAAAACACATGACGAAGACAACAAAACATAAACCACAACACAGAAAACATTAACGTCAGAGAAAACCGAAAGTCCAATCAAGAATGAACAATCCAGAGAAACTGGCGGAGGGTACACAAGACACATGACGAAGACAACAAAGCACATGACGAAGACGACAAGACAACAAACCACAACACAGAAAACACGATCTTCCTTAAGGTTTTATTGCATTGTTACAGGATAAAATCAAACGTAATGATGCAGTGCAATATACAGTCAAACCTTCCCATGTAGTCACCTCTATTAAGCGGTCACCTGTATTAAAAGGTCATATTTTTCCTGTCCTTTCATAGAATATTTCATATGAATTGAACCTCTTTTAAGAGTTACCTGTCTTAATAGGTCACTATTTCTTTGTCCCAAAGGTGACCTCTTAATACAGGGTTGACTGTATTTGTAAGCAATAAATTGGTCCTAGTGAAATTAGTCTGTGTGGACCAATATTTCTAATAACTGAAATAGATCAGAGGTTACATCTACGTTTTTATTACTATTCATGGATTGATACCTTTGCTTGTAGACTATTAATCTCCGAGTGTATCATCCGCACAGGGGTCAATGCTTAGACTAGCTTGATATCTCTGCTGATGGACTATAAGTCCCCGTGGGTATCATTCGCACAGGGGTCAATGCTTCGACTAGCTTGATATCTCTGCTGATGGACTATATGTCCCCGTGGGTATCATCCACCTAGTAGTCAGTGCTTCGACTGGCTTGATATCTCTGCTGATGGACTATAAGTCCCCGTGGGTATCATCCACCTAGTAGTCAGTGTTTCGACTGGCTTGATATCTCTGCTGATGGACTATAAGTCCACGAGGGTATCATCGACCTAGTAGTCAGTGTTTCGACTGGGTTCATACCTCTACTGGTAGACTATTAGTCCCCTAGGATATCATCCGCCCAGTAGTCAGTGTTTCGGCACTGGCATGGTTTATTAGATATCTACGTGTGTGTTACTATCACTGAGTCAAAAACTCTGCTGGTGAACTATTAGTCCCCGAGGGTATCATGAGTCAGGTGGTGAGTGTTTCGAAATCTTTGAATTTACTGTTCCGAACTTAATTATATACAAAATGTATCTGCGAATTAATTAATGAAGCTTAGACAAGGTGATGTGTACTCAAGTTTAATTATATATCATGACAGTGACGGATGTTCTAGTCATATCATTTCCCAACCGCGAAACTGTTTGCTGAAAATAAATAAAGCAACAATTCTATATAGAAAAACAGCAAAAAAAAAACAGTTATTCAATAAAGTGGAATGTAAATCGACAATTTTTTTAAAAAATAATTAAGACAACCATTTTCGTTGTCTTTGTCATTTTTCAAATCCGAAAAAAACAGCAGAGATCTGTTCAAATGATGTTCGTGTCGTCTAATAGTAACACGACGGGTGTCATTAGTGGAGCAGGAACTGCTATCCCTTCCGGAGCACATTAGTTCATTCACAGTTGGTAGTAACATTCGTGTTGATCAATCTTTAGTCTTCTGTTTAATGTTTTGTATATCATTGTTTGACATTTAGTCCTTTTTCATTTGGTCATTGTGTTGGCTGTCTTTTGATGTACGGTTTCTGGCTACCCTTTTTCTAACACGTGTCGCCAAGTCTTAATGATTACCAAACACTCGTCTCCTGCATAGCTCTGCATCCACTTCACATTTTCAGAGCTGAAATAATCTGGATCGGAATAATTGATTATTGCTTGCATACAACGATGTGTTGGCTTGTTAACGTCCAGCAGCAAATAATTCAGGACAATAATAATCATATAAAAATGAGGAAGGAATGGGGCAATCAATACATATTGAAATGAAATTGTATAAGGTCAAACGTTATATTCCCTATCATAGTGTCTTGACCAATAAGAAATGCCATTACAACTGTTTATTAAGCTTCACTTCATAGTTAGACAGAACTGTTATGATTGGCAATCGTTGTTATCCTGACGTCATTATATGATTGCACTTTTCGCTTAGAGACACTTCAGGAATAATTTATTTTCTTAAATACAATATTTCTAATTCACCACTCAAGATCTCCACAGTAGCATAGTGGTTAGATTAATTGACACGAGTGCAGAAGATTGTTGGTTTGACCTAGTAAAGCCAAAGCCTATAACACTGGTGATAAGTTATGAATAAGGAAAGTGGTTACAACAAGTGAAACATATCCTTGGTCATTTGTGACACAGATATTCCGTAACGGTCAACGAAGTCATGGTTACGACTGTTAAACTACCGAAGTGATGACTTCAACTTAACTACTTGTTCAGCAGCTTCCTTGTTAATAGCAATCCTCTATCAGGGAAATCAGGATAGGAACCACAAGCTCTCAAATACTGATAACTTTTTTTCTTAATTGTTTTCTTAAGAACATATTTTGCTAAGCGTATACAGTGCACTTACGATCTTGCATCAATATATTGGCTTGTGCATTAACCGAACCATACGGATTCGTTGCTGTACACTTCAACATTCCCGAGTCGTGTATATTAGTCAGTGTAATGGACATCCCTTCGGAACCTATCTTATGTTGAGGCATCGCCCTATTAGGCTGTAGAAACTGAAATATATTAGACATTACGTCACATATGGTTCACGCCAGCATTACGATAAATAAACAAGTACATGGTAAGGGTTATGGTGGTTAACACCACTTTCAACAATATTTCAGCTATATCGTGGTGGAGGAAACCGGTGTGCCCGGAGAAAACCACCGACCTACTGCAAGTCACTGACAAACTTTATCGCATAATGCTGTATCGAGTACACCCCACCTGGGTGGGATTCGAAATCACAAATTGAGTGATATAGGTACTGAGTACATAGGTAGTTGTAAACCTAACTACCATGCGATCACGACCACGACGTCCCCTAAAACACATTACAGTGTGTGAGTGAGTGATTGTTGTGAAACGCCAAGTGAGTAATTCATCATGCCGAGAACACACGTGCGAGAGCAATAAACGTTAGAGAATACCCAAGGGACAATCAAAAGTGGAGAATCTAGAGAAACTGGCAACATAGGCTACACAGAACACAAGTCCAGGACAACAAACGTTAGAGAATACCCAAGGGTCAATCAAAAGTGGATAATCTAGAGAAACTGGAAAAATAGGCTACACAAGGCGAAGAAAAACGAAGCAAAAAACAACACAATATGCATAGGGCAAGTGACATCTCCATGAGATTATGTTCGCTTTGAACTAGAAAAACATGCTTAATTGGATATATAGTGTTAGCTCAATGACACAATAGTCTGTGGGTAAACATGTTGCTACACTCAGACACACCATCCCGACTCCGAATCAACCAGCCTTTACTTCTACTCCTTAATGTTACGGAGAAGCAGCACATATCAATTTCATAGTCTTTCCTTTGACCCTACCCGGTCACGAAACCACGATATACAGCCGTCGAAGCTAACCATTACACTATTGGTGCGGTATATATTATTACGTAAATGTCATGACATGATGAAATTTCCAAGTTTGGAAAAACCAGTGTTTCACCGTACTGGTCAACGTCGGTACAATCGAAGATGTCACTGAGCGTTCGACAATGAAAAACAAGTTCTTTATTAACGGGCGTTCGTGAAGTAATACGTTCGTGAATTACTACGTTCGTGAATTACTACGTTCGTGAAGTACTACGTTCGTGAAGTACTACGTTCGTGAATTACTACGTTCGTGAAGTACTAAGTTCGTGAAGTACTACGTTCGTGAAGTACTACGCTCGTGAAGTACTACGTTGGTTTTTGTTAATCGTGATTTATATCTTATATTCGTACATTTATTTAAAAGAATTGTCTGATCTCATCTTGCAAAACGGGGTCTTCGTGGTCATGGTCCTATGGTTGCTGGATTTACAATTACCTATGCAATCAGTGCCTATCATCGCTACCGATGTGAGTTCGCATCCAGCTCTGGGCTAGGTGTACTCGATACAACATTATTTGATGAAGTTTGTCATTGACTTGAGGCAGGTCGGTGGTTTTCACCGGGTACCTCAGTCTAATGTTTGTTGGATTTACACTCTCCTATGCAATCAGTGTCGGGGTTACCTAAATACAATTTTAAATATTAAAGATAGTCACTTACTTGCTGCAGGTCGGTGTTGTTTCTGGATACACCGGATTTCCCAAATAAATAAATCCGACTGTCACGACATGAAAAATGTTTAAACAGTGATAGTCGACAATTCCAGCAAAACGAATAATTACCTCTCACCTCAACTATTGAACATAGAAATACCATGACATATGAAAATGGAGATCCAGGTTCTGCCTTAGGACAAGCACAACATTGTTAAAGATTAAACCGCTTTAATGAGATAACGTCCCCCAATCAGTTGTCTATAGTACGTACTGATGTATAAGACCATGCTATGGTAGGAACTGGGACTCCATTGGCTTGACAAGTAAACACGTGATCAGAACCACTAGATGTCACTGCTGAGGTCGGTGGCATGGATATATGTGGTGATTCTATAATAAATAATAACTTTATTGAGGTCATGTTATCATATCCTTCTTTATATTTTTCAGGAAGTGAAAATACAAATGTAAATTGACAATTTTCACATTCCTGATTTGATTCTAAAATTATACACTTTTTAACTTTGCTGAAAAGGGTTATTTCCCTTATGGAGGACAAATTGGTTCCCATTCTATACAAAGAAATATTGAGTGTAATTTCTTAAATTTTACCATGTAATACGGGATAATTTTAATAATAGCAAATAAACAGATTCACAACTTTTAAAATTTGTACAGGAGCTTTGGTATATGTACAAATGTATGTTAGTATGGTACATGCACTTTAATACAAAGTGGTGGAATTAAATTAGCTTTATTGGGTCAAACGTAAAAAATAGCGGCCATGCATATGTGTGTTAGGGTTATCGATTTTACGTATAAGCATTAAGACCTATATTGCTATCAAATGAACAACTCAATTACAACGTGGCAATTTGTTTATGTCACCGATAACAGCTTTAGAGAGATAACGATGATTTTCTTAGCATATTCCGGAACGCAAATCCAACTCCGCCTCACGGTGAAACTGACAACCACGAACTAATTGGAATATTGTTATTTTTAATTGTATAATCACCATGACTATGTCATAATTATTTGAAGGGCCCGGGTGGCTCAATGAATTAGGTAGTTGGATTACCTAACAACTCATACAAGCCTATCACCAGTACGGCGTGTATTCGCGCGCGGCTTTGTAAATTACAAAATAGGGTGCACTCGATTCGCAGCCGCAATTGATGAAGCTTAGCAGTTGCTTTCCCATGGTCGGTGGTTCTCTCTGGGCCTTCTTTAACCACTAAAACTGGTCGCCATGGTAAAGCTGAAATATTGCTGAAAGTGGTGTTAAACACCAAAAATTAAATCAATCAAAATCTGATAATTATTTGTCAAAGTAGATGACAAGTTGCACACGTATATCATGCTACTTACAACCTGTTACAGAAAGGGCAGTACTTGCTTGAGATTGACCACGTATTTCATGCTACTTACCACCTGTTACAGAAAGGGCAGTACTTGCTTGAGATTGGCCAGCGTCATTTGTTGCTAAACAGATGTATAATTCATTGTCTTTCAGTGTTGCATGAGGTATTTCTAGAACCTTCTGTCTAATAGTTTTCTGAAACAAAATAAGATGATGATTAATAAAACACCACCTTACGGAATACTACATGTACATGTTTTAAGCTTTAATTTTCCAATGGTCAACTTCCCTTTCATCAGTAGCTATAGTTCAGCAGCAACAGTGAAAGGAGTTTATATTTCACAACTCACGTTATTTGTGGGCTTGTGCGGCGCAATACATTGAGTTTAGCAGCTGACGCAAAAACTACTCAAACAATTCTACTGTCACCATCATGATCTTATTGACCGTTACGAAATATCCATATCTCAAATGACAATGTATTTTTACATTTTTCCTCTGTACCTGACTTGAATATATGAGCAACATGACAGAAACTGCTTATCCTTCACGGGCACCTGGGTTCACTCCCGGTTTTTTGGTCCACAGTTTTCTATGTTATGTTTTTGTTTTGTTTGTTTTCGTGCTGTACCTTGTAGCCAATGTTGTCTTTGCCTCTACTTTCTCTAACGTTTATTCGAATGAGTGTTTTTGAATAATATGCCTGTACCACGGTTCAAAGCAAAGTAACCTTACATGATTTGCATGCCACGTGATAGTTGGTTCCGGATATCCGGTTGCATTACACGTCAATGTGACAGACGAGCCATACCGAACCTCCATTATTGATGGCAGTGTTATGACAGGTGGAATATGTGGATGGTCGGTTGTTGGCTTCACTTGAATTATAAAATAAGAAAGAATTCGCATGAATATAATTGACCAATCACAATCACGTGTTTTCTGGTGTGGTTTTATGAAGAAGTTAGAGAACTTCCGAACGTGCATTGAACCTGTACCGAATGAAAAGAAAATGGTGATCATACCTCATTCGATAACATTTGTGTGCGGTCATGAGAGAGTCGTGATAAAAGGGTCAGCATTAATGGGGATTACACATGGTAGCTTGCAGACTAAGCTCATACTAGATTACTCATGGTAACTTACAGACTAAGCTCATACTAGATTACACATGGTAGCTTAAAGACTAAGCTCATACTAGATTACACATGGTAACTTAAAGACTAAGATCATACTAGATTACACATGGTAACTTAAAGACTAAGCTCATACTAGATTACACATGGTAACTTAAAGACTAAGCTCATACTAGATTACTAATGGTAACTTAAAGACTAAGCTCATACTAGATTACACATGGTAACTTAAAGACTAACCTCATACTAGATTACACATGTTAACTTAAAGACTAAGCTCATACTAGATTACACATGGTAACTTAAAGACTAAGCTTATAGTAGATTACACATGGTAACTTAAAGACTAAGCACATACTAGATTACGCATGGTAACTAAAAGACTAAGCTTATTCTAGATTACACATGGTAACTTAAAAACTAAGCTCATACTAGATTACACATGGTAACTTAAAGACTAAGCTCTTACTAGATTACACATGGTAACATAAAGACTAACCTCATACTAGATTACACATGGTAACTTAAAGACTAAGCTCATACTAGATTACACATGGTAACGTAAAGACAAAGCTCATACTAGATTACACATGTTAACTTAAAGACTAAGCTAATACTAGATTACACATGGTAACTTAAAGACAAAGCTCATACTAGAATACACATGATAACTTAAAGACTAAGCTAATACTAGATTACACATGTTAACTTAAAGACTAAGCTCATACTTGATTACACATGGTAACTTAAAGACTAACCTCATACTAGATTACACATGGTAACTTAAAGACTAAGTTCATACTAGATAACACATGGTAACTTAAAGACTAAGCTCATACTAGATTACACATGGTAACTTAAAGACTAACATCATACTAGATTACACATGGTAACTTAAAGACAAAGCTCATACTAGATTACACATGGTAACTTATAGACTAACCTCATACTAGATTACACATGGTAACTTAAAGACTAACCTCATACTAGATTACACATGGTAACTTATAGACTAACCTCATACTAGATTACACATGGTAACTTAAAGACTAACCTCATACTAGACTACACATGGTAACTTAAAGACTAACCTCATACTAGATTACACATGGTAACTTAAAGACTAAGATCATACTAGATTACACATGGTAACTTAAAGACAAAGCTCATACTAGATTACACATGGTAACTTATAGACTAACCTCATACTAGATTACACATGGTAACTTAAAGACTAACCTCATACTAGATTACACATGGTAACTTAAAGACTAAGTTCATACTAGATTACACATGGTAACTTAAAGACTAACCTCATACTAGATTACACATGGTAACTTAAAGACTAAGCTCTTACTAGATTACACATGGTAACTTAAAGACTAACCTCATACTATATTACACATGGTAACTTAAACACAAAGCTCACACTAGATTACGCATGGTAACTTAAAGACTAACCTCATACTAGATTACACATGGTAACTTAAAGACTAAGCTCATACTAGATTACACATGGTAACTTAAAGACTAAGCTCATACTAGATTACACATGGTAACTTAAAGACAAAGCTCATACTAGATTACACATGATAACTTAAAGACTAAGCTCATACTAGATTACACATGATAACTTTAAGACTAAGCTCATACTTGATTACACATGGTAACTTAAAGACTAAGCTCATACTAGATTACACATGGTAACTTAAAGACAAAGCTCATACTAGATTACACATGGTAACTTAAAGACTAAGTTCATACTAGATTACACATGGTAACGTAAAGACTAAGCTCATACTAGATTACACATGGTAATTTAAAGACTAAGCTCATACTAGATTACACATGGTAACTTAAAGACTAAGCTCATACTAGATTACACATGGTAACGTGAAGACAAAGCTCATACTAGATTACACATGTTAACTTAAAGACTAAGCTCATACTAGATTACACATGGTAACTTAAAGACTAAGCTCATACTAGATTACACATGGTAACTTAAAGACTAAGCTCATACTAGATTACACATGATAACTTAAAGACTAATTTCATACTAGATTACACATGGTAACTTAAAGACTAAGCTCTTACTAGATTACACATGGTAACTTAAAGACTAACCTCATACTAGATTACACATGGTAACTTAAAGACTAACCTCATACTAGATTACACATGGTAACTTAAAGACTAAGCTCATACTAGATTACACATGGTAACATAAAGACAAAGCTCATACTAGATTACACATGATAACTTAAAGACTAAGCTAATACTAGATTACACATGTTAACTTAAAGACTAAGCTCATACTTTATTACACATGGTAACTTAAAGACTAACCTCATACTAGATTACACATGGTAACTTAAAGACTAAGTTCATACTAGATTACACATGGTAACTTAAAGACTAAGCTCATACTAGATTACACATGGTAACTTAATGACTAACCTCATACTAGATTACACATGGTAACTTAAAGACAAAGCTCATACTAGATTACACATGGTAACTTATAGACTAACCTCATACTAGATTACACATGGTAACTTAAAGACTAACCTCATACTAGATTACACATGGTAACTTAAAGACTAAGTTCATACTAGATTACACATGGTAACTTAAAGACTAAGTTCATACTAGATTACACATGGTAACTTAAAGACAAAGCTCATACTAGATTACACAGGGTAGCTTAAAGACTAACCTCATACTAGATTACACATGATAACTTAAAGACTAAGTTCATACTAGATTACACATGGTAGCTTAAAGACTAAGCTCATACTAGATTACACATGGTAACTTAAAGACAAAGCTCATACTAGATTACACATGGTAACTTAAAGACAAAGCTCATACTAGATTACACATGGTAACTTAAAGACAAAGCTCATACTAGATTACACATGGTAGCGTAAAGACAAAGCTCATACTAGATTACACATGGTAACTTAAAGACAAAGCTCATACTAGATTACACATGGTAACTTAAAGATTAAGTTCATACTAGATTACACATGGTAGCTTAAAGACTAGCTCATACTAGATTACACATGGTAACTTAAAGACAAAGCTCATACTAGATTACACATGGTAACGTAAAGACAAAGCTCATACTAGATTACACATGGTAACGTAAAGACTAAGCTCATACTAGATTACACATGGTAGCTTAAAGACTAAGCTCATACTAGATTACACATGGTAACTTAAAGACTAAGCTCTTACTAGATTACACATGATAACTTAAAGACTAAGTTCATACTAGATTACACATGGTAACTTAAAGACTAAGCTCATACTAGATTACACATGGTAACTTAAAGACTAAGTTCATACTAGATTACACATGGTAACTTAAAGACTAAGTTCATACTAGATTACACATGGTAACTTAAAGACTAAGTTCATACTAGATTACACATGGTAACTTAAAGACTAAGCTCTTACTAGATTACACTTGGTAACTTATAGACTAAGTTCATACTAGATTACACATGGTAACTTAAACACTAAGTTCATACTAGATTACACATGGTAACTTAAAGACTAAGTTCATACTAGATTACACATGGTAACTTAAAGACTAAGCTCTTACTAGATTACACATGATAACTTAAAGACTAAGTTCATACTAGATTACACATGGTAACTTAAAGACAAAGCTCATACTAGATTACACATGGTAACTTAAAGACTAAGCTCATACTAGATTACACATGGTAACTTAAAGACTAAGCTCATACTAGATTACACATGGTAGCTTAAAGACTAAGCTCTTACTAGATTACACATGATAACTTAAAGACTAAGTTCATACTAGATTATACATGGTAACTTAAAGACTAAGCTCATACTAGATTACACATGGTAACTTAAAGACTAAGTTCATACTAGATTACACATGGTAACTGAAAGACTAAGTTCATACTAGATTACACATGGTAACTTAAAGACTAAGTTCATACTAGATTACACATGGTAACTTAAAGACTAAGTTCATACTAGATTACACATGGTAGCTTAAAGACTAAGTTCATACTAGATTACACATGGTAACTTAAAGACTAAGCTCTTACTAGATTACACATGATAACTTAAAGACTAAGTTCATACTAGATTACACATGGTAACTTAAAGACAAAGCTCATACTAGATTACACATGGTAACTTAAAGACTAAGCTCATACTAGATTACACATGGTAACTTAAAGACTAAGCTCATACTAGATTACACATGGTAACTTAAAGACTAAGCTCTTACTAGATTACACATGATAACTTAAAGACTAAGTTCATACTAGATTATACATGGTAACTTAAAGACTAAGCTCATACTAGATTACACATGGTAACTTAAAGACTAAGTTCATGCTAGATTACACATGGTAACTGAAAGACTAAGTTCATACTAGATTACACATGGTAACTTAAAGACTAAGTTCATACTAGATTACACATGGTAACTTAAAGACTAAGTTCATACTAGATTACACATGGTAGCTTAAAGACTAAGCTCATACTAGATTACACATGGTAGCTTAAAGACTAAGCTCATACTAGATTACACATGGTAACTTAAAGACTAAGTTCATACTAGATTACACATGGTAACTTAAAGACTAAGTTCATACTAGATTACACATGGTAACTTAAAGACTAAGCTCTTACTAGATTACACATGGTAGCTTAAAGACAAAGCTCATACTTGATTACACATGGTAACTTAAAGACTAAGCTCATACTAGATTACACATGGTAACTTAAAGACTAAGCTCTTACTAGATTACACATGGTAACTTAAAGACTAAGTTCATACTAGATTACACATGGTAACTTAAAGACTAAGTTCATACTAGATTACACATGGTAACTTAAAGACTAAGCTCATACTAGATTACACATGGTAACTTAAAGACTAAGTTCATACTAGATTACACATGGTAACTTAAAGACTAAGTTCATACTAGATTACACATGGTAACTTAAAGACAAAGCTCATACTAGATTACACAGGGTAGCTTAAAGACTAACCTCATACTAGATTACACATGATAACTTAAAGACTAAGTTCATACTATATTACACATGGTAGCTTAAAGACTAAGCTCATACTAGATTACACATGGTAACTTAAAGACAAAGCTCATACTAGATTACACATGGTAACTTAAAGACAAAGCTCATACTAGATTACACATGGTAACTTAAAGACAAAGCTCATACTAGATTACACATGGTAGCGTAAAGACAAAGCTCATACTAGATTACACATGGTAACTTAAAGACAAAGCTCATACTAGATTACACATGGTAACTTAAAGATTAAGTTCATACTAGATTACACATGGTAGCTTAAAGACTAGCTCATACTAGATTACACATGGTAACTTAAAGACAAAGCTCATACTAGATTACACATGGTAACGTAAAGACAAAGCTCATACTAGATTACACATGGTAACGTAAAGACTAAGCTCATACTAGATTACACATGGTAGCTTAAAGACTAAGCTCATACTAGATTACACATGGTAACTTAAAGACTAAGCTCTTACTAGATTACACATGATAACTTAAAGACTAAGTTCATACTAGATTACACATGGTAACTTAAAGACTAAGCTCATACTAGATTACACATGGTAACTTAAAGACTAAGTTCATACTAGATTACACATGGTAACTTAAAGACTAAGTTCATACTAGATTACACATGGTAACTTAAAGACTAAGTTCATACTAGATTACACATGGTAACTTAAAGACTAAGCTCTTACTAGATTATACATGGTAACTTATAGACTAAGTTCATACTAGATTACACATGGTAACTTAAAGACTAAGTTCATACTAGATTACACATGGTAACTTAAAGACTAAGCTCTTACTAGATTACACATGATAACTTAAAGACTAAGTTCATACTAGATTACACATGGTAACTTAAAGACAAAGCTCATACTAGATTACACATGGTAACTTAAAGACTAAGCTCATACTAGATTACACATGGTAACTTAAAGACTAAGCTCATACTAGATTACACATGGTAACTTAAAGACTAAGCTCTTACTAGATTACACATGATAACTAAAAGACTAAGTTCATACTAGATTACACATGGTAACTTAAAGACTAAGCTCATACTAGATTACACATGGTAACTTAAAGACTAAGTTCATACTAGATTACACATGGTAACTTAAAGACTAAGTTCATACTAGATTACACATGGTAACTTAAAGACTAAGTTCATACTAGATTACACATGGTAACTTAAAGACTAAGTTCATACTAGATTACACATGGTAGCTTAAAGACTAAGCTCATACTAGATTACACATGGTAGCTTAAAGACTAAGCTCATACTAGATTACACATGGTAACTTAAAGACTAAGTTCATACTAGATTACACATGGTAACTTAAAGACTAAGTTCATACTAGATTACACATGGTAACTTAAAGACTAAGCTCTTACTAGATTACACATGGTAACTTAAAGACAAAGCTCATACTTGATTACACATGGTAACTTAAAGACTAAGCTCATACTAGATTACACATGGTAACTTAAAGACTAAGCTCTTACTAGATTACACATGGTAACTTAAAGACTAAGTTCATACTAGATTACACATGGTAACTTAAAGACTAAGTTCATACTAGATTACACATGGTAACTTAAAGACTAAGCTCATACTAGATTACACATGGTAACTTAAAGACTAAGTTCATACTAGATTACACATGGTAACTTAAAGACTAAGTTCATACTAGATTACACATGGTAACTTAAAGACTAACCTCATACTAGATTACACATGATAACTTAAAGACTAAGCTCTTACTAGATTACACATGATAACTTAAAGACTAAGTTCATACTAGATTACACATGGTAACTTAAAGACTAAGCTCATACTAGATTACACATGGTAACTTAAAGACTAAGTTCATACTAGATTACACATGGTAACTTAAAGACTAAGTTCATACTAGATTACACATGGTAACTTAAAGACTAAGTTCATACTAGATTACACATGGTAACTTAAAGACTAAGCTCTTACTAGATTACACTTGGTAACTTATAGACTAAGTTCATACTAGATTACACATGGTAACTTAAACACTAAGTTCATACTAGATTACACATGGTAACTTAAAGACTAAGTTCATACTAGATTACACATGGTAACTTAAAGACTAAGCTCTTACTAGATTACACATGATAACTTAAAGACTAAGTTCATACTAGATTACACATGGTAACTTAAAGACAAAGCTCATACTAGATTACACATGGTAACTTAAAGACTAAGCTCATACTAGATTACACATGGTAACTTAAAGACTAAGCTCATACTAGATTACACATGGTAGCTTAAAGACTAAGCTCTTACTAGATTACACATGATAACTTAAAGACTAAGTTCATACTAGATTATACATGGTAACTTAAAGACTAAGCTCATACTAGATTACACATGGTAACTTAAAGACTAAGTTCATACTAGATTACACATGGTAACTGAAAGACTAAGTTCATACTAGATTACACATGGTAACTTAAAGACTAAGTTCATACTAGATTACACATGGTAACTTAAAGACTAAGTTCATACTAGATTACACATGGTAGCTTAAATACTAAGTTCATACTAGATTACACATGGTAACTTAAAGACTAAGCTCTTACTAGATTACACATGATAACTTAAAGACTAAGTTCATACTAGATTACACATGGTAACTTAAAGACAAAGCTCATACTAGATTACACATGGTAACTTAAAGACTAAGCTCATACTAGATTACACATGGTAACTTAAAGACTAAGCTCATACTAGATTACACATGGTAACTTAAAGACTAAGCTCTTACTAGATTACACATGATAACTTAAAGACTAAGTTCATACTAGATTATACATGGTAACTTAAAGACTAAGCTCATACTAGATTACACATGGTAACTTAAAGACTAAGTTCATGCTAGATTACACATGGTAACTGAAAGACTAAGTTCATACTAGATTACACATGGTAACTTAAAGACTAAGTTCATACTAGATTACACATGGTAACTTAAAGACTAAGTTCATACTAGATTACACATGGTAGCTTAAAGACTAAGCTCATACTAGATTACACATGGTAGCTTAAAGACTAAGCTCATACTAGATTACACATGGTAACTTAAAGACTAAGTTCATACTAGATTACACATGGTAACTTAAAGACTAAGTTCATACTAGATTACACATGGTAACTTAAAGACTAAGCTCTTACTAGATTACACATGGTAACTTAAAGACAAAGCTCATACTTGATTACACATGGTAACTTAAAGACTAAGCTCATACTAGATTACACATGGTAACTTAAAGACTAAGCTCTTACTAGATTACACATGGTAACTTAAAGACTAAGTTCATACTAGATTACACATGGTAACTTAAAGACTAAGTTCATACTAGATTACACATGGTAACTTAAAGACTAAGCTCATACTAGATTACACATGGTAACTTAAAGACTAAGTTCATACTAGATTACACATGGTAACTTAAAGACTAAGTTCATACTAGATTACACATGGTAACTTAAAGACAAAGCTCATACTAGATTACACAGGGTAGCTTAAAGACTAACATCATACTAGATTACACATGATAACTTAAAGACTAAGTTCATACTATATTACACATGGTAGCTTAAAGACTAAGCTCATACTAGATTACACATGGTAACTTAAAGACAAAGCTCATACTAGATTACACATGGTAACTTAAAGACAAAGCTCATACTAGATTACACATGGTAACTTAAAGACAAAGCTCATACTAGATTACACATGGTAGCGTAAAGACAAAGCTCATACTAGATTACACATGGTAACTTAAAGACAAAGCTCATACTAGATTACACATGGTAACTTAAAGATTAAGTTCATACTAGATTACACATGGTAGCTTAAAGACTAGCTCATACTAGATTACACATGGTAACTTAAAGACAAAGCTCATACTAGATTACACATGGTAACGTAAAGACAAAGCTCATACTAGATTACACATGGTAACGTAAAGACTAAGCTCATACTAGATTACACATGGTAGCTTAAAGACTAAGCTCATACTAGATTACACATGGTAACTTAAAGACTAAGCTCTTACTAGATTACACATGATAACTTAAAGACTAAGTTCATACTAGATTACACATGGTAACTTAAAGACTAAGCTCATACTAGATTACACATGGTAACTTAAAGACTAAGTTCATACTAGATTACACATGGTAACTTAAAGACTAAGTTCATACTAGATTACACATGGTAACTTAAAGACTAAGTTCATACTAGATTACACATGGTAACTTAAAGACTAAGCTCTTACTAGATTATACATGGTAACTTATAGACTAAGTTCATACTAGATTACACATGGTAACTTAAAGACTAAGTTCATACTAGATTACACATGGTAACTTAAAGACTAAGCTCTTACTAGATTACACATGATAACTTAAAGACTAAGTTCATACTAGATTACACATGGTAACTTAAAGACAAAGCTCATACTAGATTACACATGGTAACTTAAAGACTAAGCTCATACTAGATTACACATGGTAACTTAAAGACTAAGCTCATACTAGATTACACATGGTAACTTAAAGACTAAGCTCTTACTAGATTACACATGATAACTAAAAGACTAAGTTCATACTAGATTACACATGGTAACTTAAAGACTAAGCTCATACTAGATTACACATGGTAACTTAAAGACTAAGTTCATACTAGATTACACATGGTAACTTAAAGACTAAGTTCATACTAGATTACACATGGTAACTTAAAGACTAAGTTCATACTAGATTACACATGGTAACTTAAAGACTAAGTTCATACTAGATTACACATGGTAGCTTAAAGACTAAGCTCATACTAGATTACACATGGTAGCTTAAAGACTAAGCTCATACTAGATTACACATGGTAACTTAAAGACTAAGTTCATACTAGATTACACATGGTAACTTAAAGACTAAGTTCATACTAGATTACACATGGTAACTTAAAGACTAAGCTCTTACTAGATTACACATGGTAACTTAAAGACAAAGCTCATACTTGATTACACATGGTAACTTAAAGACTAAGCTCATACTAGATTACACATGGTAACTTAAAGACTAAGCTCTTACTAGATTACACATGGTAACTTAAAGACTAAGTTCATACTAGATTACACATGGTAACTTAAAGACTAAGTTCATACTAGATTACACATGGTAACTTAAAGACTAAGCTCATACTAGATTACACATGGTAACTTAAAGACTAAGTTCATACTAGATTACACATGGTAACTTAAAGACTAAGTTCATACTAGATTACACATGGTAACTTAAAGACAAAGCTCATACTAGATTACACAGGGTAGCTTAAAGACTAACATCATACTAGATTACACATGATAACTTAAAGACTAAGTTCATACTATATTACACATGGTAGCTTAAAGACTAAGCTCATACTAGATTACACATGGTAACTTAAAGACAAAGCTCATACTAGATTACACATGGTAACTTAAAGACAAAGCTCATACTAGATTACACATGGTAACTTAAAGACAAAGCTCATACTAGATTACACATGGTAGCGTAAAGACAAAGCTCATACTAGATTACACATGGTAACTTAAAGACAAAGCTCATACTAGATTACACATGGTAACTTAAAGATTAAGTTCATACTAGATTACACATGGTAGCTTAAAGACTAGCTCATACTAGATTACACATGGTAACTTAAAGACAAAGCTCATACTAGATTACACATGGTAACGTAAAGACAAAGCTCATACTAGATTACACATGGTAACGTAAAGACTAAGCTCATACTAGATTACACATGGTAGCTTAAAGACTAAGCTCATACTAGATTACACATGGTAACTTAAAGACTAAGCTCTTACTAGATTACACATGATAACTTAAAGACTAAGTTCATACTAGATTACACATGGTAACTTAAAGACTAAGCTCATACTAGATTACACATGGTAACTTAAAGACTAAGTTCATACTAGATTACACATGGTAACTTAAAGACTAAGTTCATACTAGATTACACATGGTAACTTAAAGACTAAGTTCATACTAGATTACACATGATAACTTAAAGACTAAGCTCTTACTAGATTATACATGGTAACTTATAGACTAAGTTCATACTAGATTACACATGGTAACTTAAAGACTAAGTTCATACTAGATTACACATGGTAACTTAAAGACTAAGCTCTTACTAGATTACACATGATAACTTAAAGACTAAGTTCATACTAGATTACACATGGTAACTTAAAGACAAAGCTCATACTAGATTACACATGGTAACTTAAAGACTAAGCTCATACTAGATTACACATGGTAACTTAAAGACTAAGCTCATACTAGATTACACATGGTAACTTAAAGACTAAGCTCTTACTAGATTACACATGATAACTAAAAGACTAAGTTCATACTAGATTACACATGGTAACTTAAAGACTAAGCTCATACTAGATTACACATGGTAACTTAAAGACTAAGTTCATACTAGATTACACATGGTAACTTAAAGACTAAGTTCATACTAGATTACACATGGTAACTTAAAGACTAAGTTCATACTAGATTACACATGGTAACTTAAAGACTAAGTTCATACTAGATTACACATGGTAGCTTAAAGACTAAGCTCATACTAGATTACACATGGTAGCTTAAAGACTAAGCTCATACTAGATTACACATGGTAACTTAAAGACTAAGTTCATACTAGATTACACATGGTAACTTAAAGACTAAGTTCATACTAGATTACACATGGTAACTTAAAGACTAAGCTCTTACTAGATTACACATGGTAACTTAAAGACAAAGCTCATACTTGATTACACATGGTAACTTAAAGACTAAGCTCATACTAGATTACACATGGTAACTTAAAGACTAAGCTCTTACTAGATTACACATGGTAACTTAAAGACTAAGTTCATACTAGATTACACATGGTAACTTAAAGACTAAGTTCATACTAGATTACACATGGTAACTTAAAGACTAAGCTCATACTAGATTACACATGGTAACTTAAAGACTAAGTTCATACTAGATTACACATGGTAACTTAAAGACTAAGTTCATACTAGATTACACATGGTAACTTAAAGACTAAGTTCATACTAGATTACACATGGTAACTTAAAGACTAAGTTCATACTAGATTACACATGGTAGCTTAAAGACTAAGCTCATACTAGATTACACATGGTAGCTTAAAGACTAAGCTCATACTAGATTACACATGGTAACTTAAAGACTAAGTTCATACTAGATTACACATGGTAACTTAAAGACTAAGTTCATACTAGATTACACATGGTAACTTAAAGACTAAGCTCTTACTAGATTACACATGGTAACTTAAAGACAAAGCTCATACTTGATTACACATGGTAACTTAAAGACTAAGCTCATACTAGATTACACATGATAACTTAAAGACTAATTTCATACTAGATTACACATGGTAACTTAAAGACTAAGCTCTTTCTAGATTACACATGGTAACTTAAAGACTAAGCTCTTACTAGATTACACATGGTAACTTAAAGACTAACCTCATACTAGATTACACATGGTAACTTAAAGACTAACCTCATACTAGATTACACATGGTAACTTAAAGACTAAGCTCATACTAGATTACACATGGTAACATAAAGACAAAGCTCATACTAGATTACACATGATAACTTAAAGACTAAGCTAATACTAGATTACACATGTTAACTTAAAGACTAAGCTCATACTTTATTACACATGGTAACTTAAAGACTAACCTCATACTAGATTACACATGGTAACTTAAAGACTAAGTTCATACTAGATTACACATGGTAACTTAAAGACTAAGCTCATACTAGATTACACATGGTAACTTAATGACTAACCTCATACTAGATTACACATGGTAACTTAAAGACAAAGCTCATACTAGATTACACATAGTAACTTATAGACTAACCTCATACTAGATTACACATGGTAACTTAAAGACTAACCTCATACTAGATTACACATGGTAACTTAAAGACTAAGTTCATACTAGATTACACATGGTAACTTAAAGACTAAGTTCATACTAGATTACACATGGTAACTTAAAGACAAAGCTCATACTAGATTACACAGGGTAGCTTAAAGACTAACATCATACTAGATTACACATGATAACTTAAAGACTAAGTTCATTCTATATTACACATGGTAGCTTAAAGACTAAGCTCATACTAGATTACACATGGTAACTTAAAGACAAAGCTCATACTAGATTACACATGGTAACTTAAAGACAAAGCTCATACTAGATTACACATGGTAACTTAAAGACAAAGCTCATACTAGATTACACATGGTAGCGTAAAGACAAAGCTCATACTAGATTACACATGGTAACTTAAAGACAAAGCTCATACTAGATTACACATGGTAACTTAAAGATTAAGTTCATACTAGATTACACATGGTAGCTTAAAGACTAGCTCATACTAGATTACACATGGTAACTTAAAGACAAAGCTCATACTAGATTACACATGGTAACGTAAAGACAAAGCTCATACTAGATTACACATGGTAACGTAAAGACTAAGCTCATACTAGATTACACATGGTAGCTTAAAGACTAAGCTCATACTAGATTACACATGGTAACTTAAAGACTAAGCTCTTACTAGATTACACATGATAACTTAAAGACTAAGTTCATACTAGATTACACATGGTAACTTAAAGACTAAGCTCATACTAGATTACACATGGTAACTTAAAGACTAAGTTCATACTAGATTACACATGGTAACTTAAAGACTAAGTTCATACTAGATTACACATGGTAACTTAAAGACTAAGTTCATACTAGATTACACATGGTAACTTAAAGACTAAGCTCTTACTAGATTATACATGGTAACTTATAGACTAAGTTCATACTAGATTACACATGGTAACTTAAAGACTAAGTTCATACTAGATTACACATGGTAACTTAAAGACTAAGCTCTTACTAGATTACACATGATAACTTAAAGACTAAGTTCATACTAGATTACACATGGTAACTTAAAGACAAAGCTCATACTAGATTACACATGGTAACTTAAAGACTAAGCTCATACTAGATTACACATGGTAACTTAAAGACTAAGCTCATACTAGATTACACATGGTAACTTAAAGACTAAGCTCTTACTAGATTACACATGATAACTAAAAGACTAAGTTCATACTAGATTACACATGGTAACTTAAAGACTAAGCTCATACTAGATTACACATGGTAACTTAAAGACTAAGTTCATACTAGATTACACATGGTAACTTAAAGACTAAGTTCATACTAGATTACACATGGTAACTTAAAGACTAAGTTCATACTAGATTACACATGGTAACTTAAAGACTAAGTTCATACTAGATTACACATGGTAGCTTAAAGACTAAGCTCATACTAGATTACACATGGTAGCTTAAAGACTAAGCTCATACTAGATTACACATGGTAACTTAAAGACTAAGTTCATACTAGATTACACATGGTAACTTAAAGACTAAGTTCATACTAGATTACACATGGTAACTTAAAGACTAAGCTCTTACTAGATTACACATGGTAACTTAAAGACAAAGCTCATACTTGATTACACATGGTAACTTAAAGACTAAGCTCATACTAGATTACACATGGTAACTTAAAGACTAAGCTCTTACTAGATTACACATGGTAACTTAAAGACTAAGTTCATACTAGATTACACATGGTAACTTAAAGACTAAGTTCATACTAGATTACACATGGTAACTTAAAGACTAAGCTCATACTAGATTACACATGGTAACTTAAAGACTAAGTTCATACTAGATTACACATGGTAACTTAAAGACTAAGTTCATACTAGATTACACATGGTAACTTAAAGACTAAGTTCATACTAGATTACACATGGTAACTTAAAGACTAAGTTCATACTAGATTACACATGGTAGCTTAAAGACTAAGCTCATACTAGATTACACATGGTAGCTTAAAGACTAAGCTCATACTAGATTACACATGGTAACTTAAAGACTAAGTTCATACTAGATTACACATGGTAACTTAAAGACTAAGTTCATACTAGATTACACATGGTAACTTAAAGACTAAGCTCTTACTAGATTACACATGGTAACTTAAAGACAAAGCTCATACTTGATTACACATGGTAACTTAAAGACTAAGCTCATACTAGATTACACATGATAACTTAAAGACTAATTTCATACTAGATTACACATGGTAACTTAAAGACTAAGCTCTTTCTAGATTACACATGGTAACTTAAAGACTAAGCTCTTACTAGATTACACATGGTAACTTAAAGACTAACCTCATACTAGATTACACATGGTAACTTAAAGACTAACCTCATACTAGATTACACATGGTAACTTAAAGACTAAGCTCATACTAGATTACACATGGTAACATAAAGACAAAGCTAATACTAGATTACACATGATAACTTAAAGACTAAGCTAATACTAGATTACACATGTTAACTTAAAGACTAAGCTCATACTTTATTACACATGGTAACTTAAAGACTAACCTCATACTAGATTACACATGGTAACTTAAAGACTAAGTTCATACTAGATTACACATGGTAACTTAAAGACTAAGCTCATACTAGATTACACATGGTAACTTAATGACTAACCTCATACTAGATTACACATGGTAACTTAAAGACAAAGCTCATACTAGATTACACATAGTAACTTATAGACTAACCTCATACTAGATTACACATGGTAACTTAAAGACTAACCTCATACTAGATTACACATGGTAACTTAAAGACTAAGTTCATACTAGATTACACATGGTAACTTAAAGACTAAGTTCATACTAGATTACACATGGTAACTTAAAGACAAAGCTCATACTAGATTACACAGGGTAGCTTAAAGACTAACCTCATACTAGATTACACATGATAACTTAAAGACTAAGTTCATACTAGATTACACATGGTAGCTTAAAGACTAAGCTCATACTAGATTACACATGGTAACTTAAAGACAAAGCTCATACTAGATTACACATGGTAACTTAAAGACAAAGCTCATACTAGATTACACATGGTAACTTAAAGACAAAGCTCATACTAGATTACACATGGTAGCGTAAAGACAAAGCTCATACTAGATTACACATGGTAACTTAAAGACAAAGCTCATACTAGATTACACATGGTAACTTAAAGATTAAGTTCATACTAGATTACACATGGTAGCTTAAAGACTAGCTCATACTAGATTACACATGGTAACTTAAAGACAAAGCTCATACTAGATTACACATGGTAACGTAAAGACAAAGCTCATACTAGATTACACATGGTAACGTAAAGACTAAGCTCATACTAGATTACACATGGTAGCTTAAAGACTAAGCTCATACTAGATTACATATGGTAACTTAAAGACTAAGCTCTTACTAGATTACACATGATAACTTAAAGACTAAGTTCATACTAGATTACACATGGTAACTTAAAGACTAAGCTCATACTAGATTACACATGGTAACTTAAAGACTAAGTTCATACTAGATTACACATGGGAACTTAAAGACTAAGTTCATACTAGATTACACATGGTAACTTACAGACTAAGTTCATACTAGATTACACATGGTAACTTAAAGACTAAGCTCTTACTAGATTACACATGGTAACTTATAGACTAAGTTCATACTAGATTACACATGGTAACTTAAACACTAAGTTCATACTAGATTACACATGGTAACTTAAAGACTAAGTTCATACTAGATTACACATGGTAACTTAAAGACTAAGCTCTTACTAGATTACACATGATAACTTAAAGACTAAGTTCATACTAGATTACACATGGTAACTTAAAGACAAAGCTCATACTAGATTACACAGGGTAGCTTAAAGACTAACCTCATACTAGATTACACATGATAACTTAAAGACTAAGTTCATACTAGATTACACATGGTAGCTTAAAGACTAAGCTCATACTAGATTACACATGGTAACTTAAAGACAAAGCTCATACTAGATTACACATGGTAACTTAAAGACAAAGCTCATACTAGATTACACATGGTAACTTAAAGACAAAGCTCATACTAGATTACACATGGTAGCGTAAAGACAAAGCTCATACTAGATTACACATGGTAACTTAAAGACAAAGCTCATACTAGATTACACATGGTAACTTAAAGATTAAGTTCATACTAGATTACACATGGTAGCTTAAAGACTAGCTCATACTAGATTACACATGGTAACTTAAAGACAAAGCTCATACTAGATTACACATGGTAACGTAAAGACAAAGCTCATACTAGATTACACATGGTAACGTAAAGACTAAGCTCATACTAGATTACACATGGTAGCTTAAAGACTAAGCTCATACTAGATTACACATGGTAACTTAAAGACTAAGCTCTTACTAGATTACACATGATAACTTAAAGACTAAGTTCATACTAGATTACACATGGTAACTTAAAGACTAAGCTCATACTAGATTACACATGGTAACTTAAAGACTAAGTTCATACTAGATTACACATGGTAACTTAAAGACTAAGTTCATACTAGATTACACATGGTAACTTAAAGACTAAGTTCATACTAGATTACACATGATAACTTAAAGACTAAGCTCTTACTAGATTACACATGGTAACTTATAGACTAAGTTCATACTAGATTACACATGGTAACTTAAACACTAAGTTCATACTAGATTACACATGGTAACTTAAAGACTAAGTTCATACTAGATTACACATGGTAACTTAAAGACTAAGCTCTTACTAGATTACACATGATAACTTAAAGACTAAGTTCATACTAGATTACACATGGTAACTTAAAGACAAAGCTCATACTAGATTACACATGGTAACTTAAAGACAAAGCTCATACTAGATTACACATGGTAACTTAAAGACTAAGCTCATACTAGATTACACATGGTAACTTAAAGACTAAGCTCTTACTAGATTACACATGATAACTTAAAGACTAAGTTCATACTAGATTACACATGGTAACTTAAAGACTAAGCTCATACTAGATTACACATGGTAACTTAAAGACTAAGTTCATACTAGATTACACATGGTAACTTAAAGACTAAGTTCATACTAGATTACACATGGTAACTTAAAGACTAAGTTCATACTAGATTACACATGGTAACTTAAAGACTAAGTTCATACTAGATTACACATGGTAGCTTAAAGACTAAGCTCATACTAGATTACACATGGTAGCTTAAAGACTAAGCTCATACTAGATTACACATGGTAACTTAAAGACTAAGTTCATACTAGATTACACATGGTAACTTAAAGACTAAGTTCATACTAGATTACACATGGTAACTTAAAGACTAAGCTCTTACTAGATTACACATGGTAACTTAAAGACAAAGCTCATACTTGATTACACATGGTAACTTAAAGACTAAGCTCATACTAGATTACACATGGTAACTTAAAGACTAAGCTCTTACTAGATTACACATGGTAACTTAAAGACTAAGTTCATACTAGATTACACATGGTAACTTAAAGACTAAGTTCATACTAGATTACACATGGTAACTTAAAGACTAAGCTCATACTAGATTACACATGGTAAATTAAAGACTAAGTTCATACTAGATTACACATGGTAACTTAAAGACTAAGTTCATACTAGATTACACATGGTAACTTAAAGACTAAGTTCATACTAGATTACACATGGTAACTTAAAGACTAAGTTCATACTAGATTACACATGGTAGCTTAAAGACTAAGCTCATACTAGATTACACATGGTAGCTTAAAGACTAAGCTCATACTAGATTACACATGGTAACTTAAAGACTAAGTTCATACTAGATTACACATGGTAACTTAAAGACTAAGTTCATACTAGATTACACATGGTAACTTAAAGACTAAGCTCTTACTAGATTACACATGGTAACTTAAAGACAAAACTCATACTTGATTACACATGGTAACTTAAAGACTAAGCTCATACTAGATTACACATGGTAACTTAAAGACTAAGCTCTTACTAGATTACACATGGTAACTTAAAGACTAAGTTCATATTAGATTACACATGGTAACTTAAAGACTAAGTTCATACTAGATTACACATGGTAACTTAAAGACTAACCTCATACTAGATTACACATGTTAACTTAAAGACAAAGCTCATACTAGATTACACATGGTAACTTAAAGACTAAGTTCATACTAGATTACACATGGTAACTTAAAGACTAAGTTCATACTAGATTACACATGGTAACTTAAAGACTAAGCTCTTACTAGATTACACATGGTAACTTAAAGACAAAGCTCATACTAGATTACACATGGTAACTTAAAGACTAACCTCATACTAGATTACACATGGTAACTTAAAGACTAAGCTCATACTAGATTACACATGGTAACTTAAAGACTAAGCTCTTACTAGATTACACATGGTAACTTAAAGACTAAGTTCATACTAGATTACACATGGTAACTTAAAGACTAACCTCATACTAGATTACACATGTTAACTTAAAGACAAAGCTCATACTAGATTACACAGGGTAACTTAAAGACTAAGTTCATACTAGATTACACATGGTAACTTAAAGACTAAGTTCATACTAGATTACACATGGTAACTTAAAGACTAAGCTCATACTAGATTACACATGGTAACGTAAAGACTAAGCTCATACTAGATTACACATGGTAACTTAAAGACTAAGCTCATACTAGATTACACATGGTAACTTAAAGACAAAGCTCATACTAGATTACACATGATAACTTAAAGACTAAGTTCATACTAGATTACACATGGTAGCTTAAAGACTAAGCTCATACTAGAGTACACATGGTAGCTTAAAGACAAAACTCATACTAGATTACACATGGTAACGTAAAGACTAAGCTCATACTAGATTACACATGGTAACTTAAAGACTAAGCTCATACTAGATTACACATGGTAACTTAAAGACTAAGTTCATACTAGATTACACATGGTAACTTAAAGACTAAGCTCATATTAGATTACACATGGTAACTTAAAGACAAAGCTCATACTAGATTACACATGGTAACTTAAAGACTAAGCTCATACTAGATTACACATGGTAACTTAAAGACAAAGCTCATACTAGATTACACATGGTAGCTTAAAGACTAAGCTCATACTAGATTACACATGGTAGCTTAAAGACTAAGCTCATACTAGATTACACATGGTAACTTAAAGACAAAGCTCATACTAGATTACACATGGTAACGGAAAGACTAAGCTCATACTAGATTACACATGGTAGCTTAAAGACTAAGCTCATACTAGATTACACATGGTAACTTAAAGATTAAGCTCATACTAGATTACACATGGTAACTTAAAGACAAAGCTCATACTAGATTACACATGGTAACTTTAAGACTAAGCTCATACTAGATTACACATGGTAACTTAAAGACTAAGCTCTTACTAGATTACACATGGTAACTTAAAGACTAAGCTCTTACTAGATTACACATGGTAACTTAAAGACTAACCTCATACTAGATTACACATGGTAACTTAAAGACTAAGCTCATACTAGATTACACATGGTAACTTAAGACTAAACTCATACTAGATTACACATGGTAACGTAAAGACAAAGCTCATACTAGATTACACATGGTAACTTAAAGACAAAGCTCATACTAGATTACACATGATAACTTAAAGACAAAGCTCATACTAGATTACACATGGTAACTTAAAGACAAAGCTCTTACTAGATTACACATGGTAACTTAAAGACTAAGTTCATACTAGATTACACATGGTAGCTTAAAGACTAACCTCATACTAGATTACACATGGTAGCCTAAAGACAAAGCTCATACTAGATTACACATGGTAACTTAAAGACTAAGCTCATGCTAGATTACACATGGTAACTTAAAGACTAAGCTCATACTAGATTACACATGGTAACTTAAAGACTAAGTTCATACTAGATTACACATGGTAACTTAAAGACTAAGCTCATACTAGATTACACATGGTAACTTAAAGACAAAGCTCATACTAGATTACACATGGTAACTTAAAGACAAAGCTCATACTAGATTACACATGGTAACTTAAAGACAAAGCTCACACTAGATTACACATGGTAACTTAAAGACAAAGCTCATACTAGATTACACATGGTAGCTTAAAGACAAAGCTCATACTAGATTACACATGGTAGCTTAAAGACTAACATCATACTAGATTACACATGGTAACTTAAAGACAAAGCTCATACTAGATTACACATGGTAACTTAAAGACTAACCTCATACTAGATTACACATGGTAACTTAAAGACTAAGTTCATACTAGATTACACATGGTAACTTAAAGACTAAGCTCATACTAGATTACACATGGTAACGTAAAGACTAAGCTAATACTAGATTACACATGGTAACTTAAAGACAAAGCTCATACTAGATTACACATGGTAGCTTAAAGACTAAGCTCATACTAGATTACACATGGTAACGTAAAGACTAAGCTAATACTAGATTACACAGGGTAACTTAAAGACTAAGCTCATACTAGATTACACAGGGTAGCTTAAAGACTAAGCTCATACTAGATTACACATGGTAACGTAAAGACTAAGCTAATACTAGATTACACATGGTAACTTAAAGACAAAGCTCATACTTGATTACACATGGTAACGTAAAGACAAAGCTCATACTAGATTACACATGGTAACTTAAAGACAAAGCTCATACTAGATTACACATGGTAACGTAAAGACAAAGCTCATACTAGATTACACATGGTAGCTTAAAGACTAAGCTCATACTAGATTACACATGGTAACTTAAAGACTAAGTTCATACTAGATTACACATGGTAACTTAAAGACTAAGCTCATACTAGATTACACATGGTAACTTAAAGACAAAGCTCATACTAGATTACACATGGTAACTTAAAGACAAAGCTCATACTAGATTACACATGGTAACGTAAAGACAAAGCTCATACTAGATTACACATGGTAGCTTAAAGACTAATCTCATACTAGATTACACATGATAACTTAAAGACTAAGTTCATACTAGATTACACATGGTAACTTAAAGACTAAGCTCATACTAGATTACACATGTTAACTTAAAGACAAAGCTCATACTAGATTACACATGGTAACTTAAAGACAAAGCTCATACTAGATTACACATGGTAACGTAAAGACAAAGCTCATACTAGATTACACATGGTAACTTAAAGACAAAGCTCATACTAGATTACACATGGTAGCTTAAAGACTAACCTCATACTAGATTACACATGGTAACTTAAAGACTAAGCTCATACTAGATTACACATGGTAACTTAAAGACAAAGCTCATACTAGATTACACATGGTAGCTTTAAGACAAAGCACATACTAGATTACACATGGTAACTTAAAGACAAAACTCATACTAGATTACACATGGTAACTTAAAGACAAAGCTCATACTAGATTACACATGGTAACGTAAAGACAAAGCTCATACTAGATTACACATGGTAACTTAAAGACAAAGCTCATACTAGATTACACATGGTAACTTAAAGACTAAGTTCATACTAGATTACACATGGTAGCTTAAAGACTAGCTCATACTAGATTACACATGGTAACTTAAAGACAAAGCTCATACTAGATTACACATGGTAACTTAAAGACAAAGCTCATACTAGATTACACATGATAACTTAAAGACTAAGTTCATACTAGATTACACATGGTAACTTAAAGACAAAGCTCATACTAGATTACACATGGTAACTTAAAGACAAAGCTCATACTAGATTACACATGGTAGCTTAAAGACAAAGCTCATACTAGATTACACATGGTAGCTTAAAGACTAACCACATACTAGATTACACATGGTAACTTAAAGACAAAGCTCATACTAGATTACACATGGTAACTTAAAGACTAAGCTCATACTAGATTACACATGGTAACTTAAAGACAAAGCTCATACTAGATTACACATGGTAACTTAAAGACAAAGCTCATACTAGATTACACATGGTAGCTTAAAGACAAAGCTCATACTAGATTACACACGGTAGCTTAAAGACTAACCTCATACTAGATTACACATGGTAACTGAAAGACAAAGCTCATACTAGATTACACATGGTAACGTAAAGACTAAGCTCATACTAGATTACACATGGTAACTTAAAGACAAAGCTCATACTAAATTACACATGGTAACGTAAAGACAAAGCTCATACTAGATTACACATGGTAGCTTAAAGACTAAGCTCATACTAGATTACACATGGTAACTTAAAGACTAACATCATACTAGATTACACATGGTAACTTAAAGACAAAGCTCATACTAGATTACACATGGTAACTTATAGACTAACCTCATACTAGATTACACATGGTAACTTAAAGACTAACCTCATACTAGATTACACATGGTAACTTAAAGACTAAGTTCATACTAGATTACACATGGTAACTTAAAGACTAACCTCATACTAGATTACACATGTTAACTTAAAGACTAAGCTCTTACTAGATTACACATGGTAACTTAAAGACTAACCTCATACTAGATTACACATGGTAACTTAAAGACAAAGCTCACACTAGATTACGCATGGTAACTTAAAGACTAACCTCATACTAGATTACACATGGTAACTTAAAGACTAAGCTCATACTAGATTACACATGGTAACTTAAAGACTAAGCTCATACTATATTACACATGGTAACTTAAAGACAAAGCTCATACTAGATTACACATGATAACTTAAAGACTAAGCTCATACTAGATTACACATGATAACTTTAAGACTAAGCTCATACTTGATTACACATGGAAACTTAAAGACTAAGCTCATACTAGATTACACATGGTAACTTAAAGACAAAGCTCATACTAGATTACACATGGTAACTTAAAGACTAAGTTCATACTAGATTACACATGGTAACGTAAAGACTAAGCTCATACTAGATTACACATGGTAACTTAAAGACTAAGCTCATACTAGATTACACATGGTAACTTAAAGACTAAGCTCATACTAGATTACACATGGTAACGTGAAGACAAAGCTCATACTAGATTACACATGTTAACTTAAAGACTAAGCTCATACTAGATTACACATGGTAACTTAAAGACTAAGCTCATACTAGATTACGCATGGTAACTTAAAGACTAAGCTCATACTAGATTACACATGATAACTTAAAGACTAATTTCATACTAGATTACACATGGTAACTTAAAGACTAAGCTCTTACTAGATTACACATGGTAACTTAAAGACTAAGCTCTTACTAGATTACACATGGTAACTTAAAGACTAACCTCATACTAGATTACACATGGTAACTTAAAGACTAACCTCATACTAGATTACACATGGTAACTTAAAGACTAAGCTCATACTAGATTACACATGGTAACATAAAGACAAAGCTCATACTAGATTACACATGATAACTTAAAGACTAAGCTAATACTAGATTACACATGTTAACTTAAAGACTAGCTCATACTTTATTACACATGGTAACTTAAAGACTAACCTCATACTAGATTACACATGGTAACTTAAAGACTAAGTTCATACTAGATTACACATGGTAACTTAAAGACTAAGCTCATACTAGATTACACATGGTAACTTAATGACTAACCTCATACTAGATTACACATGGTAACTTAAAGACAAAGCTCATACTAGATTACACATGGTAACTTATAGACTAACCTCATACTAGATTACACATGGTAACTTAAAGACTAACCTCATACTAGATTACACATGGTAACTTAAAGACTAAGTTCATACTAGATTACACATGGTAACTTAAAGACTAAGTTCATACTAGATTACACATGGTAACTTAAAGACAAAGCTCATACTAGATTACACATGGTAGCTTAAAGACTAACCTCATACTAGATTACACATGATAACTTAAAGACTAAGTTCATACTAGATTACACATGGTAGCTTAAAGACTAAGCTCATACTAGATTACACATGGTAACTTAAAGACAAAGCTCATACTAGATTACACATGGTAACTTAAAGATTAAGTTCATACTAGATTACACATGGTAGCTTAAAGACTAGCTCATACTAGATTACACATGGTAACTTAAAGACAAAGCTCATACTAGATTACACATGGTAACGTAAAGACAAAGCTCATACTAGATTACACATGGTAACGTAAAGACTAAGCTCATACTAGATTACACATGGTAGCTTAAAGACTAAGCTCATACTAGATTACACATGGTAACTTAAAGACTAAGCTCTTACTAGATTACACATGATAACTTAAAGACTAAGTTCATACTAGATTACACATGGTAACATAAAGACTAAGCTCATACTAGATTACACATGGTAACTTAAAGACTAAGTTCATACTAGATTACACATGGTAACTTAAAGACTAACCTCATACTAGATTACACATGGTAACTTAAAGACTAAGCTCATACTAGATTACACATGGTAACATAAAGACAAAGCTCATACTAGATTACACATGATAACTTAAAGACTAAGCTAATACTAGATTACACATGTTAACTTAAAGACTAGCTCATACTTTATTACACATGGTAACTTAAAGACTAACCTCATACTAGATTACACATGGTAACTTAAAGACTAAGTTCATACTAGATTACACATGGTAACTTAAAGACTAAGCTCATACTAGATTACACATGGTAACTTAATGACTAACCTCATACTAGATTACACATGGTAACTTAAAGACAAAGCTCATACTAGATTACACATGGTAACTTATAGACTAACCTCATACTAGATTACACATGGTAACTTAAAGACTAACCTCATACTAGATTACACATGGTAACTTAAAGACTAAGTTCATACTAGATTACACATGGTAACTTAAAGACTAAGTTCATACTAGATTACACATGGTAACTTAAAGACAAAGCTCATACTAGATTACACATGGTAGCTTAAAGACTAACCTCATACTAGATTACACATGATAACTTAAAGACTAAGTTCATACTAGATTACACATGGTAGCTTAAAGACTAAGCTCATACTAGATTACACATGGTAACTTAAAGACAAAGCTCATACTAGATTACACATGGTAACTTAAAGATTAAGTTCATACTAGATTACACATGGTAGCTTAAAGACTAGCTCATACTAGATTACACATGGTAACTTAAAGACAAAGCTCATACTAGATTACACATGGTAACGTAAAGACAAAGCTCATACTAGATTACACATGGTAACGTAAAGACTAAGCTCATACTAGATTACACATGGTAGCTTAAAGACTAAGCTCATACTAGATTACACATGGTAACTTAAAGACTAAGCTCTTACTAGATTACACATGATAACTTAAAGACTAAGTTCATACTAGATTACACATGGTAACTTAAAGACAAAGCTCATACTAGATTACACATGGTAACTTAAAGACTAAGCTCATACTAGATTACACATGGTAACTTAAAGACTAAGCTCATACTAGATTACACATGGTAACTTAAAGACTAAGCTCTTACTAGATTACACATGATAACTTAAAGACTAAGTTCATACTAGATTACACATGGTAACTTAAAGACTAAGCTCATACTAGATTACACATGGTAACTTAAAGACTAAGTTCATACTAGATTACACATGGTAACTTAAAGATTAAGTTCATACTAGATTACACATGGTAGCTTAAAGACTAAGCTCATACTAGATTACACATGGTAGCTTAAAGACTAAGCTCATACTAGATTACACATGGTAACTTAAAGACTAAGTTCATACTAGATTACACATGGTAACTTAAAGACTAAGTTCATACTAGATTATACATGGTAACTTAAAGACTAAGCTCTTACTAGATTACACATGGTAACTTAAAGACAAAGCTCATACTTGATTACACATGGTAACTTAAAGACTAAGCTCATACTAGATTACACATGGTAACTTAAAGCCTAAGCTCTTACTAGATTACACATGGTAACTTAAAGACTAAGTTCATACTAGATTACACATGGTAACTTAAAGACTAAGTTCATACTATATTACACATGGTAACTTAAAGACTAACCTCATACTAGATTACACATGTTAGCTTAAAGACAAAGCTCATACTAGATTACACATGGTAACTTAAAGACTAAGTTCATACTAGATTACACATGGTAACTTAAAGACTAAGTTCATACTAGATTACACATGGTAACTTAAAGACTACGTTCATACTAGATTACACATGGTAACTTAAAGACTAACCTCATACTAGATTACACATGTTAACTTAAAGACAAAGCTCATACTAGATTACACAGGGTAACTTAAAGACTAAGTTCATACTAGATTACACATGGTAACTTAAAGACTAAGTTCATACTAGATTACACATGGTAACTTAAAGACTAAGCTCATACTAGATTACACATGATAACTTAAAGACTAACCTCATACTAGATTACACATGGTAACTTAAAGACTACGTTCATACTAGATTACACATGGTAACTTAAAGACTAACCTCATACTAGATTACACATGTTAACTTAAAGACAAAGCTCATACTAGATTACACAGGGTAACTTAAAGACTAAGTTCATACTAGATTACACATGATAACTTAAAGACTAAGTTCATACTAGATTACACATGGTAACTTAAAGACTAAGCTCATACTAGATTACACATGGTAACGTAAAGACTAAGCTCATACTAGATTACACATGGTAACTTAAAGACTAAGCTCATACTAGATTACACATGGTAACTTAAAGACAAAGCTCATACTAGATTACACATGGTAACTTAAAGACAAAGCTCATACTAGATTACACATGGTAACATAAAGACAAAGCTCATACTAGATTACACATGGTAGCTTAAAGACTAACCTCATACTAGATTACACATGATAACTTAAAGACTAAGTTCATACTAGATTACACATGGTAGCTTAAAGACAAAGCTCATACTAGATTACACATGGTAACGTAAAGACTAAGCTCATACTAGATTACGCATGGTAGCTTAAAGACTAAGCTCATACTAGATTACACATGGTAACTTAAAGACTAAGTTCATACTAGATTACACATGGTAACTTAAAGACTAAGCTCATATTAGATTACACATGGTAACTTAAAGACAAAGCTCATACTAGATTACACATGGTAACT
Organism: Bathymodiolus septemdierum; assembly: GCA_963383655.1. Classification (NCBI taxonomy): domain Eukaryota; kingdom Metazoa; phylum Mollusca; class Bivalvia; order Mytilida; family Modiolidae; genus Bathymodiolus; species Bathymodiolus septemdierum. The sequence goes on from OY726527.1 coordinate 56,220,320, forward strand.
TAAAGACTAAGCTCATACTAGATTACACATGGTAACTTAAAGACAAAGCTCATACTAGATTACACATGGTAGCTTAAAGAATAAGCTCATACTAGATTACACATGGTAGCTTAAAGACTAAGCTCATACTAGATTACACATGGTAACTTAAAGACAAAGCTCATACTAGATTACACATGGTAACGTAAAGACTAAGCTCATACTAGATTACACATGGTAGCTTAAAGACTAAGCTCATACTAGATTACACATGGTAACTTAAAGACTAAGCTCATACTAGATTACACATGGTAACTTAAAGACAAAGCTCATACTAGATTACACATGGTAACTTTAAGACTAAGCTCATACTAGATTACACATGATAACTTAAAGACAAAGTTCATACTAGATTACACATGGTAACTTAAAGACAAAGCTCTTACTAGATTACACATGGTAACTTAAAGACTAAGCTCATACTAGATTACACATGGTAGCTTAAAGACTAACCTCATACTAGATTACACATGGTAGCTTAAAGACAAAGCTCATACTAGATTACACATGGTAACTTAAAGACTAAGCTCATGCTAGATTACACATGGTAACTTAAAGACTAAGCTCATACTAGATTACACATGGTAACTTAAAGACTAAGTTCATACTAGATTACACATGGTAACTTAAAGACTAAGCTCATACTATATTACACATGGTAACTTAAAGACAAAGCTCATACTAGATTACACATGGTAACTTAAAGACAAAGCTCATACTAGATTACACATGGTAACTTAAAGACAAAGCTCACACTAGATTACACATGGTAACTTAAAGACAAAGCTCATACTAGATTACACATGATAACTTAAAGACTAAGTTCATACTAGATTACACATGAGAACTTAAAGACAAAGCTCATACTAGATTACACATGGTAACTTAAAGACTAAGCTCATACTAGATTACACATGGTAACTTAAAGACAAAGCTCATACTGGATTACACATGGTAACTTAAAGACAAAGCTCATACTAGATTACACATGGTAGCTTAAAGACAAAGCTCATACTAGATTACACATGGTAGCTTAAAGACTAACATCATACTAGATTACACATGGTAACTTAAAGACAAAGCTCATACTAGATTAAACATGGTAACTTATAGACTAACCTCATACTAGATTACACATGGTAACTTAAAGACTAACCTCATACTAGATTACACATGGTAACTTAAAGACTAAGTTCATACTAGATTACACATGGTAACGTAAAGACTAAGCTCATACTAGATTACACAGGGTAGCTTAAAGACTAACCTCATACTAGATTACACAGGGTAGCTTAAAGACTAAGCTCATACTAGATTACACATGGTAACGTAAAGACTAAGCTAATACTAGATTACACATGGTAACTTAAAGACTAAGTTCATACTAGATTACACAGGGTAACTTAAAGACTAAGTTCATACTAGATTACACATGGTAACTTAAAGACTAAGCTCATACTAGATTACACATGGTAACTTAAAGACTAAGTTCATACTAGATTACACAGGGTAACTTAAAGACTAAGTTCATACTAGATTACACATGGTAACTTAAAGACTAAGCTCATACTAGATTACACAGGGTAACTTAAAGACTAAGCTCATACTAGATTACACATGGTAACGTAAAGACTAAGCTAATACTAGATTACACATGGTAACTTAAAGACTAAGCTCATACTAGATTACACAGGGTAGCTTAAACACTAAGTTCATACTAGATTACACATGGTAACGTAAAGACTAAGCTCATACTAGATTACACATGGTAACTTATAGACTAACCTCATACTAGATTACACATGGTAACTTAAAGACTAAGCTCATACTAGATTACACATGGTAGCTTAAAGACTAAGCTCATACTAGATTACACATGGTAACGTAAAGACTAAGCTCATACTAGATTACACAGGGTAGCTTAAAGACAAAGCTCATACTAGATTACACAGGGTAGCTTAAAGACTAAGCTCATACTAGATTACACATGGTAACTTAAAGACTAAGCTCATACTAGATTACACATGGTAACTTAAAGACAAAGCTCATACTAGATTACACATGGTAACTTAAAGACAAAGCTCATACTAGATTACACATGGTAACGTAAAGACAAAGCTCATACTAGATTACACATGGTAGCTTAAAGACTAATCTCATACTAGATTACACATGATAACTTAAAGACTAAGTTCATACTAGATTACACATGGTAACTTAAAGACTAAGCTCATACTAGATTACACATGGTAACTTAAAGACAAAGCTCATACTAGATTACACATGGTAACGTAAAGACAAAGCTCATACTAGATTACACATGGTAACTTAAAGACAAAGCTCATACTAGATTACACATGGTAGCTTAAAGATTAACCTCATACTAGATTACACATGGTAACTTAAAGACTAAGCTCATACTAGATTACACATGGTAACTTAAAGACAAAGCTCATACTAGATTACACATGGTAGCTTAAAGACAAAGCACATACTAGATTACACATGGTAACTTAAAGACAAAGCTCATACTAGATTACACATGGTAACTTAAAGATAAAGCTCATACTAGATTACACATGGTAACGTAAAGACAAAGCTCATACTAGATTACACATGGTAACTTAAAGACAAAGCTCATACTAGATTATACATGGTAACTTAAAGACTAAGTTCATACTAGATTACACATGGTAGCTTAAAGACTAGCTCATACTAGATTACACATGGTAACTTAAAGACAAATCTCATACTAGATTACATATGGTAACTTAAAGACAAAGCTCATACTAGATTACACATGATAACTTAAAGACTAAGTTCATACTAGATTACACATGGTAACTTAAAGACAAAGCTCATACTAGATTACACATGGTAACTTAAAGACAAAGCTCATACTAGATTACACATGGTAGCTTAAAGACAAAGCTCATACTAGATTACACATGGTAGCTTAAAGACTAACCTCATACTAGATTACACATGGTAACTTAAAGACAAAGCTCATACTAGATTACACATGGTAACTTAAAGACTAAGCTCATACTAGATTACACATGGTAACTTAAAGACAAAGCTCATACTAGATTACACATGGTAACTTAAAGACAAAGCTCATACTAGATTACACATGGTAGCTTAAAGACAAAGCTCATACTAGATTACACATGGTAGCTTAAAGACTAACCTCATACTAGATTACACATGGTAACTGAAAGACAAAGCTCATACTAGATTACACAGGGTAGCTTAAAGACAAAGCTCATACTAGATTACACATGGTAACTTAAAGACTAAGCTCATACTAGATTACACATGGTAACTTAAAGACAAAGCTCATACTAGATTACACATGGTAACTTAAAGACAAAGCTCATACTAGATTACACATGGTAACTTAAAGACTAAGCTCATACTAGATTACACATGGTAACTTAAAGACAAAGCTCATACTAGATTACACATGGTAACGTAAAGACAAAGCTCATACTAGATTACACATGGTAGCTTAAAGACTAAGCTCATACTAGATTACACATGGTAACTTAAAGACAAAGCTCATACTAGATTACACATGGTAACGTAAAGACTAAGCTCATACTAGATTACACATGGTAGCTTAAAGACTAAGCTCATACTAGATTACACATGGTAACTTAAAGACTAAGCTCATACTAGATTACACATGGTAACTTAAAGACAAAGCTCATACTAGATTACACATGGTAACTTTAAGACTAAGCTCATACTAGATTACACATGATAACTTAAAGACAAAGTTCATACTAGATTACACATGGTAACTTAAAGACAAAGCTCTTACTAGATTACACATGGTAACTTAAAGACTAAGCTCATACTAGATTACACATGGTAGCTTAAAGACTAACCTCATACTAGATTACACATGGTAGCTTAAAGACAAAGCTCATACTAGATTACACATGGTAACTTAAAGACTAAGCTCATGCTAGATTACACATGGTAACTTAAAGACTAAGCTCATACTAGATTACACATGGTAACTTAAAGACTAAGTTCATACTAGATTACACATGGTAACTTAAAGACTAAGCTCATACTATATTACACATGGTAACTTAAAGACAAAGCTCATACTAGATTACACATGGTAACTTAAAGACAAAGCTCATACTAGATTACACATGGTAACTTAAAGACAAAGCTCACACTAGATTACACATGGTAACTTAAAGACAAAGCTCATACTAGATTACACATGATAACTTAAAGACTAAGTTCATACTAGATTACACATGATAACTTAAAGACAAAGCTCATACTAGATTACACATGGTAACTTAAAGACTAAGCTCATACTAGATTACACATGGTAACTTAAAGACAAAGCTCATACTGGATTACACATGGTAACTTAAAGACAAAGCTCATACTAGATTACACATGGTAGCTTAAAGACAAAGCTCATACTAGATTACACATGGTAGCTTAAAGACTAACATCATACTAGATTACACATGGTAACTTAAAGACAAAGCTCATACTAGATTAAACATGGTAACTTATAGACTAACCTCATACTAGATTACACATGGTAACTTAAAGACTAACCTCATACTAGATTACACATGGTAACTTAAAGACTAAGTTCATACTAGATTACACATGGTAACGTAAAGACTAAGCTCATACTAGATTACACAGGGTAGCTTAAAGACTAACCTCATACTAGATTACACATGGTAACTTAAAGACTAAGCTCATACTAGATTACACAGGGTAACTTAAAGACTAACCTCATACTAGATTACACATGGTAACGTAAAGACTAAGCTAATACTAGATTACACATGGTAACTTAAAGACTAAGTTCATACTAGATTACACAGGGTAACTTAAAGACTAAGTTCATACTAGATTACACATGGTAACTTAAAGACTAAGCTCATACTAGATTACACATGGTAACTTAAAGACTAAGTTCATACTAGATTACACAGGGTAACTTAAAGACTAAGTTCATACTAGATTACACATGGTAACTTAAAGACTAAGCTCATACTAGATTACACAGGGTAGCTTAAAGACTAAGCTCATACTAGATTACACATGGTAACGTAAAGACTAAGCTAATACTAGATTACACATGGTAACTTAAAGACTAAGCTCATACTAGATTACACATGGTAACGTAAAGACAAAGCTCATACTAGATTACACAGGGTAGCTTAAAGACTAAGCTCATACTAGATTACACATGGTAACGTAAAGACTAAGCTCATACTAGATTACACATGGTAACTTATAGACTAACCTCATACTAGATTACACATGGTAACTTAAAGACTAAGCTCATACTAGATTACACATGGTAGCTTAAAGACTAAGCTCATACTAGATTACACATGGTAACGTAAAGACTAAGCTCATACTAGATTACACAGGGTAGCTTAAAGACAAAGCTCATACTAGATTACACAGGGTAGCTTAAAGACTAAGCTCATACTAGATTACACATGGTAACTTAAAGACTAAGCTCATACTAGATTACACATGGTAACTTAAAGACAAAGCTCATACTAGATTACACATGGTAACTTAAAGACAAAGCTCATACTAGATTACACATGGTAACGTAAAGACAAAGCTCATACTAGATTACACATGGTAGCTTAAAGACTAATCTCATACTAGATTACACATGATAACTTAAAGACTAAGTTCATACTAGATTACACATGGTAACTTAAAGACTAAGCTCATACTAGATTACACATGGTAACTTAAAGACAAAGCTCATACTAGATTACACATGGTAACGTAAAGACAAAGCTCATACTAGATTACACATGGTAACTTAAAGACAAAGCTCATACTAGATTACACATGGTAGCTTAAAGATTAACCTCATACTAGATTACACATGGTAACTTAAAGACTAAGCTCATACTAGATTACACATGGTAACTTAAAGACAAAGCTCATACTAGATTACACATGGTAGCTTAAAGACAAAGCACATACTAGATTACACATGGTAACTTAAAGACAAAGCTCATACTAGATTACACATGGTAACTTAAAGATAAAGCTCATACTAGATTACACATGGTAACGTAAAGACAAAGCTCATACTAGATTACACATGGTAACTTAAAGACAAAGCTCATACTAGATTATACATGGTAACTTAAAGACTAAGTTCATACTAGATTACACATGGTAGCTTAAAGACTAGCTCATACTAGATTACACATGGTAACTTAAAGACAAATCTCATACTAGATTACACATGGTAACTTAAAGACAAAGCTCATACTAGATTACACATGATAACTTAAAGACTAAGTTCATACTAGATTACACATGGTAACTTAAAGACAAAGCTCATACTAGATTACACATGGTAACTTAAAGACAAAGCTCATACTAGATTACACATGGTAGCTTAAAGACAAAGCTCATACTAGATTACACATGGTAGCTTAAAGACTAACCTCATACTAGATTACACATGGTAACTTAAAGACAAAGCTCATACTAGATTACACATGGTAACTTAAAGACTAAGCTCATACTAGATTACACATGGTAACTTAAAGACAAAGCTCATACTAGATTACACATGGTAACTTAAAGACAAAGCTCATACTAGATTACACATGGTAGCTTAAAGACAAAGCTCATACTAGATTACACATGGTAGCTTAAAGACTAACCTCATACTAGATTACACATGGTAACTGAAAGACAAAGCTCATACTAGATTACACAGGGTAGCTTAAAGACAAAGCTCATACTAGATTACACATGGTAACTTAAAGACTAAGCTCATACTAGATTACACATGGTAACTTAAAGACAAAGCTCATACTAGATTACACATGGTAACTTAAAGACAAAGCTCATACTAGATTACACATGGTAACTTAAAGACTAAGCTCATACTAGATTACACATGGTAACTTAAAGACAAAGCTCATACTAGATTACACATGGTAACGTAAAGACAAAGCTCATACTAGATTACACATGGTAGCTTAAAGACTAAGCTCATACTAGATTACACATGGTAACTTAATGACTAAGCTCATACTAGATTACACATGGTAGCTTAAAGACAAAACTCATACTAGATTACACATGGTAACATAAAGACAAAGCTCACACTAGATTACACATGGTAGCTTAAAGACAAAGCTCATACTAGATTACACATGGTAGCTTAAAGACAAAGCTCATACTAGATTACACATGGTAGCTTAAAGACAAAGCTCATACTAGATTACACATGGTAAGCTAAAGACAAAGCTCATGCTATATTACACATGGTAACTTAAAGACTAAGCTCATACTAGATTACACATGGTAACTTAAAGACTAAGTTCATACTAGATTACACATGGTAACTTAAAGACTAAGCTCATACTAGATTACACATGGTAAGCTAAAGACAAAGCTCATACTAGATTACACATGGTAAGCTAAAGACAAAGCTCATGCTAGATTACACATGGTAACTTAAAGACTAAGTTCATACTAGATTACACATGGTAGCTTAAAGACTAAGCTCTTACTAGATTACACATGGTAACTTAAAGACTAAGCTCATACTAGATTACACATGATAACTTAAAGACTAAGTTCATACTAGATTACACATGGTAGCTTAAAGACTAAGCTCATACTAGATTACACATGATAACTTAAAGACTAAGTTCATACTAGATTACACATGGTAGCTTAAAGACTAAGCTCTTACTAGATTACACATGATAACTTAAAGACTAAGTTCATACTAGATTACACATGGTAGCTTAAAGACTAAGCTCATACTAGATTAAATCTGCATTGTTTGTGTTACTAAGTAGGTTGTTATTGGGTCGATACCTTTATGATATATATTAACTCTAAATAAAGTTTTCATTCCTCTATCACATACAATAATCTTACCTGTTTTGAGAGATACGAGTAGCTCGGCGGTTGTCTTATAGCAAACATAAATTGTGTGCAAACCACTCCAACCCCAACCCCCTTCAGTTTTTTCTTTGTATTGTCCATGTTGTTCATCGTTTTAGTATTATGTGATTTTATTTCTTAATTGTTTTGTTCGTCTCCGTTCTGTGTCTTGGGACCACCTGTGTTCACCCCCTGTTTTAGTTGCGATCGTGTTACTCGATCTTTAGTTTAATGTGTATGTTTTGTAGATTGTTGTTTGTCCTTTTGCCCTTTCTCTTTTGGCCATTGTATTGTCTTTCCTTCTTTTACGCATTCGTATTACATGGTTTCTTCAAACTCTTCTTTCCATTGAACACAAATCCAAACAGAGGGAAGAATTGGAATACTATTAACCGGTTTAACCCCGACACTTTTTTGTGTCTTTACCAAGCCTGACCCGAATTTCCGACGTCGTATGCCTTGAACTTTGTTTATGGTGAGCAATGGTGTGAGATGATTTGTTCGTTTTGATTGATATTGGTGGAATTAGTATCATCAATTTTTAAACTTTCGTTTTATAAAACAAAATTGCAATATATAGTTACCTGGATGATCAATAATAAGATGGATGGCTTTCATGGCTGTTCCGGCTTTGTTCTGTGCCTTACATATGAAGTATGTACTGTCGTGTACACCAGGATTGTGTATTACAAGAAAACTATCAAAATGCTTTACATTAGAGGGAAAGTGATGCTGTAAAATATACATTGACGAGAGAAAGAGTTATAATGCTTAACGCCACATTCAACAATAGTTCAGTTATATTGGTGTAAGAAACCGAGTATCAGGCATTGAGTTTTATATTTACCGCAAGTAAATCAAGAGATATAATGAAAATATTGCAAGATGCCATGAATTGTCACATCTATGCTGGTGTCCAACAACATTTACCTATCAAATGATATTCGTGTCGTTTAACAGTCCCACGAAGAGTGTTACTAGTAGAGGACTATTCACCCTTCCGGAGCACCTGAGTTCTAGTGGGTACGTGTTGCTCGATCTTTAGTTTTATGTGTAATGTTTTGTAGATTATAATTAGTTTGTTTGTCCTTTTTCTGTTGGTCATTGCATTGTTTGTCCTTCGGTTTACTGTTTCTTTCCCGTTTGGTATCTTCAAACTTTTCTTATTAAACTGTTGTTTATATGATATGCATGATCTACTGCTAGTTGTTTTTTCGAATGAGTTGAGTCAGTGATTTTCCTGGAGGTAGACGTACACTGATTTTGGCACTCCACTTCTGTCAGTTAGAAAACGATTCTAACATTAACTGTGATGTGGTGCACTCCGCTTCTGTCAGTTAGAAAACGATTCTAACATTAACTGCTGATTTTGACACTCCGCTTCTGTCAGTTAGAAAACGATTCTAACATTAACTGCTGATTTTGACACTCCGCTTCTGTCAGTTAGAAAACGATTCTAACATTAACTGCTGATTTTGACACTTCGCTTCTGTCAGTTAGAAAAAGATTCTAACATTAACTGCTGATTTTGGCACTCCGCTTCTGTCAGTTAGAAAACGATTCTAACATTAACTGCTGATTTTGGCACTCCGCTTCTGTCAGTTAGAAAACGATTCTAACATTAACTGCTGATTTTAACACTCCGCTTCTGTCAGTTAGAAAATGATTCTAACATTAACTGCTGATTTTGACACTCCGCTTCTGTCAGTTAGAAAACGATTCTAACATTAACTGCTGATTTTGGCACTCCGCTTCTGTCAATTAGAAAACGATTCTAACATTAACTGTTGATTTTGACACTCCGCTTCTGTCAGTTAGAAAACGATTCTAACATTAACTGCTGATTTTGACACTCCGCTTCTGTCAGTTAGAAAAAAATTCTAACATTAACTGCTGATTTTGACACTCCGCTTCTGTCAGTTAGAAAACGATTCTAACATTAAATGCTGATTTTGACACTCCGCTTCTGTCAGTTAGAAAACGATTCTAACATTAACTGCTGATTTTGACACTCCGCTTCTGTCAGTTAGAAAACGATTCTAACATTAACTGCTGATTTTGGCACTCCGCTTCTGTCAGTTAGAAAACGATTCTAACAGTAACTGCTGATTTTGACACTGCGCTTCTGTTAGTTAGAAAACGATTCTAACATTAACTGCTGATTTTGACACTCGCTTCTGTCAGTTAGAAAACGATTCTAACATTAACTGCTGATTTTGGCACTCCGCTTCTGTCAGTTAGAAAACGATTCTAACATTAACTGCTGATTTTGACACTCCGCTTCTGTCAGTTAGAAAACGATTCTAACATTAAATGCTGATTTTGACACTCCACTTCTGTCAGTTAGAAAACGATTCTAACATTAACTGCTGATTTTTACACTCGCTTCTGTCAGTTAGAAAACGATTCTAACATTAACTGCTGATTTTGGCACTCCGCTTCTGTCAGTTAGAAAACGATTCTAACATTAACTGCTGATTTTGACACTCCGCTTCTGTCAGTTAGAAAACGATTCTAACATTAAATGCTGATTTTGACACTCCGCTTCTGTCAGTTAGAAAACGATTCTAACATTAACTGCTGATTTTGACACTCCGTTTCTGTCAGTTAGAAAACGATTCTAACATTAAATGCTGATTTTGACACTCCGCTTCTGTCAGTTAGAAAACGATTCTAACATTAAATGCTGATTTTGACACTCCGCTTCTGTCAGTTAGAAAACGATTCTAACATTAACTGCTGATTTTGACACTCCGTTTCTGTCAGTTAGAAAACGATTCTAACATTAACTGCTGATTTTGGCACTCCGCTTCTGTCAGTTAGAAAACGATTCTAACATTAACTGCTGATTTTGACACTCCGCTTCTGTCAGTTAGAAAATGATTCTAACATTAACTGCTGATTTTGACACTCCGCTTCTGTCAGTTAGAAAACGATTCTAACATTAATTGCTGATTTTGACACTCCGCTTCTGTCAGTTAGAAAACGATTCTAACATTAACTGTGATGTGGTGCACTTGATACAACATTTTGGTAAGGACATGCGTCAGATTGGAGCCTTGTTATCGATACTTCCGTTTCTTACATCAACGCAACTGACCGCAACGATATACCTTGCATATGGAGCACCTTGACCGCCACTCAACAATGGGGTTTAACACTGGTGCTCCTGAATGGTAACTACATAAAAGTAACATTCAGTCAGATGCTGTTATGGAGTTATGCCAGTTACATTTTTAATTACCCTTTCTGGTAAATGTACTACTGTAAGCCAACTTATTTTCGCGGCTATTATGTTTCGCGTTTTTCTGCTTCAAGACAGTTTTTGCGGAGATTTAATTTCGCGATAACCAAAATGCTAAAATCGCGGTATGACTTTAATCTACATTGCCGCCGACATCGCTTGTTTCTCTATGACAAGAGTTGTCTTTCCTAATATATTAATGATCGTTCGATTGACATACCCCATTGATTTCGTGAACACTTTTTATTAGTCTCAATGTGTAAATTTATTAGAATAAACAAAACAGGCGTTTAGTGTATACCGAGATATTTTTCACTCTTCCGGAGCACCCGAGTTCACCCCCGATTTTTAGTTGGGTTTGTGTTACTCGAGCTTTAGTTTTATATGTATATTTTGTAGATCTTTGTTTGTCCTTATGTCCTTTTTCATTTGGCCATTGTGTTGTCTGTGCTTCGAATTACGGATTCTAATGTCCCTCTAGGTATCTTCAAACTCTTCTACGACTGACTGATAGCATACCCCAACTGTATCCCAGGTAACTGTCGGTGTTGGATATCCCTGTGCCTGACAATGTATGACCGTTGATGCTTTCCCTTCTGGAATAACGATCGTCTCCTGTAGTGTTATGCTTGGTTTGATGACAAATTCGGTTGTAACATTTGTGGTGGTTTGTTGTGGTGTGGTTATGTGTTGTGGCATTGTCGTCGTCGTCGCTACAATTTACAAGTAGAGTAAACATCAGATTTTTCAAATACCTTTATCTTAAAAACATAATATCACAGACAATTGATCACAATAGGTATTCAAAAATTCATTTAGCATAAAATACAATATCGAAATGGTTACCTTAGCTATAGACAAGCTTTCTTTTACTATATTTGATAATACATTTTCGTTTTTAACTTTAGCAGCCAAATTAAAACAATATTGTATGATATTAATAACAAAATAATGAACAAGTTTTAACGAAATGAATTTGTCCAAATGATCAAAGTACTTTTGAAACTTTAAAATTAATTAAACATAAGAACAAACAGTATCACTAACGTTATTGTACTTTTTTTATTGCATCACAAAGAGAGAACATAAACAACGCTGAGTTTCAGCTTGATCCGAAGAATCCAGTGAGGGAACATTTGGATTCCCTGTGGAACTGGTAGGTCTAGAATCCACAAAATCTGCACCTTTCTGTTGTACGATTAATCATTGCTTGTATCAAATGTCAGTAGATTCGGTCAAATAGAACTTTTGTTATAGTGAAAAAACAACTGACGATGACAAAGAAAAACAATGACACGCGCATATCAAAATACGACAGCACAACTTTAAAGAAAAACAGCCTGCTATGGTCGATGGTATCACCAAACAGAAAAACAAGAATCGAACTTCTATATTAATTCAAAGGACATAGGGGCCCGGGTGGCTCAATGAGTAAGGTAGTTGGATTACCTAACAGCTCATACAAGCCTATCACCAACACGGCGGGGGTTCGCGCCCGGCTTTGTAAATTACAAAAAAGGTGCACTCTACTTGCAGCCGCAAGTGATAAAGTTTACCAGTTGCTTGCCCATGGTCGGTGGTTCTCTCTGAGTACTCCGCCTTCTTCCATCACTAAAACTGGTCGCCATGATATAGCTGAAATATTGCTGAAAGTGGAGTTAAAACACAAACAATTTAAAATAATTCCATCTGACAGAAGATGGTGGAAAATTGGTTCTTGGTATAAGAGATGTACATACATGTTGCTAGGTTACACCGATCGTTGGTACATCGACTCTACTTTTTGCATTCAAAATGAAATAATGAGCGTATATCTAATTATATTTCCGTGGACATAGAGATCGCGTGGATGGCTTAGTGGCTATAGCAGTTGATGTCTATGCGATTGCCATCACCGGATTTTAATAGGGTTCATGTTGCTCGATCTTCAGTTTTCTGCTTAGTGCTTGGTAGATCGTTGTTTGTACTTTTGCCCCTTTTCCTTTGGTCATTGTGTTGTCTGTTCTTCTTCGATTTACGGAATTTGATTACCCCTTTGGTATCTTCAAGCTTCTCTATATCAAACGCTGCTTGTGTCTCTTAACAGTAACACGACGGATGCAACTAGTGGAGCAGGAACATCTAAACTTTTCGGAGCGCTCAATTGTTGTGGGGTTCGTGTTGTTCAATCGTCCGTGTAGTACTTTGCAGATCATTGTTTATCCTTTTTTGGTTGACCATTGTATTGTCTGTCATTCGGTTTCTGATTATCTCTTTGGTATCTTCATACTTTTCCTAAGGTTTACCGACACCTACCTATGGTGGAGAGTTTGACCATTGTATTGTCTGTCATTCGGCTTCTTATTACCTCTTTGGTATCTTCATACTTTTCCTAAGGTTTACCGACAACAATCTATGGTGGAGAGTTTGACCATTGTATTGTCTGTCATTCGGCTTCTTATTACCTCTTTGGTATCTTCATACTTTTTCTAAGGTTTACCGACCACAACAAAGGTGGAGAGTTTGACCATTGTATTGTCTGTCATTCGGCTTTTTATTACCTCTTTGGTATCTTCATACTTTTCCTAAGGTTTACCGACACCAACCTATGGTGGAGAGCTTGACCATTGTATTGTCTGTCATTCGGCTTCTTATTACCTTTTTGGTATCTTCATACTTTTCCTAAGGTTTACCGACACCTACCTATGGTGGAGAGTTTGACCATTGTATTGTCTGTCATTCGGCTTCTTATTACCTTTTTGGTATCTTCATACTTTTCCTAAGGTTTACCGACACCTACCTATGGTGGAGAGTTTGACCATTGTATTGTCTGTCATTCGGCTTCTTATTACCTTTTTGATATCTTCATACTTTTCCTAAGGTTTACCGATACCTACCAATGGTCATACCCACACAAAAGAAAAAGTACAAAAGAATAAACAACTATCTACAAAACATACACATAAAACTAACGATCGAACCCCACTAAAAACAAAGTACAAAAGTAGTTAAATTGTTTACCTATACTTACATGGCTGTATGTATTGTATTAAGTAGGTGGTTGATACCGATCCGAAATAATTATGAGCGGCACATCTAAAGGTACCCGCCATATTTGAGTTCATATTCAATAATTGCAGTTGTGGTCCATTGATGTGGTAGTGACCTGAAATCTGATCAAATTACCAATTGATAATAATGGCTACTGAATATGGGTCACATGACTCACCTAAAAGAGCTACCAAGGATGAGGATAGCGGATCACTTCTGATGTGGATAGCGGATTACTTCTGATGTGGATAGCGGATCACTTCTGGATAAAGATTATCGGGTATAACAACGTAGATCTAACCTTTAGTGCGCACGACACGTTTCTGGAATAACCTTCATCAGGTACGCTCAAAGAATAACCTTCATCAGGTACGCTCAAAGTCGAAAGATTGGAAAGCCAAATAATTTAAAGTTTTGGGAGCAAAAACACCAAAAGGCCTAAACAGGATAGACAACATCTATCACCTATGCCTGAGGGAGAAGAACCTTAGTTTTATTAACAAATACATTATTTAGTATCCGTCAATTTTAGCAACATATATATATAATTAACCATGTAAGCGCCGAAAAACGGACTATTTGGTTCATGATACACCAGCATATTGAAAGCCTGGTCACGGACTATGGTTGATTTGATGATGCTTTGATTTGATTTTTGGTGTATGACGCCACTTTCAGCAATATTTCAGCTATATCATGGCGACCAGCTGTTAGTAGTGGTCATTTCATACTTCCGGGTTCACCCACGGCTGTTAGTAGTGGTCATTTCATACTTCCGGGTTCACTCACGGCTGTTAGTAGCGTTCGCGTCGTGTTGCTCAATCTTTGGTTTCTGTGTAGTGTTTTGTAGATCATTATTTGTCCTTTGTCTTTTGGCCATTGTGTTGTATCAATTTGACTACGTGCGCGGCTTCGGAAATCCACGATGTAATTTTGTCTTTTTTTTGTCAATTGTGTTGTCTATCCTCCTTTGATTTACATGTGTTGATTACCCGTCTGGTATCTTCTGATTACCCGTCTGATATCTTCTGATTACCCCTCTGGTATCTTCTGATTACCCCTCTGGTATCTTCTGATTACCCGTCTGATTTCTTCTAATTACCCGTCCGATATCTTCTGATTAACCGTCTGGTATCTTCTGATTTCCCGTCTGATATCTTTTGATTATCCATCTGGTATCTTCTGATTACCCGTTTGGTATCTTCTAATTACCCGTTTGGTATCTGCTGATTACCCGTCTGTATCTTCTGATTACCCGTCTAATATCTTCTGATTACCCGTCTGATATCTTCTGATTATCCGTCTGGTATCTTCTGATTACCCGTTTGGTATCTTCTAATTACCCGTTTGGTATCTGCTGATTACCCGTCTGTATCTTCTGATTACCCGTCTGATATCTTCTGATTATCCGTCTGGTATCTTCTGATTACCCGTCTGGTATCTTCTGATTACCCGTTTGGTATCTGCTGATTACCCGTCTGTATCTTTTGATTACCCGTCTAATATCTTCTGATTACCCGTCTGGTATCTTCTGATTACCCGTCTGATATCTTCTGATTACCCGTCTGGTATCTTCTGATTACCCGTCTGGTATCTTCAAACTGTTCTCACTGTATTTAGTAATGCTATGTTGTTTGTTTGTTTTTTTTCTAAATACCTTCACGAAATGCCATGTAATTACTGGTTCTGGAAACTCCAGTGACGAACAGTTTAATATTTAACTTTGTTGATCGTTGTTTATTCTTTTGTCCAATTTCTTTTGGTAATTGTGCTACCTATCCTTTGATTTACGGCTTCTGATTATCCTTCTGGTATCTTCAAACTTGTCACACTGTATTTAGTAATACAGTCAAGCCTGCCCATGTGGTCACCTCTACTAAGCAGTCACCTCTATTAAGCAGTCACCTGTATTAAAAGGTCACCTTTTTCTCGTCCTGTGATATAAAATTTCAGATGAATTGAACCTTTTTTATGAGGTCATCTGTCTTATAAGGCCACTTTGTCTTAGTCCCAAAGGTCATGACCTCTTAATACAGGTTCACTGTACTATGTTGTTTGTTTTTTCTAAATACCTCCACGAAGTGCCATGTAATTGCAGGTTCTGGAAATCCCAGTGCTGAACAGTTTAATGTATAATTTTCACCTTTGTGTAATGATATCGTTTTCTGTTGGTTAGTGGGAAAATATGGCTTCTCTGAAAGGAATAAGAAACTAACTTACTGTATGTACTCTAGATCATGTATGCCTTTTAAAGGGAATTTGCGGTAGTGCCTACCGACAAATTTGTGTGCGGAGTTTATCAGTGCCGCCAAGAGAATTGTCCTCCTCGATATAACCGTGGTCAAAAAAATGACCTATCTGAATGTTTACTCCGCTCAGAGCTATGTATACCCACGGTCCAGGTTTAAAGAATAAGAACAAATGGTGATTGACTCGGAATCAGAAGAATGTGCGGGTGGAGCAACATAGCTACCAGCGGATTGTTGATGCCGTGAGCTAGCCCTATCAAGTATCCAGATGATGTTGTTGGTCTAGTACAAGTTGGATAACATTGAAATGAATTGCTCACTTAGTGTAAAAAAGAACCATTCATTCACTCTTTTTAAATTTTCTTTAAAATGTTTTTCAGCATAGTGGTAAACTTTTCAGTTAATTTCTATTTGAAACTTTAACACAAACATTTTATTTATTGGTACGATTGGGTTGAAACTTAAAAACAATATACATTTACCACCTAAATGGTTGACTTTAAGCACAAAGAACTGTCAGTACTGTGGATTTAAACAAACCTGTTTTGTATCCAAAATAACAACTCAATATTGACACAATAATGTCGACTAGATAGAAAAATAATTCACATTAAGAAAGATTTAATTATATTTTTTATTTAATTTAAGAAAATATGGAACATAGCGTATTGTAATACAATAGTGGTGTCCTTTTACTTTTGGCCATTGCATTATCTGTCCCTCTTTGAATAACCCTTTGGTATCTTCAAACATTTGAACAAGTACTGCTTACCAGTTCGGAACAACTGAGGTCACTTCCTGTTTTTCTGGGATTCATCTTGAAGCAATAAAATAAATGAACCTAAACACGATAGCTAAATTCGGTTAAGGTCACATGCTTGAGGGAATCTTAGGTTTAATAATTATAAACTTTAGCAGTCACCTCCATGCAGTCATCTGTATTTAAAGGTAAGATCATTTTGTTCCCTCATCAACAATCTCATATGAATTGAACTTCTATTGTGATGTCATCTGTCTTATAAGACAACTTTTTCCTTGTCTCAATGGTGACGTTGTATTACAGCTGTTCTCTAAAAACTAGTAACTGAATAATGTTTTATAAAGTTCAATCAACATACCTCCTGTAACGGTAATATGTATACTGGTAGACGCTACAACATGATGTCCGTCTAGTCCTCTGCATATTACTTCCGTGTTTAATTGTGGCTTCAGGCGCAGCAGTAAAGTGTTACCGGAAGTAGCGTATGGCAGAATTGATGTTAAGCGATACTATGAAATATACGATTATGTTCATGTATAATGCTGTATTTTTTTCAAAAATGTTATCTGTCAAAACATCATAATACAATGTAAACATTGCACTAAAAGAAAGTGGACAATGGAGGTCTGATATTTTGTTGTATCTTTTTTATTTCAAATATTTATTTAACTAACGTAACGTATTGAAATGCAATGTTGTTTGTTCTTTAACTTTTGGCCATTGTATTGTCCGTCCCTCTTCGATTTACGGATTTTGATTACGCCTTTGGTATCTTCAAGCTTTTGATCATTGTAGTGTCCGTCCTTCGTCGATTTACGGGTTCTGATTATCCCTTTAGGTATCTTCAAACTCTTCTGCCTACCCTTCCGGAGCACCCGAATGCATCCTCTTTTTTATTTCTTCGTGTGGTTTATGTTGGTATGTTGTCAAATTTCATGTCTTCACGTTTTTAGTTCAGCGTTTTAATGTCCGCTGCGGTTTCCACTAAAAACGATGTTCTGTTCCTTTTTACACTCATTTGTTTCTAAGCGGGTTCATGATTTATTAATGTTATTTGTTAAATACAAAATAAATACAAAAAACATTCTTATTTTCAACACGATTTGCATATAAGATGATGATTATCAATGAAACTGTTGAAGAGACTAGTAAAGTATAAACTATATCCACTAAGCTATTGCTCATGTTAACTGTGTTTTGTCAGTATAGACAAATACGCCGAGTTACTGCCATTTTCCAAATCTATGACATTTTTATTTAGGTAGCATTAAGGATGACATATGGATGTAAATTTATACTATCACAGGAAAAAAGATAATATAGTTGATAATCGGATAAGATTTGCCTCGCAACGGGCCCGTAATGGCCATTCATAACCAAGGCATCATAAATTATGAGATGATGAAAGCTGTTAAGAGAGGTGATCAAAGTAAAAATGTACTTCAATACATGTATTTTGTTACTCATTGCAAAAAAATACTAATGTAGTGAGTGATTGTTGTTTAATGGCATCTGAGAAATTGTTCTGCTACATATGCATGGCGAGAACAAGTTACATTTCAATGAGATGATGGTGATGATGTTCGCTCTGTACCAAAATAACACGCTTAGGTGGATTTGCGTAGTGCTAGCTCACTAAGACAACAGTCAATCAGTGGTTAGAAATGTCGACCCACTTGGACACATTATCCTGATTCCGAGCCAACCAGTCTTTCCTCTTTCTCCTTAATGCTGAGTGCTTCGCGGAAAAGTAGACAATACCAATATCACAAATCTTTGAGTTAACTCGACCGGGTTTCGAACCCACGATCTACCTTAACCCGACCGGGTCAAGAACCCACGATCTACCGCATTCGAGGCGAGGAAGCTAAAAACAATTACATCACCAATGCGTTGAAGTACTAATGTGGAGTTAGGGTATTTAGCGCCATTTTGAGCAATAGTTACGCTATATCGTGGCGTTCAGTTTTATTGGTGGAGGAAACCGAAGTACCCGGAGAAAGCCACCGACCTGTCGCAAGTCACCGACAACCTTTATCCCATATCGTTGTATGTTCAGGACGATTGGCACTGATTACAAAGGTAGTTATAAATCTAGCTACCATACGATCACGACAACGAGGACCCCTTTTTACGTGCAATGGGCATAGTAAAAGTGTAAATGTACTTCAATAGTTTAGTTACTCACTCAAAAATTTGTAGAAAAATGTAATAAAATACGTACTCCTTGAGTGGGTCGTTGTACAGCATTCATTGAGAGAACGCTATGTCCAAAGCAAGATATTGTTATAGGAGTTCCCCATCTGACAGTCACGTGTGATTGAGGCGTAGTAATATATGGATGGTCGTCTATTGTTGACATTAGTGTTGTTGGACTTTGTGTTGTACTGGAGACAGTAGCTGAAATAGTTCCCAATTGGGTGGTCAAAGAATTGTTGAATGAGTGAATGAAACTACCTTTTTTAATATACATGAATGCAGTAGCTATGTCTGGATGAAAAATTATATATGAATATACTATCTATAAATGTCTAAATTTCTTTTCTCTCTCTAGAAAAATCGTCCGTCTTCATCTAGTCGTGGGGTGTTGAATAGTAATGATATTAACCAGTGGAATAGCATTGATCATCATTTCATATAAATACGACACTGTCTACGGTGCATTGCCTGTCCGAACAGTGTATATTGCGCTTCGCCCTACATACGACACATATGTCGTTGGTCCAGTAGACATATAAAGCAAATATACGCCTTTATAATGTTTTGTAGATGGTTGTTTGTCCATTTGTACTTTGTCTTTTGGCCGTTGTGTTGTCTGTTCTTCTTCGATATACACATTCTGATTACCTCCCTTTGGTATCATCAAACTCTTCTTATTTTACTAAAACCACGACAAATGGAATGCACGAATTTACATGACTTCGCAGTATATGACGTACTTACTATGTTTTATAGAAATATGTATAGCTTTTGTTACTGACTTCCCGCCATGTGTTTGCCCCAGACAGAATATTGTTTCATCAATTGTAACGTGGACCTGGAATCGGACGTAGTCTATAGAACTGTGCTCTACGACGACCCCTCGCTAAAAGATATATAAACAAACATTATAAGATGAAAAGTACATTAATTTTATAGAATACAGTGAAACCGGTCTAAACCGAAACCTGAGAAAACCGAAAACCTGCCTACACCAGACAGACTTTACAGTCCTATCTACAGTAAACCCTGCCTAAGCCAGACAGACTTTACAGTCCTATCTACAGTACAATCTGCCTAAGCCAGACAGACTTTACAGTCTCATCTACAGTAAAACCTGCCTAAGCCAGACAGACTTGACAGTCCCATCTACTAAATGTCTATGTAATTAAAACCTATGTAAACTAAATCCCTGTCTAAACTGGATACATTTGTCAGTCCTAACGGGGTTCGGTTTCGACAAGTTTTAGTGTATTAAGTTTTGTTTGGCTTGGCTTGGTTTTATGGTGTATAAGTTGTATCGTGGCGATCAGTTTTATTGTCGGAGAAAACCGTAGTACAGGGAGAAAACCGCCGACCTGTCGCAATTCTACCGCTATACCATGTCGAGATCAGGTTTCTATTTATTAGAACTGATGATGTATGTCTTCTTCTAGACCAACAGAGAGATAGGTCTTTCCATTAGATACATTATCCCGAATCTGAGCATTCCAGACTGCATGCGAAGCGGATAAGCAGCAAATATCTTTTTTCTTAGGGGGGGGGAGTACCCATCCGGTGATCAATCCCACGATTTACGACACTCGAGGCTAGGATGCTAACCGTCACTGTCACTCAACGGACACTGCTACGATATGTGGGTATCAATATAAACGTAGATGTCAAAGTTGGTGCGGACGACGCGTTTCTGGAATAACCTTCATCAGGTTCGCTTAAAATCGAAATATTGGAAAGCCAAATAATTTAAAGTTTTGGGAGCAATAAAACCGAAGTGCCTAAACAGGATAGCAAAAATCGGCTAAGGCCACCTATACCTGATGGAGGAGAACCCTAGATATCAAAATATGCATATTTCAAACAGAAATAGATATATTTTCCCCTTGATGTTGATTTTTTTCCTATGACATATCTTCCTCGTACTTAGCTATGATTATCACTGCCGGTATCTTATATGATTATAATAAAAGGAACCTGTTTACCGTTTGAACACATGTTACCATCCACGTATATTTTAAGGTCCGTGTTTTATCTATTTTCAGTTGTCTGTGTTTTTGTTTTGTTTATGTTTGTTCTGTGTCTTGTACCCAGAGTTGCCTTTGTCACTGGGAGGTCCATTCTTGATTTCACCTTCGGTTTTCTCTAACCTTTATTTCATATTAATATATCAGTTCAATTCTTGTTCGCTCTTTTCTTAGTACTTGTGACAGTGACACGATTTTGACAGCAGCGTTTTCATTGGTCAGTCTAATTTGATAAAAAATACTTACCCCATCTACTCTGAGGCCGTCGTGGCCGTGAACGTATGATAGTTGGATATACAACTACCTATGCAATCAGTGCCTATCCCCACTGATGTTGTGAGTGCGAATCTCGATCAGGGCGAGGTGTACAACATTATGTGAAAAAGTTTGTCAGTGACTTGCGACGGGTCGGTGGTTTTCTGCGGGTCCTCTGGTTTCCTCCACCAATAAAATTGACCGCCACGATATAACTGAAATACTGTTGAAAGTGGCGCTAAACACCATCAAACAAACAAACAAACAAACATACCCCAACTACTGTCAAAAAATCTGTATGATGTCCATTACATGTCAATGTTATAATTTCTCCCGGATATGACGTCAGATTAGTTGTTGATACAGTTAGGGTAGGTTCTGGTTCCGTTGTTGTCGGTGTCATGGTTGTTGTCACAGTTGTTGTCATAGTAGACGCCGCTGTTTATTTAATTGATCAATAAATTAACACAAATATGAAAATTAGAGAGAAATATTAATAACTTGTTATTACTGAGAAGAGTTTTTAGATACCAAAGAGGTAATAAGAATCCGTAAATCGAAGAAGAACAGACAACGCAATGGCCAAAAGAAAAGGGACAAAAGGACAAACAACGATCTACAAAACATACATATAAAACTAAAGATCGGGTAACATGAACCTCCCTAAAAACCGGGGGTGAACTGAGGTGCTCCTGCCCCACCAGCGACTTCCGTCGTGTTAATATAGTTACAAACCCGATGACAAGTCATGAACGAGGAAAGGACCGGGAAGTGTTTATGACAAGTGTAACCTATCCGTGGTTATTTGTGACACAGATATTCCATAAGGTCAACCAAGTCATGGTAGCGACCGTAAAACTTTCGAAGTGATGAATACACACAAAAATAAGCTACATAAATTGTGTTTCCTATCAATCTATTTATGTTTGTATACAATTTCTGGTTTCCACTTGAGGACCCTTTAATTAGAATAAAGCATGTTTGATTTGATTTGATTGTATTGGGTTGGATTGTAGCAGAATTTTCCACAATGATTTTAGAAGAAAATGTCTTACAAAAAAAGAATGGGGCTCTCGTGGACGTGATCGTATAGTAGTTGGATTTATAACTACCTATGCAATTAGTGCTTATCACAACTAAGTTGTGAATTTGAATCTCGCTCATGGCGGGGTGCATTCGATACAACATTATGCGATAAAGTGTGTCAGTAACTTGCGGCAGATCAGTGGTTTTCTTCGGGTACTCTGGTTTCCTCTACAAATAAATCTGCCGCCACGATATAACTGAAATATTGTTGAAAGTAGGGTTAGACACCATGACTCATATCCCTGACCCTATTTTGTACTGTTCCCACTGTCCCCCTTCAATGTTCTAATTGGTATTCAGACTTACCATGTTGACATAATTGTTTGTTGCAATGTTCTGTGTCGCAGCAATCTATGCAGTACATATTAACAATGCCGGAATGAGATTTCAAAGCATTGCACGTCTAGGATTGAAAGCAAGTAATAAAATAAGTTTGTTTGTCCATGTAAAGACACTAATAACAAACATACAAAGGTTGTCCACTCTAATAATAGATCGTTAATTATAACTCGGTATATCTAATACACATAAAATGTTATTGCATTCTTCCGGAGCACCTGTGTTTTTCTTCCGGAACACCTGTGTTTTTCTTCCGGAGCACCTGTGTTTTTCTTCCGAACCACCTGTGTTTTTCTTTCGGAACACCTGTGTTTTTCTTCCGGAACACCTGTGTTTTTCTTCCGGAACACTTGTGTTTTACTTCGGAGCACCTGTGTTTTTCTTCCGGAGCACCTGTGTTTTTCTTCCGGAACACCTGTGTTTTTCTTCCGGAGCACCTGTGTTTTTCTTCCGAAGCACCTGTGTTTTTCTTCGGAACACCTGTGTTTTTTCGGGGTTCGTGTTGCTCGAATAGCGTAGGTATCTTCAACTATAATTTTGACGACATATCAATGCAAAAAAACTAACACTCCAAGTTAAAGTTACCTCAAGTTAAAGAAAGAGATGTCACAATCGCTCATGGGAGATACATCTAGTAGTAAATACTTGAAGTAATAGTGCGATTCTCAACATTTATTGGCGCTGTGTACCCGATAAAATTATGTGGTGAATTTAGTCTGAGACTTGCGACAGCGTCTTTTTCGCCACTATAATCCCGGTTTCTTCCACCAATAAAACTGCTCACCACACTATATATTAACTACAATACTATTAACCCACCGTTAGCCATAAGCAACAGTTCCTTAATAGACCTACTTGTCGTCGAGGTGGATAATTCTACCATTACGCATGAGACCCTTATCAAACACGCCCACACAAACATGTTAGTAAAATACTTGCCCTTTTTGAGTGACATCCAAGTTTGTACCGTATCTCTGGTGAAGTACCAAGTCTAAACTGCTGCGTCATACACATCTGATAATATAATATATTATAGTGTTATTTTGTATATGCAAAACAATTGAATCTGGTTATGTCAAACTCGGATTACTCGAAATGTCGGCTAAGTCAATTTTTTGTGAAGGCCTATTTTAAACTCAATGCTTTTCAACTGAGCTTACTCCTGTTATCATAAATTTTGATGTGTATTGCTGTACGATCATGATGTAATCAAATGCATGTTTTTTTTTCTCGATTTTTTTTTCTTTTTGATTTTTGGTAATTTGACGTGGCAATATTTCAGCTATATCATGGCGATCAGCTTTAGTGGTGGAAGAAGCTGGAGTACCCAGAGAAAACCATCGACCATGGACAAGCAAGTGGTAAACTTTATCACTTGTGGCTGTGAGTCGAGTGCACCCTTTTTGTAATTTACAAACCGGGCGCGAACCCACGCCGTATTGGTGATAGGCTTGTATGAGCTGCTGGATCCAACGACCTAACTCATTGAGCTATCCGGGCCCCTGCTTAATAGAAGTTACCGCGTGGGTAGGTCTGACTGTATATGGACAATTTAATTGAAGTCCCTTCCGATATCATTCATTCTTTTACTAGTACTTTCTATGCTGGGAGGGAGGGAGGGAGGGAGGGAGGGAGGGAGTGAGCGAGTGAGGGAGTGAGGGAGTGACTGAGTGAGTGAATGAGTGAGTGAGTGAGTGAGTGAGTGAGTGAGTGAGTGAGTGAGTGAGTGAGTGAGTGAGTGGGTGAGTGAGTGAGTGAGTGAGTGAGTGAGTGAGTGAGTGAGTGAGTGAGTGAGTGAGTGAGTGTTGCTTAACGCCAACTCAGCCATTTTCCAGCTATAGCATAGCGAGAACAAGTTAAATACGTGGTAGATCGCTGAAGAAATATACCATACACGATAATAAAATATCAAATGTCTATAAGGTTACAACACCACAAAAATAAAAACCAAAGCAGTGTAGTAAAAATACACCTGTTTAACTGCCGTTTTCTTGTGCCTGTCCCAAGCCTGGATTTTGACATTCATAAGCTTTGTTTTTATGGTGAATGATTCGAGTTGATTTTTGATTCTGTTGATGGAATTGTTTGAACTTTTCTTTTATGACTTCAATATAAAATTGTATATGCATAGGTCCTAAACTAATATTCTTACTCACAATGACCTTTTCGTGATTTGGCTTTCTCGTCTGTTTTATTACCGGGTTTGTAACTAGATTAAAACGACGGGTGCCAATAGTGGAGCAGAAACTGTCGACCGTTCCGGATCACCTGAGTTCACCCCCGGTTTTTAGTGGGGCTCGTGTTACTCAATCTTTAGTTTTATTTGCATGTTTTGTAGATCTTTGTTTGTTCTTTTGTATTTTATTTTTGGTCATTGTGTTGTCTGTTCTTCTTCGATATACGGATTCTGATTGCCCCTTTAGTATCTTCAAACTCTTCTTACTTCGGACGTATCTAATCCAGGTTATTACAGAAACTCTTCGTGTGCACTCGATTATATATCTACGCTTTATTGTATTGATTTCAGTGAAGAAAATAACTAACATTTGATTGAAATATGATTAATTTTCATTATCAGGAAAAATGAGTAAAATTGGGAATTGTAAAAAGCTGATTCCAACTAATTTGTGGAAACAAAATAATTTCTATTTCTAGTAACAGTGGATATCTTATATGGAAGTCGGGTATGTCGAATACACCCGAGTAGACATTTTACATTGACGAGTGAGTAAGCTGTAAGATACATCTTCAAAAGAAAACCATCCCAGCCAAGTTTGGTTTAAATTGGCTGAACTATCTTAGAGAAGATTAACATTTAAAAAGGTAACGAGGCGGAACTTAATGACAAACACCAACTCTCAGTTTTTTTACAATCTTTCCTTTTTGTATATGTTTATGGTGTTTAACACCACTTTTAGCAATAATTCTGTTATATGGTGACTGCCAGTTTTATTGATGGAGGAAACCAGAGTAGCCGGAAAAAATCACCGACCTTCCGCAAATCCGTGAGAAAACTTGATCATGTAATGTTGTATTGAATGCACCTCGTCCTAGGTGAGATTCGAACTCCCAACTTTAGTGTCAATAGTGATGATGAACACTGATTGCACAAGTAGTTGTAAAGCACACTACTTTACGATCACGATCGTGACGGCCCCCAAACATTTTTATATAAAGCTTACACTGTCTGTGCTACATGTAGCGGTCGCTCTGCAGTGCTCCGGTCTTAATACATCATCACAACTCAAACAGTCAAGTGCTGGAAAAATAAATATACGATGACCCTTTTAAATATATTTGGATTAGCTTAACCCCGCCACTTTTTATTGAAGCGCCTGTCTCAAGCAGCAAAAGTGAATGGTCATGTATGTGTGTGCTAGGAGTATCCATTTTGCTTCTTTCAACGATTTTTTTTCACCCCGATTTTAGTTACTCGAACTTTAATTTTATGTGTAGTGTTTTGTAGATCGTTGTTTGTCCTTTTTCTTTTGTCTGTTCGTCTTCGATTAAAGGATTTTGATTACTCCTTTGATATCAACATTTTATTTCTATGTTGATATTGTACAACCTCTTATCACTTCAAACATAACTTATTCTTCAATTATTCCAGAAATGTTTGAAATATACTAAAGGGGTAATCAGAAGACGTAATTCGAAGAGAGGCAAACATTAAAATGGCCAAAAGAAAATGGCCAAAAGAAAATGGACAAAATAACAATGATCTGCACAATGCTACACAGAAAACAAGAAATGTGAAACACGAACCGCACTACAACAACACCACTGTATATGGTATTTATATCTATTGCACCGAGAGACTTTTTCACAATGTCTAATGTCGAATCAATATGGCGACTTTACAAAGTCCCTCGGTCAGACGAAAATTGTGTCATTCAGTAAGGTGTTTAATTCTTTATCACTTTGTTTTGTGTACTTGGTGTTGTTTTACAAACCATTTTAGACGTTTATAATTTATTTCACTTGTATAGTATCGTTATACCGTAACGAACCAACACCCCGTAATATTGATCGTTGACTGGTTTTTTCAGACGTGGTATATATATATATTATATATTGCAATGTATTTATATATATATTCTTTTTGTGTAGATGATAATACATTTATGGTTGTCTTTTCTATTTTGAAACAATATTTGCATATATTTTAGACTACCATTTTAGCTCAAATTATAGTGAGTGTGTAATTTTATTACATAGCATATATTATCGCAATAACAATAATTTTGGATGCATTTTAATTCTCATAAAACAAATAGTTGAGATTACAATTCTTTTTTAAGATTTTAGTGTAGGTAGTGTCTGTTAATACAGTTTAAATCTATGATTACCATGAGTCACGGCGATGAGACTGAAGATCAATAATACAGAGAAGAACATAGTATCTATAAATATAGAAAATCTGTTGGTTAATGATATTCACTGAAAACAAAATTATTTATAAATACATTTATTACATAAGTCTCTATTTTACTATTTTTCTATTGGCCAGAAGCAATACACGTGACATTCCATTTTCTAACATATTGATTAGCAAAAATCAATTTCTGTGCAATCAAAAATCATATTGCACTCTCGTGCAAAATCAATGAATGAAATTACGTGGCACGAGAGTGCAATATGTTTTTTTATTGCACTGAAATTGCTTTTTGCTAATCAATATGTCAGAAAATGTCATAACATTTCAAAATTATAAAAAAAAAAATACAAAAAATTTAAAGTTCAAAATAAAAAAAAAAATTAAATAATTTCTTAAAATTTATTTTTTCTTTTTTAAATTTCAAAACTTTCAAAAAGTCCATAAGATTTCCCAAAAAATCAAAATGATAAAATTTTCAAAAAGTTTAAAAAATTTCAGTTTTCATAACATTTCAAAATTAGAGCTAAATATAGCCTTATGTAATAAAACAATTACTACACTTGAACTTGATCAATATGAAGTTTTATGGAGCAGAGTACAGCAATATTGAACTCGGCATCGGCTCGTTCAAAATTATTGTACTCTGCTCCATAAAACCTCATATTAATCTCGTTCAAATGCAGTAATGTTATAATATTACTGGTAATATTTTGAAGGATTCAAGGTTTGTTTGTTTGTTTGTTTTTTGTTTTTGTTATTGTTTATGTTTTTTTGTTTTTTTGTTTTTTTGGCTTTTTCCTGTTTTCTTTTTGTTTGTTTGTTTGCTTTGTTTTTGCTTGTTTCTTTTTTCTTGATAATGCGGAAAACCTGACTGTGGACCATATTTGCAATGTGTTTCAAGAGTGTCCCTTGCACGAGAAAGACCTATTTTGTTGGTTTCGAAAAAAAAAGAGTGCACGCATATACCGCTACAGAAAGCTAAATATGTTGTCCTTACCCATCTCTAAATACATTTCTCCAAGAGGCAACAAGTTGTTGCCCGGTTTGTCTTATTCCGACCTCATTTCTGCATAATGTTTTTTCACATAGTTGAACTTGATCATATTTGCTGTGTGACGACGTCAAACAACAAAAAATCAATCGACCAGACATATGGCACTCATTCACATATTCACATACGAAGAGTTTGAAGACACCAAAGTGGTAATCAGAATCCGTAAATCGAATGACAGACAACACAATGGCCACAGGAAAAATTACAAAAGGGCAAACAATGGTCTACAAAACATACACATACAACGAAAGATCGTAACATTATAATGGAAAGGCGACGTATGTATTTGATGCGTATATTTTTTTCATTGTATTAAAGATAAAGTGATCTTGACCCATAAAACTAATTTAAGCCCGATGATTGAGTTGCCAGTACTAAGCCAGGAAAGTGAGCTATCATGTATTTGTGTGTTTGTGAGCTGTCATGTATTTGTGTGTTTGGGGTATCAGTGTTACCTCTGTTTCTATCGCTTTCTATCATAGTTTTAAATTGTTCTGACATTGTGATATTTTGGGATGTGTGGAGGGGGTCTTTTCTTTGCATGAAGCATCAATTACTTTGTGAAAGTTTTTCTCTTCACTCTTTATTGGTAGTATTCCGTTGAATATGAGCAAAATTTGGAACAATGAACGTGATATACAATGCTAAATTGCGCATGTATGATTTTTGTTTACATCAGTGGTTAATCTTATATTAATTTATCCAAATTGCATCGCAATCTATTTAAAAATTTTAATTACTTTTTTTTGTTGAATCGTGTTTACTTAGTAATGATTACATCTAAAGACAACTTAATATTACCTGATGGAATTTGATATCTTTCTCCTGGCACTAAATGTCTGATAAACATTTGACCCCAAATAAAGCAAGGTCAAGTCTGCAAACTAGTACACGTTATGATATAATATGTTCTGATTATGAAATACATTGTAAAAGTCCTAATGAAAATTTGAAGATACCAAATAGGTAATCAGAAGCCATAAATCGCAGAAAGATAGAAAACAAAAAGAACAAAGAACAAAAAGACAAACACAGATGATCAACAATTCCTCTTAGAAAAGACGGTCATATGGCGTGTGGAAATACAGGTCATAATTTGGAACATGCACTAGAATGTGGCAGGGTTATAAACAGGTTGACCTAGTTTCTCGGCTGTTTGCATATTATCATATTTGCCAAGGACTGTCTAATCAAATTACATTATGTTCTTTCTGTTTGAGCGTTGTTTCCCTTCGTAAATATATAACTACTGTCAAACATGCCCATGTGGTCACCTCTATTAAGCAGTCACCTGTATTAAAAGGTCACCTTTTTGTTTTCCTGTCATTTTTTATGTATTAATCTTCTATTAACAGGTCACCTGTCTTAAAAGACCTCTTTTTTCTGTTACCCAAAGATCTTAATACAGGTTTTACTGTATCAACTTCGGTATTGAAAATCTATGTCCTTTTTTATTCAATAATATAATAAGCATGTTGTATATAATAGCACGAGAAAATGATTGTCTGGATCTATACGTTAGATTAAACATTAATTAATCATTATCATTTGAGCTTAATCCTGCCACTTTTTTATTGAAGTGCCTGTCCAAAAACGGGAAAGTGAGCGAAAATATAGTTGTGTTTTAGTGTGGTAGATGATGAATGCGAGACCCGGTTGGGTCAAACCAAAGACAATCAAATTGGTATTATGTCATTTCAAGATTTCCAGCAGACTTATAATTTAAGACCAATGTTCTTACGGTTAAGAAATGACTGCATTATACTGATGTAAATGTACATGAGAAAAATCCTCAGCCATTAATGCCATTCAACATTCAATCTTTTTCTTAAATCTAGGAAAGGCTCAAAGGGTATGTACACTGTCTTAAATAGAAAGACAGTTCAAATATCTGCAGAACGGAAGTGGGAAAACATCCTAAACAAATATGATATTGAGTGGAAAAATATTCACTTTCATTGTACAAAGCATACAAAAAACACAAAACTTTGCTGGTTTCAATATATAATTATCCATAGAATATTGGGAACAAACACTTTTCTTTACAAAATAAAAGTAAAGGATTGTAACTTGTGTACTTTTTGTAAAGAAGAGCCAGAAACTATTGAACATCTACTATGGGAGTGTCATAAAGTCTCGTACTTATGACATGAATTGAACAGATGGATTTTTGAAATGACATATATTGAAATTCCATTGAACTTGGAGATAGTTATGTTTGGCCTACTACATCATTATGATGCTAATTCAATTAAAAATAAGATAATCTTGTTAACAAAAATTTTTATTTTTAGAACAAAGGTAAATGAAGGAATGGTCAACTTTGAAGCATTAAAGTTTTATTTTAAAAGAAAATCTGATTTTAGAAAAAACACATTTCTTTCAAGAACTTAACTCTAGGAAAATACAATACGTACTGGAGTCCCTGGTTACCTATAATGGAACGTTGATCAATATATTTACAGTATTAAGGTATTGTTTCCTACCTCGCATACTTTTGATTAACAGCGTTATATTTACGCAAATTTGATATGTGTTTGGTTATGGCTTTGCTACCTTTGCAGTCAAATTATAAATGTTTTATTAAGTTCAATAGCCTTGTGTTTATACTAATATGCATGCTTGTTTCCGTATGTTGTAATATTTATAAATGTGTTGTGTACAATAAATATAAGGTTTTCATCGAAAAAAAAAAAAAAAAAAAATGGTATTTGTCGCTTCTCTGCTAAGCTTGCAAAATCAAGGAGTATGATCACAGACTGATTTGCTCGGAATCCGGATAATGTTTTCCGAGTGGAGAGGCAATTCTACCTACGGACTTTTTTTCAGTGAGCTGACACTATGAAAAGATATGAAATCGTGTTGGTCTAGTACAAAGCAGATATCATCATCATCATACCATCGAAACGTAGCTTGTTCTGGACGTAATATAGCTGCAACAATCACTCATATTTATGATACTTGGGTCGTGGTCGTGATCGCATGGTAGTTGCATTTACACCTACGTATGCAATCAGTACCTATCACCACTAAATTGTGTTCGAATTCCTCCCATGGCGATGTGTACTCGATACAACATTTGGTGACTTGCGGCAGGTTGGTGGTTTTCGCCTGTTTCTCCGGTTTCCTCCACCAATAAGACTGTCCATCATGATATAGCTGAAATATTGTTGAAAGTGGCGTTAAGCACCATATTCTAATCCCCCATTCATGGGGAGATGTACTCGATACAAAATTATGTGATAAAGTGTGTCAGTGACTCGCGGCAGGTTGGTGATTTTGTTATGGGTACTCCGGTTTTCTCCACAAATAAAACTGAATACCACGATATAACTGAAATATTGTTGAAAGTGGCATTAGACACCACAACCATGACCTTACTACTAGATTTGTGGCATTATTTTGCGCTTTCACCATTCTGGTTATTGAATATTGTAGTGCTGACAAATATATTACGTTTCTGTAAGTAACAAAACAAATCTTGTTATTACTGTTTTTAAAGCTAGTATTAAATAAGAAACTGTTTAATTGGTACGTGAAACAGTGAAATGGAGATTTTAAAAGGCCATTTTTCTAGATATCATTATGGATATCAACAAAGCAAACAATTATCTTTCACCACAATCAATTGGATACAAAAAAAGAGATATAGACAATTGTATTAGAAATACAGGTCCTGGCATGGGACACACTGAAAAATGTGTCGGGGTTTAATCGGTTCATTGGATTCTAACGCCAACCTCCTTCTTGGTAATCAAACCTCTTCACAAATAATGCGTATGTAAACATGCCAGTGTGTGCTATCGTTATTGTTACTGCTTAATCTATGTTTGGTCGTGATGGAAATACATATAGTACTTTAATACGCTCCCTTTTTGGGAGCGTTAATGGTAGAAGTATGAATAGGTACTATGGCACTTCAAAATCTTCAACAATATGGCTGCCAAACCGGAAAGGAATTAAAAGAAAAATCACGTGACCTAAGCTGGAACTCTAGTCGATTTTTTTTCAAATAAAAATGAAACAATGTTCGGTAGTGAATACGAAAACTGTCCGGAGTTTGGAGTTTTAGGTGGTGTTATTTTTAAGCTTGATATTTTGTAAACAGGAAGAAAAATTATGGTTCTTCGGGAGCGTTTCAGGTTGCACCTGCCTAATATTACTCTTGTGAATGCTCAAAGTCATCAAATATAATAGAAACGGATTCAAATGGTTAAAATCTAGAACAAAGATGAAATTATAATTATGGCGTTGTTGGTTCCATTGTCGTCGAATAGTTACTTCCGGTAGCACTAGTTGCTGTTCTAACTTCGGTAGTATCTTCTAATGTCGTAAAGTGACCATGTGTTGGTTCGTCCATTATTGTAAAATTACCAGGTGTCGTTTCTTCTAGTGTCGTAAGACCTTCAGTGATTGTGGTTTCCTGGACGACAGGATCTGCAAAAAAAAGCAATATTGCAACAAATTTTTATTCTTAAGCTTCTGCTTTTCGGTTATTTAGAGCATATCTACTGGTACAATTCTAGAGAGTACAGTAAAAGTAAAATGTTCTTGCGATTATGATTGAAAGAGACGATTAATAGTGATTCACCAATGTCCATTTTTCCAAATTTTAAAAGCAAGCAAAAAACAGGCTAGCGATTGGTGGAAGACTTTGACTCCATTTTGACTTCGTGTCATCAAAAAAATAAATCCAACCGGGAGTAAGTCAAATAATGATGACATAAGCATACAAACAAACTTGTCACTACGAAGATGATGATGTCGTTTCACTTCCGAATACAATTCCTTCTTTCCAAATCTATTTCTTAGTAGCCTAAATTACATAACACTTACCCTCTTGTAGACAGAAGACACCTTTATCTCAGTAGCCTCAATTACATATCATTTACCCTCTTGTAGACAGAAGACACTTTTATCTTAGTAGCCTCAATTACATAACATTTACCCTCTTGTAGACAGAACACACTTTTATCTTAGTAGCCTCAATTACATAACATTTACCCTCTTGTAGACAGAAGACACTTTTATCTTAGTAGCCTAAATTACATAACATTTACCCTCTTGTAGCCTCAATTACACTTTTGTTATACAATGTCACACATATTTCACCAGTCCGACATTGTCCAATAACAGCACATGGATCCCGTGTTGTCTCTAACAGATAGATGACGTTATACTGCTATAATGTCATACGAGTTCATTTAGTTTCGTGTTTATATCTATATTGTCAAATATCAGTCATAGATATAAATCTGGATTAGTTTTTATATATGTCAAATACTGTCAAACCTGCCTTAAAGGGCACCTCTACAAATCACTGTCTATAAAGGACACCTCTACAAATCACTGTCTATAAAGGACAGCCTCATTTTTTTCACTAGTGAACAGTCCATGTAATGTTAATCTTAATTTAAAGGGAAACTGATCATAAAGGGCATATTTGCAGATTCCCTTGAATGTTCTTCATATCATATTTCGCTGTACATGCAATAGGATTGAACACAAGTTTTACAATAAAGTTCTCCTCAGAGATTTGCTAAGGTCAACCAACCGTGCAATCATGAGTGTGACGAACATAAACTGAGCATGGTGATATAGTCTTGTGTAAATGAGATAATATACAATTATATTCTTTTGTAGATATGAGTTGTTATTGACATATGAAATTGATATTGATTACTAAGCCGTAATCTGAGGTCAATGTAAGTTCCTTGTGTGAATTAAAAAAAAACCAATATTGACCGATACCAGAGACTATGATTTTGCAGTTAACTCTTCCGGAGCACCTGAGTTTACCCCCTGATTTTGGTGTGGTTCGTGTTGCGCAATTTCTACTTTTCTGTGTAATGTTTTATAGATCGTTTTCGTCCTTTTGTACTTTTTCTTTTGGCCATTGTGTTGTTTGTGCTTCTTTTGGCCATTGTGTTGTTTGTCATTCTTCTTTTAGCCTTTGTGTTGTTTGTGCTTCTTTTGGCCATTGTGTTGTTTGTGCTTCTTTTGGCCATCGTGTTGTTTGTCATTCTTCTTTTAGCCATTGCGTTGTTTGTGCTTCTTTTGGCCATTGTGTTGTTTGTGCTTCTTTTGGCCATCGTGTTGTTTGTCATTCTTCTTTTAGCCATTGTGTTGTTTGTGCTTCTTTTGACCATTGTGTTGTTTGTGCTTCTTTTGGCCATTGTGTTGTTTGTCATTCTTCTTTTGGCCATTGTGTTGTTTGTGCTTCTTCTTTTAGCCATTGTGTTGTTTGTCCTTCTTTTGGCCATTGCGTTGTTTGTGCTGCTTCTTTTAGCCATTGTGTTGCTTGTCCTTCTTTTGGTCATTGTGTTGTTTGTCCTTCTTTTGACCATTGCGTTGTTTGTGCTTCTTCTTTTGACCATTGCGTTGTTTGTACTTCTTCTTTTAGCCATTGTGTTGTTTGTGCTTCTTCTTTTGACCATTGCGTTGTTTGTACTTCTTCTTTTAGCCATTGTGTTGTTTGTACTTCTTCTTTTAACCATTGTGTTGTTTGTCATTCTTCTTTTGGCCATTGTGTTGTTTGTGCTTCTTCTTTTGACCATTGCGTTGTTTGTACTTCTTCTTTTAACCATTGTGTTGTTTGTCATTCTTCTTTTGGCCATTGTGTTGTTTGTGCTTCTTCTTTTAGCCATTGTGTTGTTTGTCCTTCTTTTGGCCATTGCGTTGTTTGTGCTGCTTCTTTTAGCCATTGTGTTGCTTGTCCTTCTTTTGGTCATTGTGTTGTTTGTCCTTCTTTTGACCATTGCGTTGTTTGTGCTTCTTCTTTTGACCATTGCGTTGTTTGTACTTCTTCTTTTAGCCATTGTGTTGTTTGTGCTTCTTCTTTTGACCATTGCGTTGTTTGTACTTCTTCTTTTAGCCATTGTGTTGTTTGTGCTTCTTTTGGCCATTGTGTTGTTTGTACTTCTTCTTTTAGCCATTGTGTTGTTTGTGCTTCTTCTTTTGGCCATTGTGTTGTTTGTACTTCTTCTTTTGGCCATTGTGTTGTTTGTGCTTCTTCTTTTAACCATTGTGTTGTTTGTGCTTCTTCTTTTGGCCATTGTGTTGTTTGTACTTCTTCTTTTGGCCATTGTGTTGTTTGTGCTTCTTCTTTTATCCATTGTGTTGTTTGTCCTTCTTTTGGTCATTGTGTTGTTTTTGCTTCTTCTTTTGACCATTGCGTTGTTTGTACTTCTTCTTTTAGCCATTGTGTTGTTTGTACTTCTTCTTTTAACCATTGTGTTGTTTGTACTTCTTCTTTTGGCCATTGTGTTGTTTGTACTTCTTCTTTTAGCCATTGTGTTGTTTGTACTTCTTCTTTTGACCATTGTGTTGTTTGTACTTCTTCTTTTGGCCATTGTGTTGTTTGTACTTCTTCTTTTGGCCATTGTGTTGTTTGTGCTTCTTCTTTTATCCATTGTGTTGTTTGTCCTTCTTTTGGTCATTGTGTTGTTTTTGCTTCTTCTTTTGACCATTGCGTTGTTTGTACTTCTTCTTTTAGCCATTGTGTTGTTTGTGCTTCTTCTTTTGGCCATTGTGTTGTTTTTGCTTCTTCTTTTAACCATTGTGTTGTTTGTACTTCTTCTTTTGGCCATTGTGTTGTTTGTGCTTCTTCTTTTAACCATTGTGTTGTTTATGCTTCTTTTGGCCATTGTGTTGTTTGTACTTCTTCTTTTGGCCATTGTGTTGTTTGTGCTTCTTCTTTTAACCATTGTGTTGTTTGTGCTTCTTTTGGCCATTGTGTTGTTTGTACTTCTTCTTTTAGCCATTGTGTTGTTTGTGCTTCTTCTTTTGGCCATTGTGTTGTTTTTGCTTCTTCTTTTAACCATTGTGTTGTTTGTACTTCTTCTTTTGGCCATTGTGTTGTTTGTGCTTCTTCTTTTGACCATTGTGTTGTTTGTACTTCTTCTGTTGGCCATTGTGTTGTTTGTGCTTCTTCTTTTATCCATTGTGTTGTTTGTCCTTCTTTTGGTCATTGTGTTGTTTTTGCTTCTTCTTTTGACCATTGCGTTGTTTGTACTTCTTCTTTTAGCCATTGTGTTGTTTGTACTTCTTCTTTTAACCATTGTGTTGTTTGTGCTTCTTCTTTTGACCATTGTGTTGTTTGTACTTCTTCTTTTGGCCATTGTGTTGTTTGTACTTCTTCTTTTGGCCATTGTGTTGTTTGTGCTTCTTCTTTTATCCATTGTGTTGTTTGTCCTTCTTTTGGCCATTGTGTTGTTTGTACTTCTTCTTTTAACCATTGTGTTGTTTGTGCTTCTTCTTTTGACCATTGTGTTGTTTGTACTTCTTCTTTTGGCCATTGTGTTGTTTGTACTTCTTCTTTTAACCATTGTGTTGTTTGTGCTTCTTCTTTTGACCATTGCGTTGTTTGTACTTCTTCTTTTAGCCATTGTGTTGTTTGTACTTCTTCTTTTAACCATTGTGTTGTTTGTGCTTCTTCTTTTGACCATTGCGTTGTTTGTACTTCTTCTTTTAGCCATTGTGTTGTTTGTACTTCTTCTTTTAACCATTGTGTTGTTTGTGCTTCTTCTTTTAGCCATTGTGTTGTTTGTGCTTCTTTTGGCCATTGTGTTGTTTGTACTTCTTCTTTTGGCCATTGTGTTGTTTGTGCTTCTTCTTTTGACCATTGCGTTGTTTGTACTTCTTCTTTTAGCCATTGTGTTGTTTGTCCTTCTTTTAGCCATTGTGTTGTTTGTACTTCTTCTTTTGACCATTGCGTTGTTTGTACTTCTTCTTTTAGCCATTGTGTTGTTTGTCCTTCTTTTGGTCATTGTGTTGTTTGTGCTTCTTCTTTTGACCATTGCGTTGTTTGTACTTCTTCTTTTGACCATTGTGTTGTTTGTCCTTCTTTTAGCCATTGTGTTGTTTGTATTTCTTCTTTTAACCATTGTGTTGTTTGTGCTTCTTCTTTTGACAATTGTGTTGTTTGTGCTTCTTCTTTTAGCCATTGTGTTGTTTGTACTTCTTCTTTTAACCATTGTGTTGTTTGTGCTTCTTCTTTTGACCATTGTGTTGTTTGTACTTCTTCTTTTAACCATTGTGTTGTTTGTCCTTCTTTTAGCCATTGTGTTGTTTGTGCTTCTTCTTTTAGCCATTGTGTTGTTTGTGCTTCTTCTTTTGACCATTGTGTTGTTTGTGCTTCTTCTTTTAACCATTGTGTTGTTTGTACTTCTTCTTTTAACTATTGTGTTGTTTGTACTTCTTCTTTTGACCATTGTGTTGTTTGTACTTCTTCTTTTAGCCATTGTGTTGTTTGTGCTTCTTCTTTTAACCATTGTGTTGTTTGTGCTTCTTCTTTTGACAATTGTGTTGTTTGTGCTTCTTCTTTTAGCCATTGTGTTGTTTGTACTTCTTCTTTTAACCATTGTGTTGTTTGTGCTTCTTCTTTTGACCATTGTGTTGTTTGTACTTCTTCTTTTAACCATTGTGTTGTTTGTCCTTCTTTTAGCCATTGTGTTGTTTGTGCTTCTTCTTTTAGCCATTGTGTTGTTTGTACTTCTTCTTTTAACCATTGTGTTGTTTGTGCTTCTTCTTTTAGTCATTGTGTTGTTTGTCCTTCTTTTGGCCATTGTGTTGTTTGTGCTTCTTCTTTTAGCCATTGTGTTGTTTGTGCTTCAGTTTTTAGCCATTGTGTTGTTTGTCCTTCTTTTGGTCATTGTGTTGTTTGTGCTTCTTCTTTTGACCATTGTGTTGTTTGTCCTTCTTTTGGCCATTGTGTTGTTTGTGCTTCTTCTTTTAGCCATTGTGTTGTTTGTGCTTCAGTTTTTAGCCATTGTGTTGTTTGTCCTTCTTTTGGTCATTGTGTTGTTTGTGCTTCTTCTTTTGACAATTGTGTTGTTTGTGCTTCTTCTTTTGACCATTGTGTTGTTTGTACTTCTTCTTTTAACCATTGTGTTGTTTGTCCTTCTTTCAGCCATTGTGTTGTTTGTGCTTCTTCTTTTAGCCATTGTGTTGTTTGTACTTCTTCTTTTAACCATTGTGTTGTTTGTGCTTCTTCTTTTAGCCATTGTGTTGTTTGTGCTTCTTCTTTTAGCCATTGTGTTGGTTGTGCTTCTTCTTTTAGCCATTGTGTTGTTTGTGCTTCTTCTTTAAGCCATTGTGTTGTTTGTGCTTCTTCTTTTGACCATTGTGTTGTTTGTACTTCTTCTTTTAACCATTGTGTTGTTTGTACTTCTTCTTTTAACCATTGTGTTGTTTGTGCTTCTTCTTTTGACCATTGTGTTGTTTGTACTTCTTCTTTTAGCCATTGTGTTTTTTGTACTTCTTCTTTTAACCATTGTGTTGTTTGTGCTTCTTCTTTTATCCATTGTGTTGTTTGTCCTTCTTTTGGTCATTGTGTTGTTTGTGCTTCTTCTTTTGACCATTGTGTTGTTTGTGCTTCTTCTTTTGACCATTGTGTTGTGTGTACTTCTTCTTTT
Source organism: Bathymodiolus septemdierum (assembly GCA_963383655.1). Classification (NCBI taxonomy): domain Eukaryota; kingdom Metazoa; phylum Mollusca; class Bivalvia; order Mytilida; family Modiolidae; genus Bathymodiolus; species Bathymodiolus septemdierum. The sequence goes on from OY726527.1 coordinate 56,259,333, forward strand.
GACCATTGTGTTGTTTGTACTTCTTCTTTTAACCATTGTGTTGTTTGTCCTTCTTTTGGTCATTGTGTTGTTTGTCCTTCTTTTGGTCATTGTGTTGTTTGTGCTTCTTCTTTTGACCATTGTGTTGTTTGTCCTTCTTTTGGTCATTGTGTTGTTTGTCCTTCTTTTGGTCATTGTGTTGTTTGTCCTTCTTTTGGTCATTGTGTTGTTTGTGCTTCTTCTTTTAGCCATTGTGTTGTTTGTGCTTCTTCTTTTAGCCATTGTGTTGTTTGTGCTTCTTCTTTTGACCATTGTGTTGTTTGTACTTCTTCTTTTGACCATTGTGTTGTTTGTACTTCTTCTTTTAACCATTGTGTTGTTTGTCCTTCTTTTAGCCATTGTGTTGTTTGTGCTTCTTCTTTTGACCATTGTGTTGTTTGTACTTCTTCTTTTGACCATTGTGTTGTTTGTACTTCTTCTTTTAACCATTGTGTTGTGTGTACTTCTTCTTTTGACCATTGTGTTGTTTGTACTTCTTCTTTTAACCATTGTGTTGTTTGTCCTTCTTTTGGTCATTGTGTTGTTTGTGCTTCTTCTTTTGACCATTGTGTTGTTTGTGCTTCTTCTTTTGACCATTGTGTTGTTTGTACTTCTTCTTTTGACCATTGTGTTGTTTGTACTTCTTTTGACCATTGTGTTGTTTGTGCTTCTTCTTTTAACCATTGTGTTGTTTGTACTTCTTCTTTTGACCATTGTGTTGTTTGTACTTCTTTTGACCATTGTGTTGTTTGTGCTTCTTCTTTTAACCATTGTGTTGTTTGTGCTTCTTCTTTTAACCATTGTGTTGTTTGTCCTTCTTTTGGTCATTGTGTTGTTTGTGCTTCTTCTTTTAACCATTGTGTTGTTTGTACTTCTTCTTTTGACCATTGTGGTGTTTGTACTTCTTCTTTTAGCCATTGTGTTGTTTGTACTTCTTCTTTTGACCATTGTGTTGTTTGTACTTCTTCTTTTGACCATTGTGTTGTTTGTACTTCTTCTTTTGACCATTGTGGTGTTTGTACTTCTTCTTTTAGCCATTGTGTTGTTTGTACTACTTCTTTTGACCATTGTGTTGTTTGTACTTCTTCTTTTAGCCATTGTGTTGTTTGTGCTTCTTCTTTTAACCATTGTGTTGTTTGTGCTTCTTCTTTTAACCATTGTGTTGTTTGTGTTTCTTCTTTTAACCATTGTGTTGTTTGTCCTTCTTCTTTTAACCATTGTGTTGTTTGTCCTTCTTTTGGTCATTGTGTTGTTTGTGCTTCTTCTTTTGACCATTGTGTTGTTTGTACTTCTTCTTTTGACCATTGTGTTGTTTGTACTTCTTCTTTTAACCATTGTGTTGTTTGTGCTTCTTCTTTTGACCATTGTGTTGTTTGTGCTTCTTCTTTTAGCCATTGTGTTGTTTGTACTTCTTCTTTTGACTATTGTGTTGTTTGTACTTTTTCGATTTACGGATTCGGATTACCTCCTTTGGTATCTTCAAGCTCTTCTTATTTAAATGACATTCAATACGTTGTTTCGAATCATGGCAATTCTGACCACGTTCCGTCTTTTTCTTGTCTTGACGTCTGAACAAATCGGCAGGCGACTTACGGTGTTTACGCTGTTACTGTGACAACGTCAACATATCATAGTCGTAGATGCGGTAGATTTTAAGTAATTGTAATATGGAGACGCCAAGGAAACCACTGATTAAATACTGGTGTTCGGTACCACACTATCTGTCTGATATCATATATGCATAAAGGCAGATCGTTTTCCTTTGATGATGTTGACAGCCGCAAATAAAGAATGAAAACAAATTTAATTTTAAAGAAGTATTTGTCTCTGCATTGAAGTCTTTGATACAAATGAAATAATTTAATTGATATCTGTATTTAACGGAAAATGCTAAGATTTTTTAAGTTGAGGATCGAACGTTAAAACGGCACATATCGATTGGAGTTTTTGTTGTGTACATTGACACCGGAAGTTCAGTGCCAGGAGTTCCATCGGAATCACATGATCTGGCGGACGAAAATAAAAAAAAAATTGACGGAATGGAAATGATTCGAAACAACCGTATTGAATACTTTTTAATATATTCCGAATGGAGCTGAAAATCGAAGTCTTTGTTTCAACCGACATTTCTCTCTTTATGTTGTAGAAAATTTAGAATTCTATGAATAAAACAAACTTTGTTTTCAATCACATTGGTAATATTGACTGATATCGTTCATTTTAAAATCTTTTCCTAATTTATGCAAAGCATGAAAAAGTAGCATAAAGAACACAAAGCGGATAATTTATAATCCCTATTTGAATACCAGGACATTCCGCTTCCAGTTGTTATTTGAAGACAATATAAGATTTATGTTACAGAGAACAAATATTAACAATGTTGTATGCAGATTTATTGCTAGTTGTTTCCTATTGATTGCAAATAATATAGACATGTGTGAAGATTGTATTAGGAGTGATACGTAGATTAGTGGAGCAGGAACTGCTTATCCTTCCGGTTCACCCGAGTGTATCCGGTATTTTTGATGGGGTTCGTGTTTTATGTGTATGTTTTGTAGATCGTTGTTTGTCCTTTTATCATTTTTCCTTTGGTCATTGTGTTGTCTCTCCTTCAATTTACGGATTCTGATTAGCCCTTTCGTATCTTCAAACTCTTCGTATCGCCAACTCAGCAATTGTTCAGCTATTTCAAAGCGAAACAAAGTTTATTTACAATGCGATGATGATGAGATTCGCTTTATACTCGACCAACACGCTTAGATTGATTGCTAACTCGCTGAAACATCATTACATGAGTAGACATGTCGCCCCACTCGAACATGATCCTGCTTCCGAGCCGATCAGTATTTACTCTTACTCCTTAATGATGCGTACTTAGCGGAAAAGCAGCAAATGTCAATTTTAAAGTCTTTGGTGTGACCCGATCACGCTAACCATTACACCACCAATGTAGATAGATTGTATTATGTTGTTACTCTACATTCAATTAAAGGGCCCGGGTGGCTCAATGAGCTAGGTAGTTGGATTACCTAGCAGCTGATACAAGCCTATCACCAATACGGCGTGGGTTCGCGCCTGGCTTTGTTAATTATAAAGTGCACTCGACTCGCAGCCTCAAGTAATAAAGTTTACCAGTTGCTTGCCCATGGCCGGTGGTTCTCTCCGGGAACTCCGGCTTCTTCCACCACTAAAACTGGTCGCCATGATATAGCTGAAATATTGCTGAAAGTGGCGTTATACACCAAAAATCAATCAATCAATCAATCAATCAATCAATCAATCAATCAATCAATCAATCAACCAATCAATCAATCAATCAACCAATCAATCAATCAACCAATCAATCAATCAATCAACCAATCAATCAATCAATCAATCAATCAATTACAAAAGCATATATCTATGCTCTGTCATTAAATAGTACAGAACATTTGGTGCTTGATGAACATCTAACAGATCTCCTTTCCAGGGATGAACCTTGAAGTATATGCTATGAAATCCCACCGTAGCGTCAATAAATCTGTTTGAGATGCATGACCTCCTCATTTCACTAAGAGGGGAGCTAGTGTATCACTGGCACTTTTATTGAAGTCAGAAAAGTAAGTGGTGATGTATTTGTGTGTTCGGGGTATCCATTTTGCCTGTTTCTAGGATTGTGATATTTTATTTTAGGAACTGTTCCGACAGTGTGGCATTTCTTTTTTTTCATTTTAATTCATAAGGGAAACTGAGACATACTATAATTAATACAAAACATACCACACAAGATACATGGGCCCAAGAAGAGTTTTATGATACCACAGGACTAATTAAGATCCGTAAATCGAAGGACGGACAACACAGTGGCCAAATTAACAAAGGACGAAATAAGAAACAACGATGTACAAAAAATACATATAAAGCAAAAGATCGAGAAACATAAACCCCACTAAAAACCGGGCGTGAACTCTGGTCTTCCGGAAGGGTAGGCAGGTCCTGCTCCACTAGTGACACCCTCTAAGTTTATGTGTAGTCCACATGCGAGTAAAATGTCAACCCTCAAATATAACATATAACATAAAATATATAACATATAACATATAACATAAAATATATAACATATAACATATAGCATAAAATATATAACATATAACATATAACATATAACATATAACATATAACATAAAACATAAAAATGTAACATATAAGTGAAATATTATAGAAAGATGTGTTGAACACCAGTTATCTTAGAGACTGTAGTGATCGACGTCATATGGTGGTTGAATTTTATGACTACTTATTCAATCTGCACCTATCACCACTAAAGTTGTCATACAACATTAAATGATTAAGTTTGTTAGTGACTTGCGACAGGTCGGTGGTTTTCTCCGTTTTCATCCACAAATATAGCTGACCGCCACGATATAACTCAAATATTGTGAAAAGTGGCGCTGAGCCACTACATTCTTAACCCCTCACATAGTTTTAAATCATATTGATCTACAGATCAATCCTCTTTATTTTGAATAAATATTAACTATTACTTCATCATATTTGTCCTGTTTTTTTATGATCATGATCGCATGGTGGTTGGATTTACATCTACCTTTGCAATTAGTGCCTATCACCACCGATGTTGTGAGTTCGAATCTTGATCAGGGCGAGATTTACAACGTTATGTGATAAAGTTTGTCAATGACTTCCGGTTTCCTCCATCAATAAAACTGACCGCTACCATATATCTGAAATATTGCCGAAAGTGGCGTTAAACACCATCAAATAAACAAACAAGTATACAATGGAAAAATAGAAGAAAGAGATAAATCGAAACCCTTAGCACACAAGTGCATGACTACTCACTTTCCTGACTTGGCACAAACGCAAAAAAATCCAGTATAATGTAGTACACCTCACCCTGACACACTTTATCATATAATGTAGTACATCTCAACCTGACAAACTTTATCATATAATGTAGTACACCTCACCCTGACAATCTTTATCTTATAATGTAGTACACCTCACCCTGACACACTTTATCATATAATGTAGTACATCTCACCCTGACAAACTTTATCATATAATGTAGTACACCTCACCCTGACAATCTTTATCATATAATGTAGTACACCTCACCCTGACAAACTTTATCATATAATGTAGTACACCTCACCCTGACAAACTTTATCATATAATGTAGTACACCTCACCCTGACAAACTTTATCATATAATGTAGTACACCTCACCCAGACAAACTTTATCATATAATGTAGTACATCTCACCCTGACACACTTTATCATATAATGTAGTACACCTCACCTTGACAAACTTTATCATATAATGTAGTACATCTCACCCTGACAAACTTTATCATATAATGTAGTACACCTCACCCAGACAAACTTTATCATATAATGTAGTACACCTCAGCCTGACAAACTTTATCATATAATGTAGTACACCTCACCCAGACAAACTTTATCATATAATGTAGTACACCTCAGCCTGACAAACTTTATCATATAATGTAGTACACCTCACCCAGACAAACTTTATCATATAATGTAGTACATCTCACCCTGACACACTTTATCATATAATGTAGTACACCTCACCTTGACAAACTTTATCATATAATGTAGTACATCTCACCCTGACAAACTTTATCATATAATGTAGTACACCTCACCCAGACAAACTTTATCATATAATGTAGTACACCTCACCCTGACAAACTTTATCATATAATGTAGTACACCTCACCCTGACAAACTTTATCATATAATGTAGTACACCTCACCTTGACAAACTTTATCATATAATGTAGTACATCTCACCCTGACAATCTTTATCATATAATGTAGTACACCTCACCCTGACAAACTTTATCATATAATGTAGTACATCTCACCCTGACAAACTTTATCATATAATGTAGTACACATCACCCTGACACACTTTATCATATAATGTAGTACATCTCACCCTGACAAACTTTATCATATAATGTAGTACACCTCACCCTGACAATCTTTATCATATAATGTAGTACACCTCACCCTGACAAACTTTATCATATAATGTAGTACACCTCACTCTGACAAACTTTATCATATAATGTAGTACACCTCACCCTGACAAACTTTATCATATAATGTAGTATACCTCACCCTGACAAACTTTATCATATAATGTAGTACACCTCAGCCTGACAAACTTTATCATATAATGTAGTACACCTCACCCTGACAAACTTTATCATATAATGTAGTACACCTCACCCTGACAAACTTTATCATATAATGTAGTACACCTCACCCTGACAAACTTTATCATATAATGTAGTACACCTCACCCTGACAAACTTCATCATATAATGTAGTACACCTCACTCTGACAAACTTTATCATATAAAGTAGTACACCTCAGCCTGATCGAGATTCGAACTCACAACAGTGTTCCGACTGTGTGGTATGTTTTGTTTTGTTTTTCTTCACTTTATGGTAACTAACAAATGTTCAATATGTAATGTTTATTAACAATTGATTATAATATTTAGCTAATGCTCTCATGGGAGAATTTATTACATATATCACTAATAGGATATGATCAAATATGGAAATATGAAATGAAATATAAATGTACTGATTTAATTGCCATTTGGGCCTACTAATTATGGCAACAGATTTTCTATATTTTTAGCGAAGTTAACCTGCATCAAAGAGTGAACTATTCTTGCTAACTCATGGTTAGAGTTAGGGCTATGATGTTTAACGCCACTTTCAACAATATTTCGTTTATTTCGAGGCGGTAAGTTTTATTGGTGGATGAAACAAGACTACCCGGAGAAAACCACAGATCTGTCGCAAGTCACTGACAAACTTTATCACATAATGTTGTATCGAACACACCTCGCCTGAAGTGTACCATTGTTGTAACTATGATTTCACACTCTCTTTTAAATGTTGCTGTGGTTTACATGTATATAGTCCCAGGCGAGACCATATGGCGAGACCATAGATCGGAAAAAAAAATCGACCTCCTGCAAATCGTAATTTCTTAGCCATATCTAAGGACGAAGGGTAAATGACTATCTAGTCTTTAGACAATTCCAGGATCAGTGTATGCAAAATCGGCAAACATTGTGTGATTCCGCAACAATAGGAGTGGAATCCAACGAGGTGAGCCGAATGCGTAAAACTGTCAACGAGTAATCTTTTTGCGCGTGAGTTAATGGGTCTTTTATTTCATAGTTTGATCCTGCATTCTTTGTATTTCTCATTACAGGTTATAGATAAGATAATATCGTCTGCAATTAACAAAACTATCTGACTATCTGACCGTGCTATGTCTGTTACCAATATGTCAATATTAACAAAAATAGCAAACACGTTCTCAAAAAATAAAGACACAATCACTGATGCGTAAGAAATAAAGAAATCCATTGTGATCATTTAAATAAAAGTTAGTTCAATTTCAGATGATTTTGAATTTGTCATTTCTATTCATTTTCTTGTCAATCTTTTCTCTTTCTATTTCTTTTTTTCTATTTTTTGAAAATTACATTTTCATTGATTTTTGTTCTATTATTTAATGCTTTGCTTCAAAACTATTTGAAATATATTGATCAATGAAATATGAGAACTAACAATAATTATTACTCGCCGGTTTGTTTAAAAATTTGCAAAAAAAAACAAACAATAATTACATTTTAATTGGTCGTCTGCTAAAAATATACGTTGTTTATTCTTCTATCCAGACAATGACGTAATTGGAGACTTTAAAGTTTTCCATTTCAATAAAATTATACTTCCGTAAGTTATTACAATATAAGAATTAACATTTTAGTAGTTTAATATTTGTAGTATAATTTCAATACCTTTTAATTGGATTTATTTCAAGTATTCCATTTCAATATTTCCAAGCGCCATCTTTTTTTTCACTCAACATAATATATAAGTAGCATAACAACAGTGGAACTACTTAATCTATGGAATAAATCAGACTGTGCGGCATTACTTAATCTATGGAATAAATCAGACTGTGCGGCATTACTTAATCTATGGAATAAATCAGACTGTGCGGCATTACTTAATCTATGGAATAAATCAAAATGAAACTGTACGGACGATCTGTTAATTATTTGTTGTTTGTCTGCGTTCTTTTCGTGTGTAAATCGAGCTATGAGCAAACATGTACATTTGAATCCATATCTCTTGACGCAACAGAAAATACGCGAGTGACTCCCGTTCAAAAAAGTATTTCACTTCTTGGTCCTAATGGCTGTTTTGACGAATGTATTAGGCGAGTGGATTGTTACTCGTTTAATTATAGCAAAGACCAATTTATATGTGAGCTAGTATACACACCGAATGTTACAGTTGAGACGAACGATGATTATGTGAACAAAGACGTAACAGGATCAATCAATGTAAGTATATATATATAGTTGGTTGGTTGATTGGTTGGTTTCATGGTGCTTAACACAACAATATTTCAGCTATATCGTGGTGGTCAGTTTTATTGGTGGAGGAAACCGGAGGACCCGAAGAAAACCACCGATCTGTCGCAAGTCACTGACAAACTTTATCACATAATGCTGCACACCCTTCCCTGATCGAGATTCGAAATAAAAATCAAAAGCCCCAAACAGGATAACCAAAATCGACTAGGGTCATTTATTCCTGAGGGAGGAAAACCTCTTAGTGAGCACAGCTGGAATTAACCACATCATATACACTCAGTCAAAAGACTGGGAAGAAACTACAGTCTAACCTGTATTAAGAGGTCACCTGCATTAAAAGGTCACATGTATTAAGAGGTCACCTGTATTAAGAGGTCACCTGTATTAAGAGGTCATCTGTATTAAGAGGTCACCTTTATTAAGAGGTCACTTTTGGGACAAAGAAACAGTGTCCTTTTAAGACATGTGACCTCTTAAAAGAGGCTCTATTTATATGACATTTTTTATGACAGAACAAGAAAAAAGTGATCCTATAATACAGGTGACTGTTTAATAGAAGTGACGACATGGGCAGATTTGACTTAATAGAGGTGACCACATGGGCAGGTTTGACTTAATAGAGGTGACCACATGGGCAGGTTTGACTTAATAGAGGTGACCACATGAGCAGGTTTGACTTAATAGAGGTGACCACATGGGCAGGTTTGACTTAATAGAGGTGACCACATGGGCAGGTTTGATTGTATATTAAGCATCTTTTGGAGCAGGATATCGAAAGGTTCTCTACAGGATAGCCAAAATAAGTAATTTAAGTGTTCTTTGTAGGGACCACGGGATCCATGTCCTGGGACCAAATGTGCTACTGGTCACATTTGTCTGACACTTTATGACTCTACAACAATATGTGTCAACGGTAAGTTCTGATAGAATATGTCTAGAACACAAAAGTGAACTATAACCAAATTTGCCTCGAACACAAAAGTGAGTTGTCTAGAATGCAACATTAAGTTATGATAATCTACAGTATGTCACCTGGCAACATTTAAACCAATAGAATTATGTATTTTAAATCATCACATACTAAATAATATATACCGGGTATCATATTTTTAATTTTAAACAACCTTGATGTTCCTCTATTATTGCCTCAACCACATCGGTAGTGTAAAAGATAGTGTGCTCGCCTCCAGTGTACTAGATAGTGTGCTCCCCTCGAGTATAATAGATAGTGTGCTCGCCCCCAGTGTACTAGATAGTGTGCTCCCATCGGGTGTAATAGATAGTGTGCTCCCCTCGAGTGTACTAGATTGTGTGCTCCCCTCGAGTGTACTAGATAGTGTGCTCCCCTCGAGTGTAATAGATAGTGTGCTCGCCTTGAGTGTAATAGATAGTGTGCTCCCTTCGAGTGTACTAGATTGTGTGCTCCCCTCGAGTGTACTAGATTGTGTGCTCCCCTCGAGTGTACTAGATAGTGTGCTCCCCTCGAGTGTAATAGATAGTGTGCTCGCCTTGAGTGTACTAGATAGTGTGCTCCCCTCGAGTGTAATAGATAGTGTGCTCCCCTCGAGTGTACTAGATTGTGTGCTCCCCTCGAGTGTACTAGATAGTGTACTCCCCTCGAGTGCAATAGATAGTGTGCTCGCCTTGAGTGTACTAGATAGTGTGCTCCCCTCGAGTGTAATAGATAGTGTGCTCCCCTCGAGTGTACTAGATTGTGTGCTCCCCTCGAGTGTACTAGATAGTGTGCTCCCCTCGAGTGTACTAGATAGTGTGTTCCCCTCGAGTGTACTAGATAGTGTGCTCGCCTTGAGTGTACTAGATAGTGTGCTCCCCTCGAGTGTAATAGATAGTGTGCTCCCCTCGAGTGTACTAGATTGTGTGCTCCCCTCGAGTGTACTAGATAGTGTGCTCCCCTCGAGTGTACTAGATAGTGTGTTCCCCTCGAGTGTAATAGATAGTGTGCTCCCCTCGAGTGTACTAGATTGTGTGCTCCCTCGAGTGTACTAGATAGTGTGCTCCCCTCGAGTGTACTAGATAGTGTGCTTCCCTCGAGTGTAATAGATAGTGTGCTCGCCTTGAGTGTGGTAGATTGTAGGTTGGAGCCACGATCGGGTGAAACCAAAGATCATAAAATAGGTATATTGGTGACTGTTGTTTCTGTGAGCTAACACTAAACAAATCCAACTAATCTTGTTGATCTAGTACAAAGCGGACCTCATCATGATATCATTGAAAATCAATTTGTCTTCGCAGTGATATGGCTGAAAAATTACTGAGTTAGTGTTAAACGACAATCACTCACTCAATCACTCACTATTATTGCCTCTATTAATGTACCTCTATTTACAGATGAGTGACAATACAGTTGAGGAAGAGTTTTAGAATATAGAATGCAAGATATATTTTCTGTACACGGACTCTAAAAATGTTTGGATTAAATAGCCCATTTTTCATGTAAAAGTCTATAATATGAACTATTTCTGTATAAATAAACAAAAAATTGCATGCGTATTTTTTTTTTTATGTGTTATATAAACATTAGATTAAACAGAAGGGTCAATCAGAAATGTAGTACCCAGAGAAACTGGCAACATTAGGTGTACAAGACACAGAACAAAGACAAACAAAACAAAAAATACAACACAAAAACCTAATGAGAAACACGGACATCACTAACAAACTGGGGGTGAACCCCAGTGCTCGTGACTGGTAAACAGTTCCTGTAAAGGTCATGTCGATGATAGAAGAAAGGAAATATCTGATGAAAAGGAAAAGATTAAGTACAAATCTTTACTACAAAAGAGATGATTTCAATTTTCCCATTGTGAACTTTCCATTTATATATGCAGCAACATTCCAGCAGCACCTGCATATGAAGTATATATGTCCTTTTTCTTATGGCCATTGTGTTGTCTGTCCTCCGATTTACGGATTCTGATTATCCCTTTCGTGTCTTCAAATTCTTCTCATTTGAGATATGGATATTTCGTCAACCAGATCGTAATGACGACCATAGAGCAGGACACAAGGCCAAGAGTAACAAACGTGTTGTGAAATGTAAACTACATACACTCGTGATACTGGAATATTGCTACACAGAAAACTAAAGATTGAGCAACAGGAACACCACAATAATTGGCGGAGAAGTCGGTTTCTCCAGAAGGATTGGAAAGTTAAATAACTTAAAGGACAAAATGTAAACCAAAGAGCCTAAATATCATAGGTTAGGTTTATGGTGGTTAACGCCACTTTCAACAATATTTCAGCTATATCGTGGCGGTTACATAGTATAACTAAGATCGGGTACTGTTACCTATTCCAAGGGGAGATTTACCTTAGTTACAAAACAAGGTCAGTCTGTGGGTCAAATTATTTACTGAGTTCGTTCCGAAGAGCCAATGAATTTCCATGTCCGAGAGGTTGTACGTCCACATCCTCCTTCCGTTTTTCCATGTTCATATATGTTTGAATGCAATTATGCTGCTAACGCAGGGCGGTCATGGTCGTGATCGTATGATAGTTGGATTAACAACCACTTCTGCAGTTAGTACCTATCACCACATAATGTTGTCAGTTCGAACCTGAGCGAGGTGTACTGGATAAAACTGACTGTCATGATATAACTGAAATATTGTTGAAAATGGCGTTAAATACCATGTTATCGCAAGGAGTATATCTCATGGTTTGTGATAGACTTTTCAATAATATCATTCGAACTACTATGCAACACATTCGTGGTTCCTAACTTTCGTGGACTGCTCATAAAAGACATATTCGTGGCTTCTTAATTCCGTGAATTCAGAATTTTCAAAACAAAAATAATAATGAAATCAAAATATATAAAGAAATCTTTATTTATTAGTGTTGTTGAAGTTCGTCGTGGTCGTGATCGTATGGTAGTTTGATTTACTGTCTGTGCAATCAGTGCTTATCATCACTAAAGTTGTGAGTTTGGATCCCGCTCATGGCGAGGGGTACGCGATACAACATTATGCTATCAAGTTTGTCAATGATTTTCGACAGGTCGGAGGTTTTTCGGAGTACTCTGGATTCTTCCGCCAATAAAGCTGACCACTACGACATAGCTGAAATATTGTTGAAGTGGCGTTAAACACTAAAACTCTAACACTACAATTAGTGTTGCTCACATATAAGTGGCAGTAAAACATTATACTTCATTCGATATTTAAATTCCTAGATTGGGTTTAATTAGGATATCGACAAAAACATGTCTCCCACGAATAAAAAATACTACACATTAATGTATTATTGATAGAAATATGATATCACTTCTCATATGTTGGTGGTGTTGGATGTCAAAATAAACGACGAAATTTGATTCTTGTCATTCTTTCTGTCATCAAGAGTCGCTCCACATTTCAGAATGGCTTCCATTCGGAATATGTAGATTTCCCTTTCAAAGTAAACGCAGATACTTCCAAAGATATATTGTTTATAAAACTTAATATATTACTAACACATCTAATAGAATTCATTTCTTCATCGACTGTAACGTTTGTCTGTGGTTATCTCCGGGTACTCTGGTTTCCTCATTTTAGAATGGCTTCCATTCGGAATAGATATATTTCCCTTTCAAAACAAGCTTCCTAATGAATAAATAATGTCCTCAAGCTTCACACAATTAGAACACCTCCGAATATTGTATTTATATATAAATGTATATATATATAATATATGTTCATTTGATATATTAATTATCGAAATATGCAGTTCCTAAATAATGTAATTATTAATATAACAAAGGTATCTCAGTTTATACGATATTCTAGAGCTTGTGGTTCCTATCAGAATTTCGTTAATAGAGGATTGCTGCTAAAAAGGAAGCTACTGAAAAAAGGGTTCCTTTTGGTAAAGTTGAAATCATAACTTCGAAAATGTTACGGTTGTCACCATGACTTGGTTGACCGATATGGAATATATGTGTCACAAATGATCACGGATATGTTCCACTTGTCGTAAACACTTCCCGGTCCTTTCCTCATTCATGACTTATCACCGGCTTTGTGACTAGATTAACACAATGAGTGTCACTAGTGGAATAGAAACTCCTTACCCTTCCGGAGCACCGGAGTTCATTCCCAGGTTTTACTGGGGTTCGTGGTACTCGATATTTAGTTTTATATGTATGTTTTGTATATCGTTGTTTGTTCTTTTTATTTTGGCCTTTGTGTTGTCTGTTCTTCTTCGATATCCGGATTCTGATTACATCCCTTTGTTATCTTCAAACTCTTCTTTTTGGTGGAGCAAACCAGAGTACCCGGCCTGCCACAAGTCACTTACAAACTTTATCACATAATTTTGTATCGAGTACACATCACCAGAGTACCCGGCCTGCCACAAGTCACTTACAAACTTTATCACATAATGTTTTTTCGTGTACACATCACCAGAGTACCCGACCTGCCACAAGTCATTTACAAACTTTATCACATAATGTTGTATTGAGTACACATCACCAGAGTACCCGACCTGCCACAAGTCACTTACAAACTTTATCACATAATGTTGTATCGTGTACACATCACCAGAGTACCCGACCTGCCACAAGTCACTTACAAACTTTATCACATAATGTTGTATTGAGTACACATCATCAGAGTACCCGACCTGCCACAAGTCACTTACAAACTTTATCACATAATGCTCTATCGTGTACACATCACCAGAGTACCCGACCTGCCACAAGTCACTTACAAACTTTATCACATAATGCTCTATCGTGTACACATCACCAGAGTACCCGACCTGCCACAAGTCACTTACAAACTTTATCACATAATGTTGTATCGAGTACACATCACCAGAGTACCCGACCTGCCACAAGTCACTTACAAACTTTATCACATAATGTTGTATCGAGTACACATCACCAGAGTACCCGACCTGCCACAAGTCACTTACAAACTTTATCACATAATGTTGTATCGAGTACACATCACCAGAGTACCCGACCTGCCACAAGTCACTTACAAACTTTATCACATAATGTTGTATCGAGTACACATCACCAGAGTACCCGACCTGCCACAAGTCACTTACAAACTTTATCACATAATGCTGTATCGTGTACACATCACCACAGTACCCGACCTGCCACAAGTCACTTACAAACTTTATCACATAATGTTGCATCGTGTACACCTCACTTACAAACTTTATCGCATAATGTTGTTTCGAGTCACTTACAAACTTTATCACATAATGTTGTATGAGTACACATCACCAGAGTACCCGGCCTGCCACAAGTCACTTACAAACTTTATCACATAATGTTATATCGAGCACACATCACCAGAGTACCCGACCTGCCACAAGTCACTTACAAACTTTATCACATAATGTTGTATCGTGTACACATCACTTACAAACTTTATCACAGAATGTTGTTTCAAGTCACTTACAAACTTTATTACATAATGTTGTATCGAGTACACATCACCAGAGTACCCGACCTGCCACAAGTCATTTACAAACTTTATCACATAATGTTGTTTCGAGTACACATCACCAGAGTACCCGACCTGCCACAAGTCACTTACAAACTTTATCACATAATGTTGTATCGAGTACACATCACCAGAGTACCCGACCTGCCACAAGTCACTTACAAACTGTATCACATAATGTTGTAGCGTATACACATCACCAGAGTACCCGACCTGCCACAAGTCACTTACAAACTTTATCACATAATGTTGTATCGTGTACACATCACTAACTGTTCATTGTTAATTACACTTCAAGCTAATTTTTGTTGGTTCCCTCATTAATTATGAATGGTATTGATAATTTCCCAGAACATATATCTATGTAAATATAAATATTTAATATTGGTAATCGATCTTTAGAAATTAAATAAAATTGATCGATTTATTTGTTGATCTTTTGAATTATATATTAGAAGCTAAATTTCAATATTTACCATTTAACATAATGATATCCTATTACCTCAAGGGGTCGTCGTGGTCCTGATATCATGGTAGTTAGATATAAACTACCTCTGTAACATAACCTCAAGGTGTCGTCGTGGTCCTGATATCATGGTAGTTAGATATACAACTACCTCTGTAACAGAACCTCAAGGTGTCGTCGTGGTCCTGATATCATGGTAGTTAGATATAAACTACCTCTGTAACATAACCTCAAGAAGTCGTCGTGGTCCTGATATCATGGTAGTTAGATATAAACTACCTCTGTAACATAACCTCAAGGTGTCGTCGTGGTCCTGATATCATGGTAGTTAGATACAAACTACCTCTGTAACATAACCTCAAGGTATCGTCGTGGTCCTGATATCATGGTAGTTAGATATAAACTACCTCTGTAGCATAACCTCAAGGTATCGTCGTGGTCCTGATATCATGGTAGTTAGATATAAACTACCTCTGTAACATAACCTCAAGGAGTCGTCGTGGTCCTGATATCATGGTAGTTATATATAAATTACCTCTGTAACATAACCTCAAGGAGTCGTCGTGGTCCTGATATCATGGTAGTTAGATATAAACTACCTCTGTAACATAACCTCAAGGTATCGTCGTGGTCCTGATATCATGGTAGTTAGATATAGACTACCTCTGTAGCATAACCTCAAGGTGTCGTCGTGGTCCTGATATCATGGTAGTTAGATATAAACTACCTCTGTAACATAACCTCAAGGTGTCGTCGTGGTCCTGATATCATGGTAGTTAGATATAAACTACCTCTGTAACATAACCTCAAGGAGTCGTCGTGGTCCTGATATCATGGTAGTTAGATATAAACTACCTCTGTAACATAACCTCAAGGTGTCGTCGTGGTCCTGATATCATGGTAGTTAGATATACAACTATCTCTGTAACATAACCTCAAGGTATCGTCGTGGTCCTGATATCATGGTAGTTAGATATAAACTACCTCTGTAACATAACCTGAAGGAGTCGTCGTGGTCCTGATATCATGGTAGTTAGATATAAACTACCTCTGTAACATAACCTCAAGGAGTCGTCGTGGTCCTGATATCATGGTAGTTAGATATAAACTACCTCTGTAGCATAACCTCAAGGAGTCGTCGTGGTCCTGATATCATGGTAGTTAGATATAAACTACCTCTGTAACATAACCTCAAGGAGTCGTCGTGGTCCTGATATCATGGTAGTTAGATATAAACTACCTCTGTAACATAACCTCAAGGTATCGTCGTGGTCCTGATATCATGGTAGTTAGATATAAACTACCTCTGTAACATAACCTCAAGGTGTCGTCGTGGTCCTGATATCATGGTAGTTAGATATAAACTACCTCTGTAACATAACCTCAATGAGTCGTCGTGGTCCTGATATCATGGTAGTTAGATATAAACTACCTCTGTAACATAACCTCAAGGTGTCGTCGTGGTCCTGATATCATGGTAGTTAGATATACAACTACCTCTGTAACATAACCTCAAGGAGTCGTCGTGGTCCTGATATCATGGTAGTTAGATATAAACTACCTCTGTAACATAACCTCAAGGTATCGTCGTGGTCCTGATATCATGGTAGTTAGATATAAACTACCTCTGTAACATAACCTCAAGGAGTCGTCGTGGTCCTGATATCATGGTAGTTAGATATAAACTACCTCTGTAACATAACCTCAAGGAGTCGTCGTGGTCCTGATATCATGGTAGTTAGATATAAACTACCTCTGTAACATAACCTCAAGGAGTCGTCGTGGTCCTGATATCATGGTAGTTAGATATAAACTACCTCTGTAACATAACCTCAAGGTGTCGTCGTGGTCCTGATATCATGGTAGTTAGATATAAACTACCTCTGTAACATAACCTGAAGGAGTCGTCGTGGTCCTGATATCATGGTAGTTAGATATAAACTACCTCTGTAACATAACCTCAAGGTGTCGTCGTGGTTCTGATATCATGGTAGTTAGATATAAACTACCTCTGTAACATAACCTCAAGGAGTCGTCGTGGTCCTGATATCATGGTAGTTAGATATAAACTACCTCTGTAACATAACCTCAAGGTGTCGTCGTGGTCCTGATATCATGGTAGTTAGATATAAACTACCTCTGTAGCATAACCTCAAGGGATCGTCGTGGTCCTGATATCATGGTAGTTAGATAAAAACTACCTCTGTAACATAACCTCAAGGTGTCGTCGTGGTCCTGATATCATGGTAGTTAGATATAAACTACCTCTGTAACATAACCTCAAGGTATCGTCGTGGTCCTGATATCATGGTAGTTAGATATACAACTATCTCTGTAACATAACCTCAAGGGGTCGTCGTGGTCCTGATATCATGGTAGTTAGATATAAACTACCTCTGTAACATAACCTCAAGGTATCGTCGTGGTCCTGATATCATGGTAGTTAGATATACAACTATCTCTGTAACATAACCTCAAGGTATCGTCGTGGTCCTGATATCATGGTAGTTAGATATCAACTACCTCTGTAACATAACCTCAAGGTATCGTCGTGGTCCTGATATCATGGTAGTTAGATATAAACTACCTCTGTAACATAACCTCAAGGGATCGTCGTGGTCCTGATATCATGGTAGTTAGATATAAACTACCTCTGTAACATAACCTCAAGGTGTCGTCGTGGTCCTGATATCATGGTAGTTAGATATAAACTACCTCTGTAGCATAATCTCAGGGAGTCGTCGTGGTCCTGATATCATGGTAGTTAGATATACAACTACCTCTGTAGCATAACCTCAAGGTGTCGTCGTGGTCCTGATATCATGGTAGCTAGATATAAACTACCTCTGTAACATAACCTCAAGGTGTCGTCGTGGTCCTGATATCATGGTAGCTAGATATAAACTACCTCTGTAACATAACCTCAAGCTGTTGTCGTGGTCCTGATATCATGGTAGTTAGATATAAACTACCTCTGTAACATAACCTCAAGGAGTCGTCGTGGTCCTGATATCATGGTAGTTAGATATAAACTACCTCTGTAACATAACCTCAAGGAGTCGTCGTGGTCCTGATATCATGGTAGTTAGATATAAACTACCTCTGTAACATAACCTCAAGGTGTCGTCGTGGTCCTGATATCATGGTAGTTAGATATAAACTACCTCTGTAGCATAACCTCAAGGTGTCGTCGTGGTCCTGATATCATGGTAGTTAGATATAAACTACCTCTGTAACATAACCTCAAGGTATCGTCGTGGTCCTGATATCATGGTAATTAGATATAAACTACCTCTGTAACATAACCTCAAGGTGTCGTCGTGGTCCTGATATCATGGTAGTTAGATATACAACTACCTCTGTAACATAACCGCAAGGTGTCGTCGTGGTCCTGATATCATGGTAGCTAGATATAAACTACCTCTGTAACATAACCTCAAGGTGTCGTCGTGATCCTGATATCATGGTAGTTAGATATAAACTACCTCTGTAACATAACCTCAAGGAGTCATCGTGGTCCTGATATCATGGTAGTTAGATATAAACTACCTCTGTATCATAACCTCAAGGAATCGTTGTGGTCCTGATATCATGGTAGTTAGATATAAACTACCTCTGTAACATAACCTCAAGGATTCGTCGTGGTCCTGATATCATGGTAGTTAGATATAAACTACCTCTGTAGCATAACCTCAAGGAGTCGTCGTGGTCCTGATATCATGGTAGTTAGATATAAACTACCTCTGTAACATAACCTCAAGGTATCGTCGTGGTCCTGATATCATGGTAGTTAGATATAAACTACCTCTGTAACATAACCTCAAGGAGTCGTTGTGGTCCTGATATCATGGAGGTTAGATATAAACTACCTCTGTAACAGAACCTCAAGGAGTCGTCGTGGTCCTGATATCATGGTAGTTAGATATAAACTACCTCTGTAACATAACCTCAAGGAGTCGTCGTGGTCCTGATATCATGGTAGTTAGATATAAACTACCTCTGTAGCATAACCTCAAGGTGTCGTCGTGGTCCTGATATCATGGTAGTTAGATATAAACTACCTCTGTAACATAACCTCAAGGTATCGTCGTGGTCCTGATATCATGGTAGCTAGATATAAACTACCTCTGTAGCATAACCTCAAGGTGTCGTCGTGGTCCTGATATCATGGTAGCTAGATATAAACTACCTCTGTAACATAACCTCAAGGTGTCGTCGTGATCCTGATATCATGGTAGTTAGATATAATCTACCTCTGTAACATAACCTCAAGGAGTCGTCGTGGTCCTGATATCATGGTAGTTAGATATAAACTACCTCTGTAACATAACCTCAAGGAGTCGTCGTGGTCCTGATATCATGGTAGTTAGATATAAACTACCTCTGTAACATAACCTCAAGGAGTCGTCGTGGTCCTGATATCATGGTAGTTAGATATAAACTACCTCTGTAACATAACCTCAATGAGTCGTCGTGGTCCTGATATCATGGTAGTTAGATATAAACTACCTCTGTAACATAACCTCAAGGAGTCGTTGTGGTCCTGATATCATGGTAGTTATATATAAATTACCTCTGTAGCATAACCTCAAGGAATCGTCGTGGTCCTGATATCATGGTAGTTAGATATAAACTACTTCTGTAACATAACCTCAAGGAGTCGTTGTGGTCCTGATATCATGGTAGTTAGATATAAATTACCTCTGTAACATAACCTCAAGGAGTCGTCGTGGTCCTGATATCATGGTAGTTAGATATAAACTACCTCTGTAACATAACCTCAAGGAGTCGTCGTGGTCCTGATATCATGGTAGTTAGATATAAACTACCTCTGTAACATAACCTCAAGGAGTCGTCGTGGTCCTGATATCATGGTAGTTAGATATAAACTACCTCTGTAACATAACCTCAATGAGTCGTCGTGGTCCTGATATCATGGTAGTTAGATATAAACTACCTCTGTAACATAACCTCAAGGAGTCGTTGTGGTCCTGATATCATGGTAGTTATATATAAATTACCTCTGTAACATAACCTCAAGGAATCGTCGTGGTCCTGATATCATGGTAGTTAGATATAAACTACCTCTGTAACATAACCTCAAGGTATCGTCGTGTTCCTGATAGCATGGTAGTTAGATATAAACTACCTATGTAGCATAACCTCAAGGTGTCGTCGTGGTCCTGATATCATGGTAGTTAGATATAAACTACCTCTGTAACATAACCTCAAGGTGTCGTCGTGGTCCTGATATCATGGTAGTTAGATATAAACTACCTCTGTAACATAACCTCAAGGAGTCGTCGTGGTCCTGATATCATGGTAGTTAGATATAAACTACCTCTGTAACATAACCTCAAGGTGTCGTCGTGGTCCTGATATCATGGTAGTTAGATATACAACTATCTCTGTAACATAACCTCAAGGTATCGTCGTGGTCCTGATATCATGGTAGTTAGATATAAACTACCTCTGTAACATAACCTGAAGGAGTCGTCGTGGTCCTGATATCATGGTAGTTAGATATAAACTACCTCTGTAACATAACCTCAAGGAGTCGTCGTGGTCCTGATATCATGGTAGTTAGATATAAACTACCTCTGTAGCATAACCTCAAGGAGTCGTCGTGGTCCTGATATCATGGTAGTTAGATATAAACTACCTCTGTAACATAACCTCAAGGAGTCGTCGTGGTCCTGATATCATGGTAGTTAGATATAAACTACCTCTGTAACATAGCCTCAAGGTATCGTCGTGGTCCTGATATCATGGTAGTTAGATATAAACTACCTCTGTAACATAACCTCAAGGTGTCGTCGTGGTCCTGATATCATGGTAGTTAGATATAAACTACCTCTGTAGCATAACCTCAATGAGTCGTCGTGGTCCTGATATCATGGTAGTTAGATATAAACTTCCTCTGTAACATAACCTCAAGGTGTCGTCGTGGTCCTGATATCATGGTAGTTAGATATACAACTACCTCTGTAACATAACCTCAAGGAGTCGTCGTGGTCCTGATATCATGGTAGTTAGATATAAACTACCTCTGTAACATAACCTCAAGGTATCGTCGTGGTCCTGATATCATGGTAGTTAGATATAAACTACCTCTGTAACATAACCTCAAGGAGTCGTCGTGGTCCTGATATCATGGTAGTTAGATATAAACTACCTCTGTAACATAACCTCAAGGAGTCGTCGTGGTCCTGATATCATGGTAGTTAGATATAAACTACCTCTGTAACATAGCCTCAAGGAGTCGTCGTGGTCCTGATATCATGGTAGTTAGATATAAACTACCTCTGTAACCTAACCTCAAGGTGTCGTCGTGGTCCTGATATCATGGTAGTTAGATATAAACTACCTCTGTAACATAACCTCAAGGTGTCGTCGTGGTCCTGATATCATGGTAGTTAGATATAAACTACCTCTGTAACATAGCCTCAAGGTGTCGTCGTGGTCCTGATATCATGGTAGTTAGATATAAACTACCTCTGTAACATAACCTCAAGGAGTCGTCGTGGTCCTGATATCATGGTAGTTAGATATAAACTACCTCTGTAACATAACCTCAAGGTGTCGTCGTGGTTCTGATATCATGGTAGTTAGATATAAACTACCTCTGTAACATAACCTCAAGGTGTCGTCGTGGTCCTGATATCATGGTAGTTAGATATAAACTACCTCTGTAACATAACCTCAAGGTGTCGTCGTGGTCCTGATATCATGGTAGTTAGATATAAACTACCTCTGTAACATAACCTCAAGGGATCGTCGTGGTCCTGATATCATGGTAGTTAGATAAAAACTACCTCTGTAACATAACCTCAAGGTGTCGTCGTGGTCCTGATATCATGGTAGTTAGATATAAACTACCTCTGTAACATAACCTCAAGGTATCGTCGTGGTCCTGATATCATGGTAGTTAGATATACAACTATCTCTGTAACATAATCTCAAGGGGTCGTCGTGGTCCTGATATCATGGTAGTTAGATATAAACTACCTCTGTAACATAACCTCAAGGTATCGTCGTGGTCCTGATATCATGGTAGTTAGATATACAACTATCTCTGTAACATAACCTCAAGGTATCGTCGTGGTCCTGATATCATGGTAGTTAGATATCAACTACCTCTGTAACATAACCTCAAGGTATCGTCGTGGTCCTGATATCATGGTAGTTAGATATAAACTACCTCTGTAACATAACCTCAAGGGATCGTCGTGGTCCTGATATCATGGTAGTTAGATATAAACTACCTCTGTAACATAACCTCAAGGTGTCGTCGTGGTCCTGATATCATGGTAGTTAGATATAAACTACCTCTGTAGCATAATCTCAAGGAGTCGTCGTGGTCCTGATATCATGGTAGTTAGATATACAACTACCTCTGTAGCATAACCTCAAGGTGTCGTCGTGGTCCTGATATCATGGTAGTTAGATATAAACTACCTCTGTAACATAACCTCAAGGTGTCGTCGTGGTCCTGATATCATGGTAGCTAGATATAAACTACCTCTGTAACATAACCTCAAGCTGTCGTCGTGGTCCTGATATCATGGTAGTTAGATATAAACTACCTCTGTAACATAACCTCAAGGAGTCGTCGTGGTCCTGATATCATGGTAGTTAGATATAAACTACCTCTGTAACATAACCTCAAGGAGTCGTCGTGGTCCTGATATCATGGTAGTTAGATATAAACTACCTCTGTAACATAACCTCAAGGTGTCGTCGTGGTCCTGATATCATGGTAGCTAGATATAAACTACCTCTGTAGCATAACCTCAAGGTGTCGTCGTGGTCCTGATATCATGGTAGTTAGATATAAACTACCTCTGTAACATAACCTCAAGGTGTCGTCGTGGTCCTGATATCATGGTAGTTAGATATAAACTACCTCTGTAACATAACCTCAAGGTGTCGTCGTGGTCCTGATATCATGGTAGTTAGATATACAACTACCTCTGTAACATAACCGCAAGGTGTCGTCGTGGTCCTGATATCATGGTAGCTAGATATAAGCTACCTCTGTAACATAACCTCAAGGTGTCGTCGTGATCCTGATATCATGGTAGTTAGATATAAACTACCTCTGTAACATAACCTCAAGGAGTCATCGTGGTCCTGATATCATGGTAGTTAGATATAAACTACCTGTGTATCATAACCTCAAGGAGTCGTTGTGGTCCTGATATCATGGTAGTTAGATATAAACTACCTCTGTAACATAACCTCAAGGAGTCGTCGTGGTCCTGATATCATGGTAGTTAGATATAAACTACCTCTGTAACATAACCTCAAGGTATCGTCGTGGTCCTGATATCATGGTAGTTAGATATAAACTACCTCTGTAACATAACCTCAAGGAGTCGTTGTGGTCCTGATATCATGGTAGTTAGATATAAACTACCTCTGTAACAGAACCTCAAGGAGTCGTCGTGGTCCTGATATCATGGTAGTTAGATATAAACTACCTCTGTAACATAACCTCAAGGAGTCGTCGTGGTCCTGATATCATGGTAGTTAGATATAAACTACCTCTGTAACATAACCTCAAGGTGTCGTCGTGGTCCTGATATCATGGTAGTTAGATATAAACTACCTCTGTAACATAACCTCAAGGTATCGTCGTGGTCCTGATATCATGGTAGCTAGATATAAACTACCTCTGTAGCATAACCTCAAGGTGTCGTCGTGGTCCTGATATCATGGTAGCTAGATATAAACTACCTCTGTAACATAACCTCAAGGTGTCGTCGTGATCCTGATATCATGGTAGTTAGATATAAACTACCTCTGTAACATAACCTCAAGGAGTCGTCGTGGTCCTGATATCATGGTAGTTAGATATAAACTACCTCTGTAACATAACCTCAAGGAGTCGTTGTGGTCCTGATATCATGGTAGTTAGATATAAACTACCTCTGTAGCATGACCTCAAGGAGTCGTCGTGGTCCTGATATCATGGTAGTTAGATATAAACTACCTCTGTAACATAACCTCAAGGAGTCGTCGTGGTCCTGATATCATGGTAGTTAGATATAAACTACCTCTGTAACATAACCTCAAGGTATCGTCGTGGTCCTGATATCATGGTAGTTAGATATAAACTACCTCTGTAACATAACCTCAAGGAGTCGTTGTGGTCCTGATATCATGGTAGTTAGATATAAACTACCTCTGTAACAGAACCTCAAGGAGTCGTCGTGGTCCTGATATCATGGTAGTTAGATATAAACTACCTCTGTAACATAACCTCAAGGAGTCGTCGTGGTCCTGATATCATGGTAGTTAGATATAAACTACCTCTGTAACATAACCTCAAGGTGTCGTCGTGGTCCTGATATCATGGTAATTAGATATAAACTACCTCTGTAGCATAACCTCAAGGTATCGTCGTGGTCCTGATAGCATGGTAGCTAGATATAAACTACCTCGGTAGCATAACCTCAAGGTGTCGTCGTGGTCCTGATATCATGGTAGCTAGATATAAACTACCTCTGTAACATAACCTCAAGGTGTCGTCGTGGTCCTGATATCATGGTAGTTAGATATAAACTACCTCTGTAACATAACCTCAAGGAGTCGTTGTGGTCCTGATATCATGGTAGTTAGATATAAACTACCTCTGTAACATAACCTCAAGGAGTCGTCGTAGTCCTGATATCATGGTAGTTAGATATAAACTACCTCTGTAACATAACCTCAAGGAGTCGTCGTGGTCCTGATATCATGGTAGTTAGATATAAACTACCTCTGTAGCATAACCTCAAGGTATCGTCGTGGTCCTGATATCATGGTAGTTAGATATAAACTACCTCTGTAACATAACCTCAAGGAGTCGTTGTGGTCCTGATATCATGGTAGTTAGATATAAACTACCTCTGTAACAGAACCTCAAGGAGTCGTCGTGGTCCTGATATCATGGTAGTTAGATATAAACTACCTCTGTAGCATAACCTCAAGGAGTCGTCGTGGTCCTGATATCATGGTAGTTAGATATAAACTACCTCTGTAGCATAACCTCAAGGTGTCGTCGTGGTCCTGATATCATGGTAGTTAGATATAAACTACCTCTGTAACATAACCTCAAGGTATCGTCGTGGTCCTGATATCATGGTAGTTAGATATAAACTACCTCTGTAACAGAACCTCAAGGAGTCGTCGTGGTCCTGATATCATGGTAGTTAGATATAAACTACCTCTGTAGCATAACCTCAAGATGTCGTCGTAGTCCTGATATCATGGTAGTTAGATATAAACTACCTCTGTAACATAACCTCAAGGAGTCGTCGTGGTCCTGATATCATGGTAGTTAGATATAAACTACCTCTGTAACATAACCTCAAGGTATCGTCGTGGTCCTGATATCATGGTAGTTAGATATAAACTACCTCTGTAACATAACCTCAAGGTATCGTCGTGGTCCTGATATCATGGTAGTTAGATATAAACTACCTCTGTATCATAACCTCAAGGTATCGTCGTGGTCCTGATATCATGGTAGTTAGATATAAACTACCTCTGTAACATAACCTCAAGGTATCGTCGTGGTCCTGATATCATGGTAGTTAGATATAAACTACCTCTGTAACATAACCTCAAGGAGTCGTCGTGGTCCTGATATCATGGTAGTTAGATATAAACTACCTCTGTAACATAACCTCAAGGTATCGTCGTGGTCCTGATATCATGGTAGTTAGATATAAACTACCTCTGTAACAGAACCTCAAGGTGTCGTCGTGGTCCTGATATCATGGTAGTTAGATATAAACTACCTCTGTAACATAACCTCAAGGTGTCGTCGTGGTCCTGATATCATGGTAGTTAGATATAAACTACCTCTGTAACATAACCTCAAGGTGTCGTCGTGGTCCTGATATCATGGTAGTTAGATATAAACTACCTCTGTAACATAACCTCAAGGAGTCGTCGTGGTCCTGATATCATGGTAGTTAGATATAAACTACCTCTGTAACAGAACCTCAAGGGGTCGTCGTGGTCCTGATATCATGGTAGTTAGATATAAACTACCTCTGTAACATAACCTCAAGGTGTCGTCGTGGTCCTGATATCATGGTAGTTAGATATAAACTACCTCTGTAACATAACCTCAAGGAGTCGTTGTGGTCCTGATATCATGGTAGTTAGATATAAACTACCTCTGTAACAGAACCTCAAGGAGTCGTCGTGGTCCTGATATCATGGTAGTTAGATATAAACTACCTCTGTAACATAACCTCAAGGAGTCGTCGTGGTCCTGATATCATGGTAGTTAGATATAAACTACCTCTGTAGCATAACCTCAAGGTGTCGTCGTGGTCCTGATATCATGGTAGTTAGATATAAACTACCTCTGTAACATAACCTCAAGGTATCGTCGTGGTCCTGATATCATGGTAGTTAGATATAAACTACCTCTGTAACAGAACCTCAAGGAGTCGTCGTGGTCCTGATATCATGGTAGTTAGATATAAACTACCTCTGTAGCATAACCTCAAGATGTCGTCGTAGTCCTGATATCATGGTAGTTAGATATAAACTACCTCTGTAACATAACCTCAAGGAGTCGTCGTGGTCCTGATATCATGGTAGTTAGATATAAACTACCTCTGTAACATAACCTCAAGGTATCGTCGTGGTCCTGATATCATGGTAGTTAGATATAAACTACCTCTGTAACATAACCT
Organism: Bathymodiolus septemdierum; assembly: GCA_963383655.1. Lineage (NCBI taxonomy): Eukaryota > Metazoa > Mollusca > Bivalvia > Mytilida > Modiolidae > Bathymodiolus > Bathymodiolus septemdierum. Next base: position 56,286,428 of record OY726527.1, read on the forward strand.
CAAGGTATCGTCGTGGTCCTGATATCATGGTAGTTAGATATAAACTACCTCTGTATCATAACCTCAAGGTATCGTCGTGGTCCTGATATCATGGTAGTTAGATATAAACTACCTCTGTAACATAACCTCAAGGTATCGTCGTGGTCCTGATATCATGGTAGTTAGATATAAACTACCTCTGTAACATAACCTCAAGGAGTCGTCGTGGTCCTGATATCATGGTAGTTTGATATAAACTACCTCTGTAACATAACCTCAAGGTATCGTCGTGGTCCTGATATCATGGTAGTTAGATATAAACTACCTCTGTAACAGAACCTCAAGGTGTCGTCGTGGTCCTGATATCATGGTAGTTAGATATAAACTACCTCTGTAACATAACCTCAAGGTGTCGTCGTGGTCCTGATATCATGGTAGTTAGATATAAACTACCTCTGTAACATAACCTCAAGGTGTCATCGTGGTCCTGATATCATGGTAGTTAGATATAAACTACCTCTGTAACATAACCTCAAGGAGTCGTCGTGGTCCTGATATCATGGTAGTTAGATATAAACTACCTCTGTAACAGAACCTCAAGGGGTCGTCGTGATCCTGATATCATGGTAGTTAGATATAAACTACCTCTGTAACATAACCTCAAGGTGTCGTCGTGGTCCTGATATCATGGTAGTTAGATATAAACTACCTCTGTAACATAACCTCAAGGAGTCGTCGTGGTCCTGATATCATGGTAGTTAGATATAAACTACCTCTGTAACAGAACCTCAAGGGGTCGTCGTGGTCCTGATATCATGGTAGTTAGATATAAACTACCTCTGTAACATAACCTCAAGGTGTCGTCGTGGTCCTGATATCATGGTAGTTAGATATAAACTACCTCTGTAGCATAACCTCAAGGTGTCGTCGTGGTCCTGATATCATGGTAGTTAGATATAAACTACCTCTGTAACAGAACCTAAAGGTGTCGTCGTGGTCCTGATATCATGGTAGTTAGATATAAACTACCTCTGTAACATAACCTCAAGGTATCGTCGTGGTCCTGATATCATGGTAGTTAGATATAAACTACCTCTGTAACATAACCTCAAGGAGTCGTTGTGGTCCTGATATCATGGTAGTTAGATATAAACTACCTCTGTAACAGAACCTCAAGGAGTCGTCGTGGTCCTGATATCATGGTAGTTAGATATAAACTACCTCTGTAACATAACCTCAAGGAGTCGTCGTGGTCCTGATATCATGGTAGTTAGATATAAACTACCTCTGTAACATAACCTCAAGGTGTCGTCGTGGTCCTGATATCATGGTAGTTAGATATAAACTACCTCTGTAACATAACCTCAAGGTATCGTCGTGGTCCTGATATCATGGTAGCTAGATATAAACTACCTCGGTAGCATAACCTCAAGGTGTCGTCGTGGTCCTGATATCATGGTAGCTAGATATAAACTACCTCTGTAACATAACCTCAAGGTGTCGTCGTGATCCTGATATCATGGTAGTTAGATATAAACTACCTCTGTAACATAACCTCAAGGAGTCGTCGTGGTCCTGATATCATGGTAGTTAGATATAAACTACCTCTGTAACATAACCTCAAGGAGTCGTTGTGGTCCTGATATCATGGTAGTTAGATATAAACTACCTCTGTAACATAACCTCAAGGAGTCGTCGTAGTCCTGATATCATGGTAGTTAGATATAAACTACCTCTGTAACATAACCTCAAGGAGTCGTCGTGGTCCTGATATCATGGTAGTTAGATATAAACTACCTCTGTAGCATAACCTCAAGGTATCGTCGTGGTCCTGATATCATGGTAGTTAGATATAAACTACCTCTGTAACATAACCTCAAGGAGTCGTTGTGGTCCTGATATCATGGTAGTTAGATATAAACTACCTCTGTAACAGAACCTCAAGGAGTCGTCGTGGTCCTGATATCATGGTAGTTAGATATAAACTACCTCTGTAACATAACCTCAAGGAGTCGTCGTGGTCCTGATATCATGGTAGTTAGATATAAACTACCTCTGTAACATAACCTCAAGGTGTCGTCGTGGTCCTGATATCATGGTAGTTAGATATAAACTACCTCTGTAACATAACCTCAAGGTATCGTCGTGGTCCTGATATCATGGTAGTTAGATATAAACTACCTCTGTAACAGAACCTCAAGGAGTCGTCGTGGTCCTGATATCATGGTACTTAGATATTAACTACCTCTGTAGCATAACCTCAAGATGTCGTCGTAGTCCTGATATCATGGTAGTTAGATATAAACTACCTCTGTAACATAACCTCAAGGAGTCGTCGTGGTCCTGATATCATGGTAGTTAGATATAAACTACCTCTGTAACATAACCTCAAGGTATCGTCGTGGTCCTGATATCATGGTAGTTAGATATAAACTACCTCTGTAACATAACCTCAAGGTATCGTCGTGGTCCTGATATCATGGTAGTTAGATATAAACTACCTATGTATCATAACCTCAAGGTATCGTCGTGGTCCTGATATCATGGTAGTTAGATATAAACTACCTCTGTAACATAACCTCAAGGTATCGTCGTGGTCCTGATATCATGGTAGTTAGATATAAACTACCTCTGTAACATAACCTCAAGGAGTCGTCGTGGTCCTGATATCATGGTAGTTAGATATAAACTACCTCTGTAACATAACCTCAAGGTATCGTCGTGGTCCTGATATCATGGTAGTTAGATATAAACTACCTCTGTAACAGAGCCTCAAGGTGTCGTCGTGGTCCTGATATCATGGTAGTTAGATATAAACTACCTCTGTAACATAACCTCAAGGTATCGTCGTGGTCCTGATATCATGGTAGTTAGATATAAACTACCTCTGTAACATAACCTCAAGGTGTCGTCGTGGTCCTGATATCATGGTAATTAGATATAAACTACCTCTGTAACATAACCTCAAGGAGTCGTCGTGGTCCTGATATCATGGTAGTTAGATATAAACTACCTCTGTAACAGAACCTCAAGGGGTCGTCGTGGTCCTGATATCATGGTAGTTAGATATAAACTACCTCTGTAACATAACCTCAAGGTGTCGTCGTGGTCCTGATATCATGGTAGTTAGATATAAACTACCTCTGTAACATAACCTCAAGGTGTCGTCGTGGTCCTGATATCATGGTAGTTAGATATAAACTACCTCTGTAACAGAACCTCAAGGTGTCGTCGTGGTCCTGATATCATGGTAGTTAGATATAAACTACCTCTGTAGCATAACCTCAAGGAGTCGTCGTGGTCCTGATATCATGGTAGTTAGATATAAACTACCTCTGTAACATAACCTCAAGGTATCGTCGTGGTCCTGATATCATGGTAGTTAGATATAAACTACCTCTGTAACATAACCTCAAGGTATCGTCGTGGTCCTGATATCATGGTAGTTAGATATAAACTACCTCTGTAACAGAACCTCAAGGTGTCGTCGTGGTCCTGATATCATGGTAGTTAGATATACAACTACCTCTGTAACATAACCTCAAGGAGTCGTCGTGGTCCTGATATCATGGTAGTTAGATATAAACTACCTCTGTAACATAACCTCAAGGTGTCGTCGTGGTCCTGATATCATGGTAGTTAGATATAAACTACCTCTGTAACATAACCTCAAGGTATCGTCGTGGTCCTGATATCATGGTAGTTAGATATAAACTACCTCTGTAACATAACCTCAAGGTGTCGTCGTGGTCCTGATATCATGGTAGCTAGATATAAACTACCTCTGTAACATAACCTCAAGGTGTCGTCGTGACCCTGATATCATGGTAGTTAGATATAAACTACCTCTGTAACATAACCTCAAGGAGTCGTCGTGGTCCTGATATCATGGTAGTTAGATATAAACTACCTCTGTAACATAACCTCAAGGAGTCGTCGTGGTCCTGATATCATGGTAGTTAGATATAAACTACCTCTGTAACATAACCTCAAGGAGTCGTCGTGGTCCTGATATCATGGTAGTTAGATATAAACTACCTCTGTAACATAACCTCAAGGAGTCGTCGTGGTCCTGATATCATGGTAGTTAGATATAAACTACCTCTGTAACATAACCTCAAGGTATCGTCGTGGTCCTGATATCATGGTAGTTAGATATAAACTACCTCTGTAACATAACCTCAAGGAGTCGTCGTGGTCCTGATATCATGGTAGTTAGATATAAACTACCTCTGTAACAGAACCTCAAGGAGTCGTCGTGGTCCTGATATCATGGTAGTTAGATATAAACTACCTCTTTAACATAACCTCAAGGAGTCGTCGTGGTCCTGATATCATGGTAGTTAGATATAAACTACCTCTGTAACATAACCTCAAGGTGTCGTCGTGGTCCTGATATCATGGTAGTTAGATATAAACTACCTCTGTAACATAACCTCAAGGTATCGTCGTGGTCCTGATATCATGGTAGTTAGATATAAACTACCTCTGTAACAGAACCTCAAGGAGTCGTCGTGGTCCTGATATCATGGTAGTTAGATATAAACTACCTCTGTAACATAACCTCATGGTGTCGTCGTAGTTCTGATATCATGGTAGTTAGATATAAACTACCTCTGTAACATAACCTCAAGGAGTCGTCGTGGTCCTGATATCATGGTAGTTAGATATAAACTACCTCTGTAACATAACCTCAAGGTATCGTCGTGGTCCTGATATCATGGTAGTTAGATATAAACTACCTCTGTAACATAACCTCAAGGTATCGTCGTGGTCCTGATATCATGGTAGTTAGATATAAACTACCTCTGTAACATAACCTCAAGGAGTCGTCGTGGTCCTGATATCATGGTAGTTATATATAAACTACCTCTGTAACATAACCTCAAGGAGTCGTCGTGGTCCTGATATCATGGTAGTTAAATATAAACTACGTCTGTAACATAACCTCAAGGTATCGTCGTGGTCCTGATATCATGGTAGTTAGATATAAACTACCTCTGTAACAGAACCTCAAGGTTTCGTCGTGGTCCTGATATCATGGTAGTTAGATATAAACTACCTCTGTAACATAACCTCAAGGTATCGTCGTGGTCCTGATATCATGGTAGTTAGATATAAACTACCTCTGTAACATAACCTCAAGGAGTCGTTGTGGTCCTGATATCATGGTAGTTAGATATAAACTACCTCTGTAACAGAACCTCAAGGAGTCGTCGTGGTCCTGATATCATGGTAGTTAGATATAAACTACCTCTGTAACATAACCTCAAGGAGTCGTCGTGGTCCTGATATCATGGTAGTTAGATATAAACTACCTCTGTAACATAACCTCAAGGTGTCGTCGTGGTCCTGATATCATGGTAGTTAGATATAAACTACCTCTGTAACATAACCTCAAGGTATCGTCGTGGTCCTGATATCATGGTAGCTAGATATAAACTACCTCGGTAGCATAACCTCAAGGTGTCGTCGTGGTCCTGATATCATGGTAGCTAGATATAAACTACCTCTGTAACATAACCTCAAGGTGTCGTCGTGGTCCTGATATCATGGTAGTTAGATATAAACTACCTCTGTAACAGAACCTCAAGGTGTCGTCTTGGTCCTGATATCATGGTAGTTAGATATAAACTACCTCTGTAGCATAACCTCAAGGAGTCGTCGTGGTCCTGATATCATGGTAGTTAGATATAAACTACCTCTGTAACATAACCTCAAGGTATCGTCGTGGTCCTGATATCATGGTAGTTAGATATAAACTACCTCTGTAACATAACCTCAAGGTATCGTCGTGGTCCTGATATCATGGTAGTTAGATATAAACTACCTCTGTAACAGAACCTCAAGGTGTCGTCGTGGTCCTGATATCATGGTAGTTAGATATACAACTACCTCTGTAACATAACCTCAAGGAGTCGTCGTGGTCCTGATATCATGGTAGTTAGATATAAACTACCTCTGTAACATAACCTCAAGGTGTCGTCGTGGTCCTGATATCATGGTAGTTAGATATAAACTACCTCTGTAACATAACCTCAAGGTATCGTCGTGGTCCTGATATCATGGTAGTTAGATATAAACTACCTCTGTAACATAACCTCAAGGTGTCGTCGTGGTCCTGATATCATGGTAGCTAGATATAAACTACCTCTGTAACATAACCTCAAGGTGTCGTCGTGACCCTGATATCATGGTAGTTAGATATAAACTACCTCTGTAACATAACCTCAAGGAGTCGTCGTGGTCCTGATATCATGGTAGTTAGATATAAACTACCTCTGTAACATAACCTCAAGGAGTCGTCGTGGTCCTGATATCATGGTAGTTAGATATAAACTACCTCTGTAACATAACCTCAAGGAGTCGTCGTGGTCCTGATATCATGGTAGTTAGATATAAACTACCTCTGTAACATAACCTCAAGGTATCGTCGTGGTCCTGATATCATGGTAGTTAGATATAAACTACCTCTGTAACATAACCTCAAGGAGTCGTCGTGGTCCTGATATCATGGTAGTTAGATATAAACTACCTCTGTAACAGAACCTCAAGGAGTCGTCGTGGTCCTGATATCATGGTAGTTAGATATAAACTACCTCTTTAACATAACCTCAAGGAGTCGTCGTGGTCCTGATATCATGGTAGTTAGATATAAACTACCTCTGTAACATAACCTCAAGGTGTCGTCGTGGTCCTGATATCATGGTAGTTAGATATAAACTACCTCTGTAACATAACCTCAAGGTATCGTCGTGGTCCTGATATCATGGTAGTTAGATATAAACTACCTCTGTAACAGAACCTCAAGGTTTCGTCGTGGTCCTGATATCATGGTAGTTAGATATAAACTACCTCTGTAACATAACCTCAAGGTATCGTCGTGGTCCTGATATCATGGTAGTTAGATATAAACTACCTCTGTAACATAACCTCAAGGAGTCGTTGTGGTCCTGATATCATGGTAGTTAGATATAAACTACCTCTGTAACAGAACCTCAAGGAGTCGTCGTGGTCCTGATATCATGGTAGTTAGATATAAACTACCTCTGTAACATAACCTCAAGGAGTCGTCGTGGTCCTGATATCATGGTAGTTAGATATAAACTACCTCTGTAACATAACCTCAAGGTGTCGTCGTGGTCCTGATATCATGGTAGTTAGATATAAACTACCTCTGTAACATAACCTCAAGGTATCGTCGTGGTCCTGATATCATGGTAGCTAGATATAAACTACCTCGGTAGCATAACCTCAAGGTGTCGTCGTGGTCCTGATATCATGGTAGCTAGATATAAACTACCTCTGTAACATAACCTCAAGGTGTCGTCGTGGTCCTGATATCATGGTAGTTAGATATAAACTACCTCTGTAACAGAACCTCAAGGTGTCGTCTTGGTCCTGATATCATGGTAGTTAGATATAAACTACCTCTGTAGCATAACCTCAAGGAGTCGTCGTGGTCCTGATATCATGGTAGTTAGATATAAACTACCTCTGTAACATAACCTCAAGGTATCGTCGTGGTCCTGATATCATGGTAGTTAGATATAAACTACCTCTGTAACATAACCTCAAGGTATCGTCGTGGTCCTGATATCATGGTAGTTAGATATAAACTACCTCTGTAACAGAACCTCAAGGTGTCGTCGTGGTCCTGATATCATGGTAGTTAGATATACAACTACCTCTGTAACATAACCTCAAGGAGTCGTCGTGGTCCTGATATCATGGTAGTTAGATATAAACTACCTCTGTAACATAACCTCAAGGTGTCGTCGTGGTCCTGATATCATGGTAGTTAGATATAAACTACCTCTGTAACATAACCTCAAGGTATCGTCGTGGTCCTGATATCATGGTAGTTAGATATAAACTACCTCTGTAACATAACCTCAAGGTGTCGTCGTGGTCCTGATATCATGGTAGCTAGATATAAACTACCTCTGTAACATAACCTCAAGGTGTCGTCGTGACCCTGATATCATGGTAGTTAGATATAAACTACCTCTGTAACATAACCTCAAGGAGTCGTCGTGGTCCTGATATCATGGTAGTTAGATATAAACTACCTCTGTAACATAACCTCAAGGAGTCGTCGTGGTCCTGATATCATGGTAGTTAGATATAAACTACCTCTGTAACATAACCTCAAGGAGTCGTCGTGGTCCTGATATCATGGTAGTTAGATATAAACTACCTCTGTAACATAACCTCAAGGAGTCGTCGTGGTCCTGATATCATGGTAGTTAGATATAAACTACCTCTGTAACATAACCTCAAGGTATCGTCGTGGTCCTGATATCATGGTAGTTAGATATAAACTACCTCTGTAACATAACCTCAAGGAGTCGTCGTGGTCCTGATATCATGGTAGTTAGATATAAACTACCTCTGTAACAGAACCTCAAGGAGTCGTCGTGGTCCTGATATCATGGTAGTTAGATATAAACTACCTCTTTAACATAACCTCAAGGAGTCGTCGTGGTCCTGATATCATGGTAGTTAGATATAAACTACCTCTGTAACATAACCTCAAGGTGTCGTCGTGGTCCTGATATCATGGTAGTTAGATATAAACTACCTCTGTAACATAACCTCAAGGTATCGTCGTGGTCCTGATATCATGGTAGTTAGATATAAACTACCTCTGTAACAGAACCTCAAGGAGTCGTCGTGGTCCTGATATCATGGTAGTTAGATATAAACTACCTCTGTAACATAACCTCATGGTGTCGTCGTAGTTCTGATATCATGGTAGTTAGATATAAACTACCTCTGTAACATAACCTCAAGGAGTCGTCGTGGTCCTGATATCATGGTAGTTAGATATAAACTACCTCTGTAACATAACCTCAAGGTATCGTCGTGGTCCTGATATCATGGTAGTTAGATATAAACTACCTCTGTAACATAACCTCAAGGTATCGTCGTGGTCCTGATATCATGGTAGTTAGATATAAACTACCTCTGTAACATAACCTCAAGGAGTCGTCGTGGTCCTGATATCATGGTAGTTATATATAAACTACCTCTGTAACATAACCTCAAGGAGTCGTCGTGGTCCTGATATCATGGTAGTTAAATATAAACTACGTCTGTAACATAACCTCAAGGTATCGTCGTGGTCCTGATATCATGGTAGTTAGATATAAACTACCTCTGTAACAGAACCTCAAGGTTTCGTCGTGGTCCTGATATCATGGTAGTTAGATATAAACTACCTCTGTAACATAACCTCAAGGTATCGTCGTGGTCCTGATATCATGGTAGTTAGATATAAACTACCTCTGTAACATAACCTCAAGGAGTCGTTGTGGTCCTGATATCATGGTAGTTAGATATAAACTACCTCTGTAACAGAACCTCAAGGAGTCGTCGTGGTCCTGATATCATGGTAGTTAGATATAAACTACCTCTGTAACATAACCTCAAGGAGTCGTCGTGGTCCTGATATCATGGTAGTTAGATATAAACTACCTCTGTAACATAACCTCAAGGTGTCGTCGTGGTCCTGATATCATGGTAGTTAGATATAAACTACCTCTGTAACATAACCTCAAGGTATCGTCGTGGTCCTGATATCATGGTAGCTAGATATAAACTACCTCGGTAGCATAACCTCAAGGTGTCGTCGTGGTCCTGATATCATGGTAGCTAGATATAAACTACCTCTGTAACATAACCTCAAGGTGTCGTCGTGATCCTGATATCATGGTAGTTAGATATAAACTACCTCTGTAACATAACCTCAAGGAGTCGTCGTGGTCCTGATATCATGGTAGTTAGATATAAACTACCTCTCTAACATAACCTCAAGGAGTCGTCGTAGTCCTGATATCATGGTAGTTAGATATAAACTACCTCTGTAACATAACCTCAAGGAGTCGTCGTGGTCCTGATATCATGGTAGTTAGATATAAACTACCTCTGTAGCATAACCTCAAGGTATCGTCGTGGTCCTGATATCATAGTAGTTAGATATAAACTACCTCTGTAACATAACCTCAAGGAGTCGTTGTGGTCCTGATATCATGGTAGTTAGATATAAACTACCTCTGTAACAGAACCTCAAGGAGTCGTCGTGGTCCTGATATCATGGTAGTTAGATATAAACTACCTCTGTAACATAACCTCAAGGAGTCGTCGTGGTCCTGATATCATGGTAGTTAGATATAAACTACCTCTGTAACATAACCTCAAGGTGTCGTCGTGGTCCTGATATCATGGTAGTTAGATATAAACTACCTCTGTAACATAACCTCAAGGTATCGTCGTGGTCCTGATATCACGGTAGTTAGATATAAACTACCTCTGTAACATAACCTCAAGGAGTCGTCGTGGTCCTGATATCATGGTAGTTAGATATAAACTACCTCTGTAACAGAACCTCAAGGAGTCGTCGTGGTCCTGATATCATGGTAGTTAGATATAAACTACCTCTGTAACATAACCTCAAGGAGTCGTCGTGGTCCTGATATCATGGTAGTTAGATATAAACTACCTCTGTAACATAACCTCAAGGTGTCGTCGTGGTCCTGATATCATGGTAGTTAGATATAAACTACCTCTGTAACATAACCTCAAGGTATCGTCGTGGTCCTGATATCATGGTAGTTAGATACAAACTACCTCTGTAACAGAACCTCAAGGAGTCGTCGTGGTCCTGATATCATGGTAGTTAGATATAAACTACCTCTGTAACATAACCTCATGGTGTCGTCGTAGTTCTAATATCATGGTAGTTAGATATAAACTACCTCTGTAACATAACCTCAAGGAGTCGTCGTGGTCCTGATATCATGGTAGTTAGATATAAACTACCTCTGTAACATAACCTCAAGGTATCGTCGTGGTCCTGATATCATGGTAGTTAGATATAAACTACCTCTGTAACATAACCTCAAGGTATCGTCGTGGTCCTGATATCATGGTAGTTAGATATAAACTACCTCTGTAACATAACCTCAAGGAGTCGTCGTGGTCCTGATATCATGGTAGTTATATATAAACTACCTCTGTAACATAACCTCAAGGAGTCGTCGTGGTCCTGATATCATGGTAGTTAAATATAAACTACGTCTGTAACATAACCTCAAGGTATCGTCGTGGTCCTGATATCATGGTAGTTAGATATAAACTACCTCTGTAACAGAACCTCAAGGTGTCGTCGTGGTCCTGATATCATGGTAGTTAGATATAAACTACCTCTGTAACATAACCTCAAGGTATCGTCGTGGTCCTGATATCATGGTAGTTAGATATAAACTACCTCTGTAACATAACCTCAAGGAGTCGTTGTGGTCCTGATATCATGGTAGTTAGATATAAACTACCTCTGTAACAGAACCTCAAGGAGTCGTCGTGGTCCTGATATCATGGTAGTTAGATATAAACTACCTCTGTAACATAACCTCAAGGAGTCGTCGTGGTCCTGATATCATGGTAGTTAGATATAAACTACCTCTGTAACATAACCTCAAATAACCTCAAGGTGTCGTCGTGGTCCTGATATCATGGTAGTTAGATATAAACTACCTCTGTAACATAACCTCAAGGTATCGTCGTGGTCCTGATATCATGGTAGCTAGATATAAACTACCTCGGTAGCATAACCTCAAGGTGTCGTCGTGGTCCTGATATCATGGTAGCTAGATATAAACTACCTCTGTAACATAACCTCAAGGTGTCGTCGTGATCCTGATATCATGGTAGTTAGATATAAACTACCTCTGTAACATAACCTCAAGGAGTCGTCGTGGTCCTGATATCATGGTAGTTAGATATAAACTACCTCTGTAACATAACCTCAAGGAGTCGTTGTGGTCCTGATATCATGGTAGTTAGATATAAACTACCTCTGTAACATAACCTCAAGGAGTCGTCGTAGTCCTGATATCATGGTAGTTAGATATAAACTACCTCTGTAACATAACCTCAAGGAGTCGTCGTGGTCCTGATATCATGGTAGTTAGATATAAACTACCTCTGTAGCATAACCTCAAGGTATCGTCGTGGTCCTGATATCATAGTAGTTAGATATAAACTACCTCTGTAACATAACCTCAAGGAGTCGTTGTGGTCCTGATATCATGGTAGTTAGATATAAACTACCTCTGTAACAGAACCTCAAGGAGTCGTCGTGGTCCTGATATCATGGTAGTTAGATATAAACTACCTCTGTAACATAACCTCAAGGAGTCGTCGTGGTCCTGATATCATGGTAGTTAGATATAAACTACCTCTGTAACATAACCTCAAGGAGTCGTCGTGGTCCTGATATCATGGTAGTTAGATATAAACTACCTCTGTAACATAACCTCAAGGTATCGTCGTGGTCCTGATATCATGGTAGTTAGATATAAACTACCTCTGTAACAGAACCTCAAGGAGTCGTCGTGGTCCTGATATCATGGTACTTAGATATAAACTACCTCTGTAACATAACCTCAAGATGTCGTCGTAGTCCTGATATCATGGTAGTTAGATATAAACTACCTCTGTAACATAACCTCAAGGAGTCGTCGTGGTCCTGATATCATGGTAGTTAGATATAAACTACCTCTGTAACATAACCTCAAGGTATCGTCGTGGTCCTTATATCATGGTAGTTAGATATAAACTACCTCTGTAACATAACCTCAAGGTATCGTCGTGGTCCTGATATCATGGTAGTTAGATATAAACTACCTCTGTATCATAACCTCAAGGTATCGTCGTGGTCCTGATATCATGGTAGTTAGATATAAACTACCTCTGTAACATAACCTCAAGGTATCGTCGTGGTCCTGATATCATGGTAGTTAGATATAAACTACCTCTGTAACATAACCTCAAGGAGTCGTCGTGGTCCTGATATCATGGTAGTTAGATATAAACTACCTCTGTAACATAACCTCAAGGTATCGTCGTGGTCCTGATATCATGGTAGTTAGATATAAACTACCTCTGTAACAGAACCTCAAGGTGTCGTCGTGGTCCTGATATCATGGTAGTTAGATATAAACTACCTCTGTAACATAACCTCAAGGTGTCGTCGTGGTCCTGATATCATGATAGTTAGATATAAACTACCTCTGTAACATAACCTCAAGGTGTCGTCGTGGTCCTGATATCATGGTAATTAGATATAAACTACCTCTGTAACATAACCTCAAGGAGTCGTCGTGGTCCTGATATCATGGTAGTTAGATATAAACTACCTCTGTAACAGAACCTCAAGGGGTCGTCGTGGTCCTGATATCATGGTAGTTAGATATAAACTACCTCTGTAGCATAACCTCAAGGTGTCGTCGTGGTCCTGATATCATGGTAGTTAGATATAAACTACCTCTGTAACATAACCTCAAGGTGTCGTCGTGGTCCTGATATCATGGTAGTTAGATATAAACTACCTTTGTAACAGAACCTCAAGGTGTCGTTGTGGTCCTGATATCATGGTAGTTAGATATAAACTACCTCTGTAGCATAACCTCAAGGAGTCGTCGTGGTCCTGATATCATGGTAGTTAGATATAAACTACCTCTGTAACATAACCTCAAGGTATCGTCGTGGTCCTGATATCATGGTAGTTAGATATAAACTACCTCTGTAACATAACCTCAAGGTATCGTCGTGGACCTGATATCATGGTAGTTAGATATAAACTACCTCTGTAACAGAACCTCAAGGTGTCGTCGTGGTCCTGATATCATGGTAGTTAGATATACAACTACCTCTGTAACATAACCTCAAGGAGTCGTCGTGGTCCTGATATCATGGTAGTTAGATATAAACTACCTCTGTAACATAACCTCAAGGTGTCGTCGTGGTCCTGATATCATGGTAGTTAGATATAAACTACCTCTGTAACATAACCTCAAGGTATCGTCGTGGTCCTGATATCATGGTAGTTAGATATAAACTACCTCTGTAACATAACCTCAAGGTGTCGTCGTGGTCCTGATATCATGGTAGCTAGATATAAACTACCTCTGTAACATAACCTCAAGGTGTCGTCGTGATCCTGATATCATGGTAGTTAGATATAAACTACCTCTGTAACATAACCTCAAGGAGTCGTCGTGGTCCTGATATCATGGTAGTTAGATATAAACTACCTCTGTAACATAACATCAAGGAGTCGTCGTGGTCCTGATATCATGGTAGTTAGATATAAACTACCTCTGTAACATAACCTCAAGGAGTCGTCGTGGTCCTGATATCATGGTAGTTAGATATAAACTACCTCTGTAACATAACCTCAAGGAGTCGTCGTGGTCCTGATATCATGGTAGTTAGATATAAACTACCTCTGTAACATAACCTCAAGGTATCGTCGTGGTCCTGATATCATGGTAGTTAGATATAAACTACCTCTGTAACATAACCTCAAGGAGTCGTTGTGGTCCTGATATCATGGTAGTTAGATATAAACTACCTCTGTAACAGAACCTCAAGGAGTCGTCGTGGTCCTGATATCATGGTAGTTAGATATAAACTACCTCTGTAACATAACCTCAAGGAGTCGTCGTGGTCCTGATATCATGGTAGTTAGATATAAACTACCTCTGTAACATAACCTCAAGGTGTCGTCGTGGTCCTGATATCATGGTAGTTAGATATAAACTACCTCTGTAACATAACCTCAAGGTATCGTCGTGGTCCTGATATCATGGTAGTTAGATATAAACTACCTCTGTAACAGAACCTCAAGGAGTCGTCGTGGTCCTGATATCATGGTAGTTAGATATAAACTACCTCTGTAACATAACCTCATGGTGTCGTCGTAGTTCTGATATCATGGTAGTTAGATATAAACTACCTCTGTAACATAACCTCAAGGAGTCGTCGTGGTCCTGATATCATGGTAGTTAGATATAAACTACCTCTGTAACATAACCTCAAGGTATCGTCGTGGTCCTGATATCATGGTAGTTAGATATAAACTACCTCTGTAACATAACCTCAAGGTATCGTCGTGGTCCTGATATCATGGTAGTTAGATATAAACTACCTCTGTAACATAACCTCAAGGAGTCGTCGTGGTCCTGATATCATGGTAGTTATATATAAATTACCTCTGTAACATAACCTCAAGGAGTCGTCGTGGTCCTGATATCATGGTAGTTAAATATAAACTACGTCTGTAACATAACCTCAAGGTATCGTCGTGGTCCTGATATCATGGTAGTTAGATATAAACTACCTCTGTAACAGAACCTCAAGGTGTCGTCGTGGTCCTGATATCATGGTAGTTAGATATAAACTACCTCTGTAACATAACCTCAAGGTGTCGTCGTGGTCCTGATATCATGGTAGTTAGATATAAACTACCTCTGTAACATAACCTCAAGGATTCGTCGTGGTCCTGATATCATGGTAGTTAGATATAAACTACCTCTGTAACAGAACCTCAAGGGGTCGTCGTGGTCCTGATATCATGGTAGTTAGATATAAACTACCTCTGTAACATAACCTCAAGGTGTCGTCGTGGTCCTGATATCATGGTAGTTAGATATAAACTACCTCTGTAACATAACCTCAAGGTGTCGTCGTGGTCCTGATATCATGGTAGTTAGATATAAACTACCTCTGTAACAGAACCTCAAGGAGTCGTCGTGGTCCTGATATCATGGTAGTTAGATATAAACTACCTCTGTAGCATAACCTCAAGGAGTCGTCGTGGTCCTGATATCATGGTAGTTAGATATAAACTACCTCTGTAACATAACCTCAAGGTATCGTCGTGGTCCTGATATCATGGTAGTTAGATATGCAACTACCTCTGTAACAGAACCTCAAGGAGTCGTCGTGGTCCTGATATCATGGTAGTTAGATATAAACTACCTCTGTAACATAACCTCAAGGTGTCGTCGTGGTCCTGATATCATGGTAGTTAGATATAAACTACCTCTGTAACATAACCTCAAGGTATCGTCGTGGTCCTGATATCATGGTAGTTAGATATAAACTACCTCTGTAACATAACTTCAAGGTATCGTCGTGGTCCTGATATCATGGTAGTTAGATATAAACTACCTCTGTAGCATAACCTCAAGGAGTCGTCGTGGTCCTGATATCATGGTAGTTAGATATAAACTACCTCTGTAACAGAACCTCAAGGAGTCGTCGTGGTCCTGATATCATGGTAGTTAGATATAAACTACCTCTGTAACATAACCCCAAGGTATCGTCGTGGTCCTGATATCATGGTAGTTAGATATAAACTACCTCTGTAACATAACCTCAAGGTATCGTCGTGGTCCTGATATCATGGTAGTTAGATATACAACTATCTCTGTAACATAACCTCAAGGTATCGTCGTGGTCCTGATATCATGGTAGTTAGATATCAACTACCTCTGTAACATAACCTCAAGGTATCGTCGTGGTCCTGATATCATGGTAGTTAGATATAAACTACCTCTGTAACATAACCTCAAGAGATCGTCGTGGTCCTGATATCATGGTAGTTAGATATAAACTACCTCTGTAACATAACCTCAAGGTGTCGTCGTGGTCCTGATATCATGGTAGTTAGATATAAACTACCTCTGTAGCATAATCTCAAGGAGTCGTCGTGGTCCTGATATCATGGTAGTTAGATATACAACTACCTCTGTAACATAACCTCAAGGTGTCGTCGTGGTCCTGATATCATGGTAGCTAGATATAAACTACCTCTGTAACATAACCTCAAGGTGTCGTCGTGGTCCTGATATCATGGTAGCTAGATATAAACTACCTCTGTAACATAACCTCAAGGTGTCGTCGTGGTCCTGATATCATGGTAGTTAGATATAAACTACCTCTGTAACATAACCTCAAGGAGTCGTCGTGGTCCTGATATCATGGTAGTTAGATATAAACTACCTCTGTAACATAACCTCAAGGAGTCGTCGTGGTCCTGATATCATGGTAGTTAGATATAAACTACCTCTGTAACATAACCTCAAGGTGTCGTCGTGGTCCTGATATCATGGTAGCTAGATATAAACTACCTCTGTAACATAACCTCAAGGTGTCGTCGTGGTCCTGATATCATGGTAGTTAGATATAAACTACCTCTGTAACATAACCTCAAGGTGTCGTCGTGGTCCTGATATCATGGTAGTTAGATATAAACTACCTCTGTAGCATAACCTCAAGGTGTCGTCGTGGTCCTGATATCATGGTAGTTAGATATACAACTACCTCTGTAACATAACCTCAAGGTGTCGTCGTGGTGCTGATATCATTGTAGCTAGATATAAACTACCTCTGTAGCATAACCTCAAGGTGTCGTCGTGATCCTGATATCATGGTAGTTAGATATAAACTACCTCTGTAACATAACCTCAAGGAGTCGTCGTGGTCCTGATATCATGGTAGTTAGATATAAACTACCTCTGTAACATAACCTCAAGGAGTCGTTGTGGTCCTGATATCATGGTAGTTAGATATAAACTACCTCTGTAACAGAACCTCAAGGAGTCGTCGTGGTCCTGATATCATGGTAGTTAGATATAAACTACCTCTGTAACATAACCTCAAGGAATCGTCGTGTTCCTGATATCATGGTAGTTAGATATAAACTACCTCTGTAACATAACCTCAAGGTGTCGTCGTGGTCCTGATATCATGGTAGTTAGATATAAACTACCTCTGTAACATAACCTCAAGGTATCGTCGTGGTCCTGATATCATGATAGCTAGATATAAACTACCTCTGTAGCATAACCTCAAGGTGTCGTCGTGGTCCTGATATCATGGTAGCTAGATATAAACTACCTCTGTAACATAACCTCAAGGTGTCGTCGTGATCCTGATATCATGGCAGTTAGATATAAACTACTTCTGTATCATAACCTCAAGGAGTCGTCGTGGTCCTGATATCATGGTAGTTAGATATAAACTACCTCTGTAACATAACCTCAAGGAGTCGTTGTGGTCCTGATATCATGGTAGTTAGATATAAACTACCTCTGTAACATAACCTCAAGGAGTCGTCGTGGTCCTGATATCATGGTAGTTAGATATAAACTACCTCTGTAACATAACCTCAAGGAGTCGTCGTGGTCCTGATATCATGGTAGTTAGATATAAACTACCTCTGTAACATAACCTCAAGGTATCGTCGTGGTCCTGATATCATGGTAGTTAGATATAAACTACCTCTGTAACATAACCTCAAGGAGTCGTTGTGGTCCTGATATCATGGTAGTTAGATATAAACTACCTCTGTAACAGAACCTCAAGGAGTCGTCGTGGTCCTGATATCATGGTAGTTAGATATACACTACCTCTGTAACATAACCTCAAGGAGTCGTCGTGGTCCTGATATCATGGTAGTTAGATATAAACTACCTCTGTAACATAACCTCAAGGTGTCGTCGTGGTCCTGATATCATGGTAGTTAGATATAAACTACCTCTGTAACATAACCTCAAGGTATCGTCGTGGTCCTGATATCATGGTAGCTAGATATAAACTACCTCTGTAGCATAACCTCAAGGTGTCGTCGTGGTCCTGATATCATGGTAGCTAGATATAAACTACCTCTGTAACATAACCTCAAGGAGTCGTTGTGGTCCTGATATCATGGTAGTTAGATATAAACTACCTCTGTAACAGAACCTCAAGGAGTCGTCGTGATCCTGATATCATGGTAGTTAGATATAAACTACCTCTGTAACATAACCTCAAGGAGTCGTTGTGGTCCTGATATCATGGTAGTTAGATATAAACTACCTCTGTAACATAACCTCAAGGAGTCGTCGTGGTCCTGATATCATGGTAGTTAGATATAAACTACCTCTGTAACATAACCTCAAGGAGTCGTCGTGGTCCTGATATCATGGTAGTTAGATATAAACTACCTCTGTAACATAACCTCAAGGTATCGTCGTGGTCCCGATATCATGGTAGTTAGATATAAACTACCTCTGTAACATAACCTCAAGGAGTCGTTGTGGTCCTGATATCATGGTAGTTAGATATAAACTACCTCTGTAACAGAACCTCAAGGAGTCGTCGTGGTCCTGATATCATGGTAGTTAGATATAAACTACCTCTGTAACATAACCTCAAGGAATCGTCGTGTTCCTGATATCATGGTAGTTAGATATAAACTACCTCTGTAACATAACCGCAAGGTGTCGTCGTGGTCCTGATATCATGGTAGTTAGATATAAACTACCTCTGTAACATAACCTCAAGGTATCGTCGTGGTCCTGATATCATGATAGCTAGATATAAACTACCTCTGTAGCATAACCTCAAGGTGTCGTCGTGGTCCTGATATCATGGTAGCTAGATATAAACTACCTCTGTAACATAACCTCAAGGTGTCGTCGTGATCCTGATATCATGGTAGTTAGATATAAACTACCTCTGTATCATAACCTCAAGGAGTCGTCGTGGTCCTGATATCATGGTAGTTAGATATAAACTACCTCTGTAACATAACCTCAAGGAGTCGTTGTGGTCCTGATATCATGGTAGTTAGATATAAACTACCTCTGTAACATAACCTCAAGGAGTCGTCGTGGTCCTGATATCATGGTAGTTAGATATAAACTACCTCTGTAACATAACCTCAAGGAGTCGTCGTGGTCCTGATATCATGGTAGTTAGATATAAACTACCTCTGTAACATAACCTCAAGGTATCGTCGTGGTCCTGATATCATGGTAGTTAGATATAAACTACCTCTGTAACATAACCTCAAGGAGTCGTTGTGGTCCTGATATCATGGTAGTTAGATATAAACTACCTCTGTAACAGAACCTCAAGGAGTCGTCGTGGTCCTGATATCATGGTAGTTAGATATACACTACCTCTGTAACATAACCTCAAGGAGTCGTCGTGGTCCTGATATCATGGTAGTTAGATATAAACTACCTCTGTAACATAACCTCAAGGTGTCGTCGTGGTCCTGATATCATGGTAGTTAGATATAAACTACCTCTGTAACATAACCTCAAGGTATCGTCGTGGTCCTGATATCATGGTAGCTAGATATAAACTACCTCTGTAGCATAACCTCAAGGTGTCGTCGTGGTCCTGATATCATGGTAGCTAGATATAAACTACCTCTCTAACATAACCTCAAGGTGTCGTCGTGATCCTGATATCATGGTAGATAGATATAAACTACCTCTGTAACATAACCTCAAGGAGTCGTCGTGGTCCTGATATCATGGTAGTTAGATATAAACTACCTCTGTAACATAACCTCAAGGAGTCGTCGTGGTCCTGATATCATGGTAGTTAGATATAAACTACCTCTGTAACATAACCTCAAGGTATCGTCGTGGTCCTGATATAATGGTAGTTAGATATAAACTACCTCTGTAACATAACCTCAAGGTATCGTCGTGGTCCTGATATCATGGTAGTTAGATATAAACTACCTCTGTAACAGAACCTCAAGGTGTCGTCGTGGTCCTGATATCATGGTAGTTAGATATAC
This sequence comes from Bathymodiolus septemdierum, assembly GCA_963383655.1. NCBI lineage: Eukaryota > Metazoa > Mollusca > Bivalvia > Mytilida > Modiolidae > Bathymodiolus > Bathymodiolus septemdierum. Next base: position 56,306,841 of record OY726527.1, read on the forward strand.
AACTACCTCTGTAACAGAACCTCAAGGAGTCGTCGTGGTCCTGATATCATGGTAGTTAGATATAAACTACCTCTGTAACATAACCTTAAGGTGTCGTCGTGGTCCTGATATCATGGTAGTTAGATATAAACCACCTCTGTAACATAACCTCAAGGTGTCGTCGTGGTCCTGATATCATGGTAGTTAGATATAAACTACCTCTGTAACATAACCTCAAGGTGTCGTCGTGGTCCTGATATCATGGTAGTTAGATATAAACTACCTCTGTAACATAACCTCAAGGTATCGTCGTGGTCCTGATATCATGGTAGCTAGATATAAACTACCTCTGTAGCATAACCTCAAGGTGTCGTCGTGGTCCTGATATCATGGTAGCTAGATATAAACTACCTCTGTAACATAACCTCAAGGTGTCGTCGTGATCCTGATATCATGGTAGTTAGATATAAACTACCTCTGTATCATAACCTCAAGGAGTCGTCGTGGTCCTGATATCATGGTAGTTAGATATAAACTACCTCTGTAACATAACCTCAAGGAGTCGTTGTGGTCCTGATATCATGGTAGTTAGATATAAACTACCTCTGTAACATAACCTCAAGGAGTCGTTGTGGTCCTGATATCATGGTAGTTAGATATAAACTACCTCTGTAACAGAACCTCAAGGAGTCGTCGTGGTCCTGATATCATGGTAGTTACATATAAACTACCTCTGTAACATAACCTCAAGGAGTCGTCGTGGTCCTGATATCATGGTAGTTAGATATAAACTACCTCTGTAACATAACCTCAAGGTGTCGTCGTGGTCCTGATATCATGGTAGTTAGATATAAACTACCTCTGTAGCATAACCTCAAGGTATCGTCGTGATCCTGATATCATGGTAGCTAGATATAAACTACCTCTGTAGCATAACCTCAAGGTGTCGTCGTGGTCCTGATATCATGGTAGCTAGATATAAACTACCTCTGTAACATAACCTCAAGGTGTCGTCGTGATCCTGATATCATGGTAGTTAGATATAAACTACATCTGTATCATAACCTCAAGGAGTCGTCGTGGTCCTGATATCATGGTAGTTAGATATAAACTACCTCTGTAACATAACCTCAAGGAGTCGTTGTGGTCCTGATATCATGGTAGTTAGATATAAACTACCTCTGTAACATAACCTCAAGGAGTCGTCGTGGTCCTGATATCATGGTAGTTAGATATAAACTACCTCTGTAACATAACCTCAAGGAGTCGTCGTGGTCCTGATATCATGGTAGTTAGATATAAACTACCTCTGTAACATAACCTCAAGGTATCGTCGTGGTCCTGATATCATGGTAGTTAGATATAAACTACCTCTGTAACATAACCTCAAGGAGTCGTTGTGGTCCTGATATCATGGTAGTTAGATATAAACTACCTCTGTAACAGAACCTCAAGGAGTCGTCGTGGTCCTGATATCATGGTAGTTAGATATACACTACCTCTGTAACATAACCTCAAGGAGTCGTCGTGGTCCTGATATCATGGTAGTTAGATATAAACTACCTCTGTAACATAACCTCAAGGTGTCGTCGTGGTCCTGATATCATGGTAGTTAGATATAAACTACCTCTGTAACATAACCTCAAGGTATCGTCGTGGTCCTGATATCATGGTAGCTAGATATAAACTACCTCTGTAGCATAACCTCAAGGTGTCGTCGTGGTCCTGATATCATGGTAGCTAGATATAAACTACCTCTGTAACATAACCTCACGGTTTCGTCGTGATCCTGATATCATGGTAGTTAGATATAAACTACCTCTGTAACATAACCTCAAGGAGTCGTCGTGGTCCTGATATCATGGTAGTTAAATATAAACTACCTCTGTAACATAACCTCAAGGAGTCGTCGTGGTCCTGATATCATGGTAGTTAGATATAAACTACCTCTGTAACATAACCTCAAGGTATCGTCGTGGTCCTGATATCATGGTAGTTAGATATAAACTACCTCTGTAACATAACCTCAAGGTATCGTCGTGGTCCTGATATCATGGTAGTTAGATATAAACTACCTCTGTAACAGAACCTCAAGGTGTCGTCGTGGTCCTGATATCATGGTAGTTAGATGTACAACTAACTCTGTAACAGAATCTCAAGGAGTCGTCGTGGTCCTGATATCATGGTAGTTAGATATAAACTACCTCTGTAACATAACCTCAAGGTGTCGTCGTGGTCCTGATATCATGGTAGTTAGATATAAACTACCTCTGTAACATAACCTCAAGGTGTCGTCGTGGTCCTGATATCATGGTAGTTAGATATAAACTACCTCTGTAACATAACCTCAAGGTATCGTCGTGGTCCTGATATCATGATAGCTAGATATAAACTACCTCTGTAGCATAACCTCAAGGTGTCGTCGTGGTCCTGATATCATGGTAGCTAGATATAAACTACCTCTGTAACATAACCTCAAGGTGTCGTCGTGATCCTGATATCATGGTAGTTAGATATAAACTACCTCTGTATCATAACCTCAAGGAGTCGTCGTGGTCCTGATATCATGGTAGTTAGATATAAACTACCTCTGTAACATAACCTCAAGGAGTCGTTGTGGTCCTGATATCATGGTAGTTAGATATAAACTACCTCTGTAACATAACTTCAAGGAGTCGTCGTGGTCCTGATATCATGGTAGTTAGATATAAACTACCTCTGTAACATAACCTCAAGGAGTCGTCGTGGTCCTGATATCATGGTAGTTAGATATAAACTACCTCTGTAACATAACCTCAAGGTATCGTCGTGGTCCTGATATCATGGTAGTTAGATATAAACTACCTCTGTAACATAACCTCAAGGAGTCGTTGTGGTCCTGATATCATGGTAGTTAGATATAAACTACCTCTGTAACAGAACCTCAAGGAGTCGTCGTGGTCCTGATATCATGGTAGTTAGATATACACTACCTCTGTAACATAACCTCAAGGAGTCGTCGTGGTCCTGATATCATGGTAGTTAGATATAAACTACCTCTGTAACATAACCTCAAGGTGTCGTCGTGGTCCTGATATCATGGTAGTTAGATATAAACTACCTCTGTAACATAACCTCAAGGTATCGTCGTGGTCCTGATATCATGGTAGCTAGATATAAACTACCTCTGTAGCATAACCTCAAGGTGTCGTCGTGGTCCTGATATCATGGTAGCTAGATATAAACTACCTCTCTAACATAACCTCAAGGTGTCGTCGTGATCCTGATATCATGGTAGATAGATATAAACTACCTCTGTAACATAACCTCAAGGAGTCGTCGTGGTCCTGATATCATGGTAGTTAGATATAAACTACCTCTGTAACATAACCTCAAGGAGTCGTCGTGGTCCTGATATCATGGTAGTTAGATATAAACTACCTCTGTAACATAACCTCAAGGTATCGTCGTGGTCCTGATATAATGGTAGTTAGATATAAACTACCTCTGTAACATAACCTCAAGGTATCGTCGTGGTCCTGATATCATGGTAGTTAGATATAAACTACCTCTGTAACAGAACCTCAAGGTGTCGTCGTGGTCCTGATATCATGGTAGTTAGATATACAACTACCTCTGTAACAGAACCTCAAGGAGTCGTCGTGGTCCTGATATCATGGTAGTTAGATATAAACTACCTCTGTAACATAACCTTAAGGTGTCGTCGTGGTCCTGATATCATGGTAGTTAGATATAAACCACCTCTGTAACATAACCTCAAGGTGTCGTCGTGGTCCTGATATCATGGTAGTTAGATATAAACTACCTCTGTAACATAACCTCAAGGTGTCGTCGTGGTCCTGATATCATGGTAGTTAGATATAAACTACCTCTGTAACATAACCTCAAGGTATCGTCGTGGTCCTGATATCATGGTAGCTAGATATAAACTACCTCTGTAGCATAACCTCAAGGTGTCGTCGTGGTCCTGATATCATGGTAGCTAGATATAAACTACCTCTGTAACATAACCTCAAGGTGTCGTCGTGATCCTGATATCATGGTAGTTAGATATAAACTACCTCTGTATCATAACCTCAAGGAGTCGTCGTGGTCCTGATATCATGGTAGTTAGATATAAACTACCTCTGTAACATAACCTCAAGGAGTCGTTGTGGTCCTGATATCATGGTAGTTAGATATAAACTACCTCTGTAACATAACCTCAAGGAGTCGTTGTGGTCCTGATATCATGGTAGTTAGATATAAACTACCTCTGTAACAGAACCTCAAGGAGTCGTCGTGGTCCTGATATCATGGTAGTTACATATAAACTACCTCTGTAACATAACCTCAAGGAGTCGTCGTGGTCCTGATATCATGGTAGTTAGATATAAACTACCTCTGTAACATAACCTCAAGGTGTCGTCGTGGTCCTGATATCATGGTAGTTAGATATAAACTACCTCTGTAGCATAACCTCAAGGTATCGTCGTGATCCTGATATCATGGTAGCTAGATATAAACTACCTCTGTAGCATAACCTCAAGGTGTCGTCGTGGTCCTGATATCATGGTAGCTAGATATAAACTACCTCTGTAACATAACCTCAAGGTGTCGTCGTGATCCTGATATCATGGTAGTTAGATATAAACTACCTCTGTATCATAACCTCAAGGAGTCGTCGTGGTCCTGATATCATGGTAGTTAGATATAAACTACCTCTGTAACATAACCTCAAGGAGTCGTTGTGGTCCTGATATCATGGTAGTTAGATATAAACTACCTCTGTAACATAACCTCAAGGAGTCGTCGTGGTCCTGATATCATGGTAGTTAGATATAAACTACCTCTGTAACATAACCTCAAGGAGTCGTCGTGGTCCTGATATCATGGTAGTTAGATATAAACTACCTCTGTAACATAACCTCAAGGTATCGTCGTGGTCCTGATATCATGGTAGTTAGATATAAACTACCTCTGTAACATAACCTCAAGGAGTCGTTGTGGTCCTGATATCATGGTAGTTAGATATAAACTACCTCTGTAACAGAACCTCAAGGAGTCGTCGTGGTCCTGATATCATGGTAGTTAGATATACACTACCTCTGTAACATAACCTCAAGGAGTCGTCGTGGTCCTGATATCATGGTAGTTAGATATAAACTACCTCTGTAACATAACCTCAAGGTGTCGTCGTGGTCCTGATATCATGGTAGTTAGATATAAACTACCTCTGTAACATAACCTCAAGGTATCGTCGTGGTCCTGATATCATGGTAGCTAGATATAAACTACCTCTGTAGCATAACCTCAAGGTGTCGTCGTGGTCCTGATATCATGGTAGCTAGATATAAACTACCTCTGTAACATAACCTCACGGTTTCGTCGTGATCCTGATATCATGGTAGTTAGATATAAACTACCTCTGTAACATAACCTCAAGGAGTCGTCGTGGTCCTGATATCATGGTAGTTAGATATAAACTACCTCTGTAACATAACCTCAAGGAGTCGTCGTGGTCCTGATATCATGGTAGTTAGATATAAACTACCTCTGTAACATAACCTCAAGGTATCGTCGTGGTCCTGATATCATGGTAGTTAGATATAAACTACCTCTGTAACATAACCTCAAGGTATCGTAGTGGTCCTGATATCATGGTAGTTAGATATAAACTACCTCTGTAACAGAACCTCAAGGTGTCGTCGTGGTCCTGATATCATGGTAGTTAGATGTACAACTAACTCTGTAACAGAATCTCAAGGAGTCGTCGTGGTCCTGATATCATGGTAGTTAGATATAAACTACCTCTGTAACATAACCTCAAGGTGTCGTCGTGGTCCTGATATCATGGTAGTTAGATATAAACTACCTCTGTAACATAACCTCAAGGTGTCGTCGTGGTCCTGATATCATGGTAGTTAGATATAAACTACCTCTGTAACATAACCTCAAGGTGTCGTCGTGGTCCTGATATCATGGTAGTTAGATATAAACTACCTATGTAACATAACCTCAAGGTATCGTCGTGGTCCTGATATCATGGTAGTTAGATATAAACCACCTCTGTAACATAACCTCAAGGTATCGTCGTGGTCCTGATATCATGGTAGTTAGATATAAATTATCTCTGTAGCATAACCTCAAGGTATCGTCGTGGTCCTGATATCATGGTAGTTAGATATAAACTACCTCTGTAACATAACCTCAAGGTGTCGTCGTGGTCCTGATATCATGGTAGTTAGATATAAACTACCTCTGTAACATAACCTCAAGGTGTCGTCGTGGTCCTGATATCATGGTAGTTAGATATAAACTACCTCTGTAACATAACCTCAAGGTGTCGTCGTGGTCCTGATATCATGGTAGCTAGATATAAACTATCTCTGTAACATAACCTCAAGGTGTCGTCGTGATCCTGATATCATGGTAGTTAGATATAAACTACCTCTGTAACATAACCTCAAGGAGTCGTCGTGGTCCTGATATCATGGTAGTTAGATATAAACTACCTCTGTAACATAACCTCAAGGAGTCGTTGTGGTCCTGATATCATGGTAGTTAGATATAAACTACCTCTGTAGCATAACCTCAAGGAGTCGTCGTGGTCCTGATATCATGGTAGTTAGATATAAACTACCTCTGTAACATAACCTCAAGGAGTCGTCGTGGTCCTGATATCATGGTAGTTAGATATAAACTACCTCTGTAACATAACCTCAAGGTATCGTCGTGGTCCTGATATCATGGTAGTTAGATATAAACTACCTCTGTAACATAACCTCAAGGAGTCGTTGTGGTCCTGATATCATGGTAGTTAGATATAAACTACCTCTGTAACATAACCTCAAGGAGTCGTCGTGGTCCTGATATCATGGTAGTTAGATATAAACTACCTCTGTAACATAACCTCAAGGGGTCGTCGTGGTCCTGATATCATGGTAGTTAGATATAAACTACCTCTGTAACATAACCTCAAGGTATCGTCGTGGTCCTGATATCATGGTAGTTAGATATAAACTACCTCTGTAACAGAGCCTCAAGGAGTCGTCGTGGTCCTGATATCATGGCAGTTAGATATAAACTACCTCTGTAACATAACCTCAAGGTGTCGTCGTAGTCCTGATATCATGGTAGTTAGATATAAACTACCTCTGTAGCATAACCTCAAGGAGTCGTCGTGGTCCTGATATCATGGTAGTTAGATATAAACTACCTCTGTAACATAACCTCAAGGAGTCGTCGTGGTCCTGATATCATGGTAGTTAGATATAAACTACCTCTGTAACATAACCTCAAGGTATCGTCGTGGTCCTGATATCATGGTAGTTAGATATAAACTACCTCTGTAACAGAACCTCAAGGTGTCGTCGTGGTCCTGATATCATGGTAGTTAGATATAAACTACCTCTGTAACATAACCTCAAGGTGTCGTCGTGGTCCTGATATCATGGTAGTTAGATATAAAATACCTCTGTAACATAACCTCAAGGTGTCGTCGTGGTCCTGATATCATGGTAGTTAGATATAAACTACCTCTGTAACATAACCTCAAGGAGTCGTCGTGGTCCTGATATCATGGTAGTTAGATATAAACTACCTCTGTAACATAACCTCAAGGGGTAGTCGTGGTCCTGATATCATGGTAGTTAGATATAAACTACCTCTGTAACATAACCTCAAGGTGTCGTCGTGGTCCTGATATCATGGTAGTTAGATATAAACTACCTCTGTAACATAACCTCAAGGTATCGTCGTGGTCCTGATATCATGGTAGTTAGATATAAACTACCTCTGTAACAGAACTTCAAGGTGTCGTCGTGGTCCTGATATCATGGTAGTTAGATATAAACTACCTCTGTAGCATAACCTCAAGGAGTCGTCGTGGTCCTGATATCATGGTAGTTAGATATAAACTACCTCTGTAACATAACCTCAAGGTATCGTCGTGGTCCTGATATCATGGTAGTTAGATATAAACTACCTCTGTAACATAACCTCAAGGTATCGTCGTGGTCCTGATATCATGGTAGTTAGATATAAACTACCTCTGTAACAGAACCTCAAGGTGTCGTCGTGGTCCTGATATCATGGTAGTTAGATATACAACTACCTCTGTAACAGAACCTCAAGGAGTCGTCGTGGTCCTGATATCATGGTAGTTAGATATAAACTACCTCTGTAACATAACCTCAAGGTGTCGTCGTGGTCCTGATATCATGGTAGTTAGATATAAACTACCTCTGTAACATAACCTCAAGGTATCGTCGTGGTCCTGATATCATGGTAGTTAGATATAAACTACCTCTGTAACATAACCTCAAGGTATCGTCGTGGTCCTGATATCATGGTAGTTAGATATAAACTACCTCTGTAACAGAACCTCAAGGTGTCGTCGTGGTCCTGATATCATGGTAGTTAGATATACAACTACCTCTGTAACAGAACCTCAAGGAGTCGTCGTGGTCCTGATATCATGGTAGTTAGATATAAACTACCTCTGTAACATAACCTCAAGGTGTCGTCGTGGTCCTGATATCATGGTAGTTAGATATAAACTACCTCTGTAACATAACCTCAAGGTGTCGTCGTGGTCCTGATATCATGGTAGTTAGATATAAACTACCTCTGTAGCATAACCTCAAGGTGTCGTCGTGGTCCTGATATCATGGTAGTTAGATATAAACTACCTCTGTAACATAACCTCAAGGTATCGTCGTGGTCCTGATATCATGGTAGTTAGATATAAACTACCTCTGTAACATAACCTCAAGGTATCGTCGTGGTCCTGATATCATGGTAGTTAGATATAAACTACCTCTGTAGCATAACCTCAAGGAGTCGTCGTGGTCCTGATATCATGGTAGTTAGATATAAACTACCTCTGTAGCATAACCTCAAGGTGTCGTCGTGGGCCTGATATCATGGTAGTTAGATATAAATTGTCTGTGTATCATAACCTCAAGGAGTCGTCGTGGTCCTGATATCATGGTAATTAGATATAAACTACCTCTGTAACATAACCTCAAGGTATCGTCGTGGTCCTGATATCATGGTAGTTAGATATAAACTACCTCTGTAACATAACCTCAAGGTATCGTCGTGGTCCTGATATCATGGTAGTTAGATATAAACTACCTCTGTAACATAACCTCAAGGAGTCGTCGTGGTCCTGATATCATGGTAGTTAGATATAAATTACCTCTGTAACATAACCTCAAGGTATCGTCGTGGTCCTGATATCATGGTAGTTAGATATAAACTACCTCTGTAACATAACCTCAAGGTATCGTCGTGGTCCTGATATCATGGTAGTTAGATATAAATTACCTCTGTAACATAACCTCAAGGTATCGTCGTGGTCCTGATATCATGGTAGTTAGATATAAACTACCTCTGTAACAGAACCTCAAGGAGTCGTCGTGGTCCTGATATCATGGTAGTTAGATATAAACTACCTCTGTAGCATAACCTCAAGGTATCGTCGTGGTCCTGATATCATGGTAGTTAGATATAAACTACCTCTGTAGCATAACCTCAAGGTATCGTCGTGGTCCTGATATCATGGTAGTTAGATATAAACTACCTCTGTAACATAACCTCAAGGAGTCGTCGTGGTCCTGATATCATGGTAGTTAGATATAAACTACCTCTGTAGCATAACCTCAAGGTATCGTCGTGGTCCTGATATCATGGTAGTTAGATATAAACTACCACTGTAACATAACCTCAAGGTATCGTCGTGGTCCTGATATCATGGTAGTTAGATATAAACTACCTCTGTAACATAACCTCAAGGAGTCGTCGTGGTCCTGATATCATGGTAGTTAGATATAAACTACCTCTGTAACATAACCTCAAGGTGTCGTCGTGGTCCTGATATCATGGTAGTTAGATATAAACTACCTCTGTAACATAACCTCAAGGAGTCGTTGTGGTCCTGATATCATGGTAGTTAGATATAAACTACCTCTGTAAGATAACCTCAAGAAATCTTCGTGGTCCTGATAGCATGGTAGTTAGATATAAACTACCTCTGTAACATAACCTCAAGGAATCGTCGTGGTCCTGATATCATGGTAGTTAGATATAAACTACCTCTGTAACATAACCTCAAGGAGTCGTCGTGGTCCTGATATCATGGTAGTTAGATATAAACTACCGCTGTAACATAACCTCAAGGTATCGTCGTGGTCCTGATATCATGGTAGTTAGATATAAACTACCTCTGTAACAGAACCTCAAGGAGTCGTCGTGGTCCTGATATCATGGTAGTTAGATATAAACTACCTCTGTAACATAACCTCAAGGTGTCGTCGTGGTCCTGATATCATGGTAGTTAGATATAAACTACCTCTGTAACATAACCTCAAGGTGTCGTCGTGGTCCTGATATCATGGTAGTTAGATATAAACTACCTCTGTAGCATAACCTCAAGGTGTCGTCGTGGTCCTGATATCATGGTAGTTAGATATAAACTACCTCTGTAACATAACCTCAAGGTATCGTCGTGGTCCTGATATCATGGTAGTTAGATATAAACTACCTCTGTAACATAACCTCAAGGTATCGTCGTGGTCCTGATATCATGGTAGTTAGATATAAACTACCTCTGTAGCATAACCTCAAGGAGTCGTCGTGGTCCTGATATCATGGTAGTTAGATATAAACTACCTCTGTAGCATAACCTCAAGGTGTCGTCGTGGGCCTGATATCATGGTAGTTAGATATAAATTGTCTGTGTATCATAACCTCAAGGAGTCGTCGTGGTCCTGATATCATGGTAATTAGATATAAACTACCTCTGTAACATAACCTCAAGGTATCGTCGTGGTCCTGATATCATGGTAGTTAGATATAAACTACCTCTGTAACATAACCTCAAGGTATCGTCGTGGTCCTGATATCATGGTAGTTAGATATAAACTACCTCTGTAACATAACCTCAAGGAGTCGTCGTGGTCCTGATATCATGGTAGTTAGATATAAATTACCTCTGTAACATAACCTCAAGGTATCGTCGTGGTCCTGATATCATGGTAGTTAGATATAAACTACCTCTGTAACATAACCTCAAGGTATCGTCGTGGTCCTGATATCATGGTAGTTAGATATAAATTACCTCTGTAACATAACCTCAAGGTATCGTCGTGGTCCTGATATCATGGTAGTTAGATATAAACTACCTCTGTAACAGAACCTCAAGGAGTCGTCGTGGTCCTGATATCATGGTAGTTAGATATAAACTACCTCTGTAGCATAACCTCAAGGTATCGTCGTGGTCCTGATATCATGGTAGTTAGATATAAACTACCTCTGTAGCATAACCTCAAGGTATCGTCGTGGTCCTGATATCATGGTAGTTAGATATAAACTACCTCTGTAACATAACCTCAAGGAGTCGTCGTGGTCCTGATATCATGGTAGTTAGATATAAACTACCTCTGTAGCATAACCTCAAGGTATCGTCGTGGTCCTGATATCATGGTAGTTAGATATAAACTACCACTGTAACATAACCTCAAGGTATCGTCGTGGTCCTGATATCATGGTAGTTAGATATAAACTACCTCTGTAACATAACCTCAAGGAGTCGTCGTGGTCCTGATATCATGGTAGTTAGATATAAACTACCTCTGTAGCATAACCTCAAGGTGTCGTCGTGGTCCTGATATCATGGTAGTTAGATATAAACTACCTCTGTAACATAACCTCAAGGAGTCGTTGTGGTCCTGATATCATGGTAGTTAGATATAAACTACCTCTGTAAGATAACCTCAAGAAATCTTCGTGGTCCTGATAGCATGGTAGTTAGATATAAACTACCTCTGTAACATAACCTCAAGGAATCGTCGTGGTCCTGATATCATGGTAGTTAGATATAAACTACCTCTGTAACATAACCTCAAGGAGTCGTCGTGGTCCTGATATCATGGTAGTTAGATATAAACTACCGCTGTAACATAACCTCAAGGTATCGTCGTGGTCCTGATATCATGGTAGTTAGATATAAACTACCTCTGTAACAGAACCTCAAGGAGTCGTCGTGGTCCTGATATCATGGTAGTTAGATATAAACTACCTCTGTAACAGAACCTCAAGGAGTCGTCGTGGTCCTGATATCATGGTAGTTAGATATAAACTACCTCTGTAACATAACCTCAAGATATCGTCGTGGTCCTGATATCATGGTAGTTAGATATAAACTACCTCTGTAACATAACCTCAAGGTATCGTCGTGGTCCTGATATCATGGTAGTTAGATATAAACTACCTCTGTAACATAACCTCAAGGAGTCGTCGTGGTCCTGATATCATGGTAATTAGATATAGACTACCTCTGTAACATAACCTCAAGGTATCGTCGTGGTCCTGATATCATGGTAGTTAGATATACAACTATCTCTGTAACATAACCTCAAGGTGTCGTCGTGGTCCTGATATCATGGTAGTTAGATATAAACTACCTCTGTAACATAACCTCAAGGTATCGTCGTGGTCCTGATATCATGCTAGTTAGATATAAACTACCTCTGTAACATAACCTCAAGGTATCGTCGTGGTCCTGATATCATGGTAGTTAGATATAAACTACCTCTGTAACATAACCTCATGGTGTCGTCGTGGTCCTGATATCATGGTAGTTAGATATAAACTACCTCTGTAGCATAACCTCAAGGTATCGTCGTGGTCCTGATATCATGGTAGTTAGATATAAACTACCTCTGTAACATAACCAAAAGGAGTCGTCGTGGTCCTGATATCATGGTAGTTAGATATAAACTACCTCTGTAACAGAACCTCAAGGTATCGTCGTGGGCCTGATATCATGGTAGTTAGATATAAACTACCTCTGTAACATAACCTCAAGGAGTCGTCGTGGTCCTGATATCATGGTAGTTAGATATAAACTACCTCTGTAACAGAACCTCAAGGTGTCGTCGTGGTCCTGATATCATGGTAGTTAGATATAAACTATCTCTGTAACATAACCTCAAGGAGTCGTCGTGGTCCTGATATCATTGTAGTTATATATAAACTACCTCTGTAACATAACCTCAAGGTATCGTCGTGGTCCTGATATCATGGTAGTTAGATATAAACTACCTCTGTAACAGAACCTCAAGGTGTCGTCGTGGTCCTGATATCATGGTAGTTAGATATAAACTACCTCTGTAGCATAACCTCAAGGTATCGTCGTGGTCCTGATATCATGGTAGTTAGATATAAACTACCTCTGTAGCATAACCTCAAGGAGTCGTCGTGGTCCTGATATCATGGTAGTTAGATATAAACTACCTCTGTAACATAACCTCAAGAAGTCGTCGTGGTCCTGATATCATGGTAGTTAGATATAAACTATCTCTGTAACAGAACCTCAAGGAGTCGTCGTGGTCCTGATATCATGTTAGTTAGATATAAACTACCTCTGTAACATAGTCTGAAGGTGTCGTCGTGGTCCTGATATCATGGTAGTTAGATATAAACTACCTCTGTAACATAACCTCAAGGAGTCGTCGTGGTCCTGATATCATGGTAGTTAGATATAAACTACCTCTGTAACATAACCTCAAGGAGTCGTCGTGGTCCTGATATCATGGTAGTTAGATATAAACTACCTCTGTAACATAACCTCAAGGAGTCGTCGTGGTCCTGATATCAAGGTAGTTAGATATAAACTACCTCTGTAACATAACCTCAAGGTATCGTCGTGGTCCTGATATCATGGTAGTTAGATATAAACTACCTCTGTAACAGAACCTCAAGGAGTCGTCGTGGTCCTGATATCATGGTAGTTAGATATAAACTACCTCTGTAACATAACCTCAAGGAGTCGTCGTGGTCCTGATATCATGGTAGTTAGATATACACTACCTCTGTAACATAACCTCAAGGTATCGTCGTGGTCCTGATATCATGGTAGTTAGATATAAACTATCTCTGTAACATAACCTCAAGGTATCGTCGTGGTCCTGATATCATGGTAGTTAGATATAAACTACCTCTGTAACATAACCTCAAGGAGTCGTCGTGGTCCTGATATCATGGTAGTTAGATATAAACTACCTCTGTAACATAACCTCAAGGTATCGTCGTGGTCCTGATATCATGGTAGTTAGATATAAACTACCTCTGTAGCATAACCTCAAGGAGTCGTTGTGGTCCTGATATCATGGTAGTTAGATATAAACTACCTCTGTAACATAGCCTCAAGGTGTCGTCGTGGTCCTGATATCATGGTAGTTAGATATACAACTACCTCTGTAACATAACCTCAAGGAGTCGTCGTGGTCCTGATATCATGGTAGTTAGATATACAACTACCTCTGTAACATAACCTCAAGGTATCGTCGTGGTCCTGATATCATGGTAGTTAGATATAAACTACCTCTGTAACATAACCTCAAGGTATCGTCGTGGTCCTGATATCATGGTAGTTAGATATAAACTACCTCTGTAACATAGCCTCAAGGTATCGTCATGGTCCTGATATCATAGTAGTTAGATATAAACTACCTCTGTAACAGAACCTCAAGGAGTCGTCGTGGTCCTGATATCATGGTAGTTAGATATAAACTATCTCTGTAACATAACCTCAAGGTATCGTCGTGGTCCTGATATCATGGTAGTTAGATATAAACTACCTCTGTAACACAACCTCAAGGTATCGTCGTGGTCCTGATATCATGGTAGTTAGATATAAACTACCTCTGTAACATAACCTCAAGGAGTCGTCGTGGTCCTGATATCATGGTAGTTAGATATAAACTACCTCTGTAACATAACCTCAAGGAGTCGTCGTGGTCCTGATATCATGGTAGTTAGATATAAACTACCTCTGTAGCATAACCTCAAGGTGTCGTCGTGTTCCTGATATCGTTGTAGTTAGATATAAACTACCTTTGTAACAGAATTTCAAGGTGTCGTCGTAGTCCTGATATCATGGTAGTTAGATATAAACTATCTCTGTAACAGAACCTCAAGGTATCGTCGTGGTCCTGATATCATGGTAGTTAGATATACAACTACCTCTGTAGCATAACCTCAAGGAGTCGTCGTGGTCCTGATATCATGGTAGTTAGATATACAACTACCTCTGTAACATAACCTCAAGGTATCGTCGTGGTCCTGATATCATGGTAGTTAGATATAAACTATCTCTGTAACATAACCTCAAGGAGTCGTCGTGGTCCTGATATCATTGTAGTTATATATAAACTACCTCTGTAACATAACCTCAAGGTATCGTCGTGGTCCTGATATCATGGTAGTTAGATATAAACTACCTCTGTAACAGAACCTCAAGGTGTCGTCGTGGTCCTGATATCATGGTAGTTAGATATAAACTACCTCTGTAGCATAACCTCAAGGTATCGTCGTGGTCCTGATATCATGGTAGTTAGATATAAACTACCTCTGTAGCATAACCTCAAGGAGTCGTCGTGGTCCTGATATCATGGTAGTTAGATATAAACTACCTCTGTAACATAACCTCAAGAAGTCGTCGTGGTCCTGATATCATGGTAGTTAGATATAAACTATCTCTGTAACAGAACCTCAAGGAGTCGTCGTGGTCCTGATATCATGTTAGTTAGATATAAACTACCTCTGTAACATAGTCTGAAGGTGTCGTCGTGGTCCTGATATCATGGTAGTTAGATATAAACTACCTCTGTAACATAACCTCAAGGAGTCGTCGTGGTCCTGATATCATGGTAGTTAGATATAAACTACCTCTGTAACATAACCTCAAGGAGTCGTCGTGGTCCTGATATCATGGTAGTTAGATATAAACTACCTCTGTAACATAACCTCAAGGAGTCGTCGTGGTCCTGATATCAAGGTAGTTAGATATAAACTACCTCTGTAACATAACCTCAAGGTATCGTCGTGGTCCTGATATCATGGTAGTTAGATATAAACTACCTCTGTAACAGAACCTCAAGGAGTCGTCGTGGTCCTGATATCATGGTAGTTAGATATAAACTACCTCTGTAACATAACCTCAAGGAGTCGTCGTGGTCCTGATATCATGGTAGTTAGATATACACTACCTCTGTAACATAACCTCAAGGTATCGTCGTGGTCCTGATATCATGGTAGTTAGATATAAACTATCTCTGTAACATAACCTCAAGGTATCGTCGTGGTCCTGATATCATGGTAGTTAGATATAAACTACCTCTGTAACATAACCTCAAGGAGTCGTCGTGGTCCTGATATCATGGTAGTTAGATATAAACTACCTCTGTAACATAACCTCAAGGTATCGTCGTGGTCCTGATATCATGGTAGTTAGATATAAACTACCTCTGTAGCATAACCTCAAGGAGTCGTTGTGGTCCTGATATCATGGTAGTTAGATATAAACTACCTCTGTAACATAGCCTCAAGGTGTCGTCGTGGTCCTGATATCATGGTAGTTAGATATACAACTACCTCTGTAACATAACCTCAAGGAGTCGTCGTGGTCCTGATATCATGGTAGTTAGATATACAACTACCTCTGTAACATAACCTCAAGGTATCGTCGTGGTCCTGATATCATGGTAGTTAGATATAAACTACCTCTGTAACATAACCTCAAGGTATCGTCGTGGTCCTGATATCATGGTAGTTAGATATAAACTACCTCTGTAACATAGCCTCAAGGTATCGTCATGGTCCTGATATCATGGTAGTTAGATATAAACTACCTCTGTAACAGAACCTCAAGGAGTCGTCGTGGTCCTGATATCATGGTAGTTAGATATAAACTATCTCTGTAACATAACCTCAAGGTATCGTCGTGGTCCTGATATCATGGTAGTTAGATATAAACTACCTCTGTAACACAACCTCAAGGTATCGTCGTGGTCCTGATATCATGGTAGTTAGATATAAACTACCTCTGTAACATAACCTCAAGGAGTCGTCGTGGTCCTGATATCATGGTAGTTAGATATAAACTACCTCTGTAACATAACCTCAAGGAGTCGTCGTGGTCCTGATATCATGGTAGTTAGATATAAACTACCTCTGTAGCATAACCTCAAGGTGTCGTCGTGTTCCTGATATCGTTGTAGTTAGATATAAACTACCTTTGTAACAGAATTTCAAGGTGTCGTCGTAGTCCTGATATCATGGTAGTTAGATATAAACTATCTCTGTAACAGAACCTCAAGGTATCGTCGTGGTCCTGATATCATGGTAGTTAGATATACAACTACCTCTGTAGCATAACCTCAAGGAGTCGTCGTGGTCCTGATATCATGGTAGTTAGATATACAACTACCTCTGTAACATAACCTCAAGGTATCGTCGTGGTCCTGATATCATGGTAGTTAGATATAAACTACCTCTGTAACATAACCTCAAGGAGTCGTCGTGGTCCTGATATCATGGTAGTTAGATATAAACTACCTCTGTAACATAACCTCAAGGTATCGTCGTGGTCCTGATATCATGGTAGTTAGATATAAACTACCTCTGTAACATAACCTCAAGGAGTCGTTGTGGTCCTGATATCATGGTAGTTAGATATAAACTACCTCTGTAACATAACCTCAAGGTGTCGTCGTGGTCCTGATATCATGGTAGTTAGATATACAACTACCTCTGTAACATAACCTCAAGGAGTCGTCGTGGTCCTGATATCATGGTAGTTAGATATACAACTACCTCTGTAACATAACCTCAAGGTATCGTCGTGGTCCTGATATCATGGTAGTTAGATATAAACTACCTCTGTAACATAACCTCAAGGTATCGTCGTTGTCATGATATCATGGTAGTTAGATATAAACTACCTCTGTAACATAACCTCAAGGAGTTGTCGTGGTCCTGATATCATGGTAGTTAGATATAAACTACCTCTGTAACATAACCTCAAGGTGTCGTCGTGGTCCTGATATCATGGTAGTTAGATATAAACTACCTCTGTAACAGAACCTCAAGGAGTCGTCGTGGTCCTGATATCATGGTAGTTAGATATAAACTACCTCTGTAACAGAACCTCAAGGAGTCGTCGTGGTCCTGATATCATGTTAGTTAGATATAAACTACCTCTGTAACATAGCCTGAAGGTGTCGTCGTGGTCCTGATATCATGGTAGTTAGATATAAACTACCTCTGTAACATAACCTCAAGGAGTCGTCGTGGTCCTGATATCATGGTAGTTAGATATAAACTACCTCTGTAACATAACCTCAAGGAGTCGTCGTGGTCCTGATATCATGGTAGTTAGATATAAACTACCTCTGTAACATAACCTCAAGGAGTCGTCGTGGTCCTGATATCATGGTAGTTAGATATAAACTACCTCTGTAACATAACCTCAAGGTATCGTCGTGGTCCTGATATCATGGTAGTTAGATATAAAATACCTCTGTAACATAACCTCAAGGAGTCGTCGTGGTCCTGATATCATGGTAGTTATATATAAACTACCTCTGTAACATAACCTCAAGGAGTCGTCGTGGTCCTGATATCATGGTAGTTAGATATAAACTACCTCTGTAGCATAACCTCAAGGAGTCGTCGTGGTCCTGATATCATGGTAGTTAGATATAAACTACCTCTGTAACATAACCTCAAGGAGTCGTCGTGGTCCTGATATCATGGTAGTTAGATATAAACTACCTCTGTAACATAACCTCAAGGAGTCGTCGTGGTCCTGATATCATGGTAGTTAGATATAAACTACCTCTGTAACATAACCTCAAGGTATCGTCGTGGTCCTGATATCATGGTAGTTAGATATAAACTACCTCTGTAACATAACCTCAAGGTGTCGTCGTGGTCCTGATATCATGGTAGTTAGATATAAACTACCTCTGTAACATAACCTCAAGGTATCGTCGTGGTCCTGATATCATGGTAGTTAGATATCAACTACCTCTGTAACATAACCTCAAGGTGTCGTCGTGGTCCTGATATCATGGTAGTTAGATATAAACTACCTCTGTAACATAACCTCAAGGAGTCGTCGTGGTCCTGATATCATGGTAGTTAGATATAAACTACCTCTGTAACATAACCTCAAGGTGTCGTCGTGGTCCTGATATCATGGTAGTTAGATATAAACTACCTCTGTAACATAACCTCAAGGAGTCGTCGTGGTCCTGATATCATGGTAGTTAGATATAAACTACCTCTGTAACATAACCTCAAGGAGTCGTCGTGGTCCTGATATCATGGTAGTTATATATAAACTACCTCTGTAACATAACCTCAAGGTATCGTCGTGGTCCTGATATCATGGTAGTTAGATATAAACTACCTCTGTAACATAACCTCAAGGAATGGTCGTGGTCCTGATATCATGGTAGTTAGATATAAACTACCTCTGTAACATAACCTCAAGGTATCGTCGTGGTCCTGATATCATGGTAGTTAGATATAAACTACCTCTGTAACATAACCTCAAGGTATCGTCGTGGTCCTGATATCATGGTAGTTAGATATAAACTACCTCTGTAACATAACCTGAAGGAGTCGTCGTGGTCCTGATATCATGGTAGTTAGATATAAACTACCTCTGTAACATAACCTCAAGGTATCGTCGTGGTCCTGATATCATGGTAGTTAGATATAAACTACCTCTGTAACATAACCTCAAGGAGTCGTTGTGGTCCTGATATCATGGTAGTTAGATATAAACTACCTCTGTAGCATAGCCTCAAGGTGTCGTCGTGGTCCTGATATCATGGTAGTTAGATATACAACTACCTCTGTAACATAACCTCAAGGAGTCGTCGTGGTCCTGATATCATGGTAGTTAGATATACAACTACCTCTGTAACATAACCTCAAGGTATCGTCGTGGTCCTGATATCATGGTAGTTAGATATAAACTACCTCTGTAACATAACCTCAAGGTATCGTCGTGGTCCTGATATCATGGTAGTTAGATATAAACTACCTCTGTAACATAACCTCAAGGTATCGTCATGGTCCTGATATCATGGTAGTTAGATATAAACTACCTCTGTAACAGAACCTCAAGGAGTCGTCGTGGTCCTGATATCATGGTAGTTAGATATAAACTATCTCTGTAACATAACCTCAAGGTATCGTCGTGGTCCTGATATCATGGTAGTTAGATATAAACTACCTCTGTAACATAACCTCAAGGAGTCGTCGTGGTCCTGATATCATGGTAGTTAGATATAAACTACCTCTGTAGCATAACCTCAAGGAGTCGTCGTGGTCCTGATATCATGGTAGTTAGATATAAACTACCTTTGTAACAGAACCTCAAGGAGTCGTCGTGGTCCTGATATCATGGTAGTTAGATATAAACTACCTCTGTAACATAACCTCAAGGAGTCGTCGTGGTCCTGATATCATGGTAGTTAGATATAAACTACCTCTGTAACAGAACCTCAAGGAGTCGTCGTGGTCCTGATATCATGGTAGTTAGATATAAACTACCTCTGTAACATAACCTCAAGGAGTCGTCGTGGTCCTGATATCATGGTAGTTAGATATAAACTACCTCTGTAACATAACCTCAAGGTATCGTCATGGTCCTGATATCATGGTAATTAGATATAAACTACCTCTGTAACATAACCTCAAGGAGTCGTCGTGGTCCTGATATCATGGTAGTTAGATATAAACTACCTCTGTAACATAACCTCAAGGAGTCGTCGTGGTCCTGATATCATGGTAGTTAGATATAAACTACCTCTGTAACAGAACTTCAAGGTGTCGTCGTGGTCCTGATATCATGGTAGTTAGATATAAACTATCTCTGTAACAGAACCTCAAGGTATCGTCGTGGTCCTGATATCATGGTAGTTAGATATACAACTACCTCTGTAACATAACCTCAAGGAGTCGTCGTGGTCCTGATATCATGGTAGTTAGATATACAACTACCTCTGTTACATAACCTCAAGGTATCGTCGTGGTCCTGATATCATGGTAGTTAGATATAAACTACCTCTGTAACATAACCTCAAGGAGTCGTCGTGGTCCTGATATCATGGTAGTTAGATATAAACTACCTCTGTAGCATAACCTCAAGGTATCATCGTGGTCCTGATATCATGGTGGTTAGATATAAACTACCTCTGTAGCATAACCTCAAGGAGTCGTTGTGGTCCTGATATCATGGTAGTTAGATATAAACTACCTCTGTAACATAACCTCAAGGTGTCGTCGTGGTCCTGATATCATGGTAGTTAGATATACAACTACCTCTGTAACATAACCTCAAGGAGTCGTCGTGGTCCTGATATCATGGTAGTTAGATATACAACTACCTCTGTAACATAACCTCAAGGTATCGTCGTGGTCCTGATATCATGGTAGTTAGATATAAACTACCTCTGTAACATAACCTCAAGGAGTCGTCGTGGTCCTGATATCATGGTAGTTAGGTATAAACTACCTCTGTAACATAACTTCAAGGAATCGTCGTGGTCCTGATATCATGGTAGTTAGATATAAACTACCTCTGTAACATAACCTCAAGGTGTCGTCGTGGTCCTGATATCATGGTAGTTAGATATAAACTACCTCTGTAACAGAACCTCAAGGAGTCGTCGTGGTCCTGATATCATGGTAGTTAGATATAAACTACCTCTGTAACAGAACCTCAAGGAGTCGTCGTGGTCCTGATATCATGGTAGTTAGATATAAACTACCTCTGTAACATAACCTCAAGGTATCGTCGTGGTCCTGATATCATGGTAGTTAGATATAAACTACCTCTGTAACATAACCTCAAGGAGTCGTCGTGGTCCTGATATCATGGTAATTAGATATAAACTACCTCTGTAGCATAACCTCAAGGTGTCGTCGTGGTCCTGATATCATGGTAGTTAGATATAAACTACCTCTGTAACAGAACCTCAAGGAGTCGTCGTGGTCCTGATATCATGGTAGTTAGATATAAACTACCTCTGTAACAGAACCTCAAGGAGTCGTCGTGGTCCTTATATCATGGTAGTTAGATATAAACTACCTCTGTAACATAACCTCAAGGTATCGTCGTGGTCCTGATATCATGGTAGTTAGGTATAAACTACCTCTGTAACATAACCTCAAGGAATGGTCGTGGTCCTGATATCATGGTAGTTAGATATAAACTACCTCTGTAACATAACCTCAAGGTGTCGTCGTGGTCCTGATATCATGGTAGTTAGATATAAACTACCTCTGTAACAGAACCTCAAGGAGTCGTCGTGGTCCTTATATCATGGTAGTTAGATATAAACTACCTCTGCAACAGAACCTCAAGGAGTCGTCGTGGTCCTGATATCATGATAGTTAGATATAAACTACCTCTGTGACATAACCTCAAGGTATCGTCGTGGTCCTGATATCATGGTAGTTAGATATAAACTACCTCTGTAACATAACCTCAAGGAGTCGTCGTGGTCCTGATATCATGGTAGTTAGGTATAAACTACCTCTGTAACATAACCTCAAGGTGTCGTCGTGGTCCTAATATCATGGTAGTTAGATATAAACTACCTCTGTAACATAACCTCAAGGTGTCGTCGTGGTCCTGATATCATGGTAGTTAGATATAAACTACCTCTGTAACATAACCTCAAGGAGTCGTCGTGGTCCTGATATCATGGTAGTTAGATATAAACTACCTCTGTAGCATAACCTCAAGGTGTCGTCGTGGTCCTGATATCATGGTAGTTAGATATAAACTACCTCTGTAACATAACCTCAAGGTATCGTCGTGGTCCTGATATCATGGTAATTAGATATAAACTACCTCTGTAACATAACCTCAAGGTGTCGTCGTGGTCCTGATATCATGGTAGTTAGATATAAACTACCTCTGTAACATAACCTCAAGGAGTCGTCGTGGTCCTGATATCATGGTAGTTAGGTATAAACTACCTCTGTAACATAACCTCAAGGTGTCGTCGTGGTCCTGATATCATGGTAGTTAGATATAAACTACCTCTGTGACATAACCTCAAGGAGTCGTCGTGGTCCTGATATCATGGTAGTTAGATATAAACTACCTCTGTAACATAACCTCAAGGTGTCGTCGTGGTCCTGATATCATGGTAGTTAGATATAAACTACCTCTGTAACATAACCTCAAGGTGTCGTCGTGGTCCTGATATCATGGTAGTTAGATATAAACTACCTCTGTAACATAACCTCAAGGAGTCGTCGTGGTCCTGATATCATGGTATTTAGATATAAACTACCTCTGTAACAGAACCTCAAGGAGTCGTCGTGGTCCTGATATCATGGTAGTTAGATATAAGCTACCTCTGTAACATAACCTCAAGGTATCGTCGTGGTCCTGATATCATGGTAGTTAGATATAAACTACCTCTGTAACAGAACCTAAAGGAGTCGTCGTGGTCCTGATATCATGGTAGTTAGATATAAACTACCTCTGTAACATAACCTCAAGGTGTCGTCGTGGTCCTGATATCATGGTAGTTAGATATAAACTACCTTTGTAACATAACCTCAAGGAGTCGTCGTGGTCCTGATATCATGGTAGTTAGATATAAACTACCTCTGTAACATAACCTCAAGGAGTCGTCGTGGTCCTGATATCATGGTAGTTAGATATAAACTACCTCTGTAACATAACCTCAAGGAGTCGTCGTGGTCCTGATATCATGGTAGTTAGATATAAACTACCTCTGTAACATAACCTCAAGGAGTCGTCGTGGTCCTGATATCATGGTAGTTAGATATAAACTACCTCTGTAACATAACCTCAAGGTGTCGTCGTGGTCCTGATATCATGGTAGTTAGATATAAACTACCTCTGTAACAGAACCTCAAGGTATCGTCGTGGTCCTGATATCATGGTAGTTAGATATAAACTACCTCTGTAACATAACCTCAAGGTATCGTCGTGGTCCTGATATCATGGTATTTAGATATGAACTACCTCTGTAGCATAACCTCAAGGTATCGTCGTGGTCCTGATATCATGGTAGTTAGATATAAACTACCTCTGTAACATAACCTCAAGGTATCGTCGTGGTCCTGATATCATGGTAGTTAGATATAAACTACCTCTGTAACATAACCTCAAGGTGTCGTCGTGGTCCTGATATCATGGTAGTTAGATATAAACTACCTCTGTAACATACCCTCAAGGAGTCGTCGTGGTCCTGATATCATGGTAGTTAGATATAAACTACCTCTGTATCATAACCTCAAGGTATCGTCATGGTCCTGATATCATGGTAGTTAGATATAAACTACCTCTGTAACATAACCTCAAGGAGTCGTCGTGATCCTGATATCATGGTAGTTAGATATAAACTACCTCTGTAACATAACCTCAAGGTGTCGTCGTGGTCCTGATATCATGGTAGTTAGATATAAACTACCTCTGTAACATAACCTCAAGGTGTCGTCGTGGTCTTGATATCATGGTAGTTAGATATAAACTACCTCTGTAGCATAACCTCAAGGTGTCGTCGTGGTCCTGATATCATGGTAGTTAGATATAAATTACCTCTGTAACATAACCTCAAGGTGTCGTCGTGGTCCTGATATCATGGTAGTTATATATAAACTACCTCTGTAACATAACCTCAAGGAGTCGTCGTGGTTCTGATATCATGGTAGTTAGATATAAACTACCTCTGTAACATAACCTCAAGGTATCGTCGTGGTCCTGATATCATGGTAGTTAGGTATAAACTACCTCTGTAACATAACCTCAAGGAGTCGTCGTGGTCCTGATATCATGGTAGTTAGATATAAGGTACCTCTGTAACATAACCTCAAGGTGTCGTCGTGGTCCTGATATCATGGTAGTTAGATATGAACTACCTCTGTAACATAACCTCAAGGTATCGTCGTGGTCCTGATATCATGGTAGTTAGATATAAACTACCTCTGTAACATAACCTCAAGGTATCGTCGTGGTCCTGATATCATGGTAGTTAGATATAAACTACCTCTGTAACAGAACCTCAAGGTGTCGTCGTGGTCCTGATATCATGGTAGTTAGATATACAACTACCTCTGTAACAGAACCTCAAGGAGTCGTCGTGGTCCTGATATCATGGTAGTTAGATATAAACTACCTCTGTAACATAACCTCAAGGAGTCGTCGTGGTCCTGATATCATGGTAGTTAGATCTAAACTACCTCTGTATCAGAACCTCAAGGTATCGTCGTGGTCCTGATATCATGGTAGTTAGATATAAACTACCTCTGTAACATAACCTCAAGGGATCGTCGTGGTCCTGATATCATGGTAGTTAGATATAAACTACCTCTGTAACATAACCTCAAGGTATCGTCGTGGTCCTGATATCATGGTAGTTAGATATACAACTACCTCTGTAACATAACCTCAAGGAGTCGTCGTGGTCCTGATATCATGGTAGTTAGATATAAACTACCTCTGTAACATAACCTCAAGGAGTCGTTGTGGTCCTGATATCATGGTAGTTAGATATAAACTACCTCTGTAACATAACCTCAAGGAGTCGTCGTGGTCCTGATATCATGGTAGTTAGATATAAACTACCTCTGTAACATAACCTCAAGGGATCGTCGTGGTCCTGATATCATGGTAGTTAGATATAAACTACCTTTGTAACATAACCTCAAGGAGTCGTCGTGGTCCTGATATCATGGTAGTTAGATATAAACTACCTCTGTAACATAACCTCAAGGAGTCGTCGTGGTCCTGATATCATGGTAGTTAGATATAAACTACCTCTGTAACATAACCTCAAGGAGTCGTCGTGGTCCTGATATCATGGTAGTTAGATATAAACTACCTCTGTAACATAACCTCAAGGAGTCGTCGTGGTCCTGATATCATGGTAGTTAGATATAAACTACCTCTGTAACATAACCTCAAGGTGTCGTCGTGGTCCTGATATCATGGTAGTTAGATATAAACTACCTCTGTAACAGAACCTCAAGGTATCGTCGTGGTCCTGATATCATGGTAGTTAGATATAAACTACCTCTGTAACATAACCTCAAGGTATCGTCGTGGTCCTGATATCATGGTATTTAGATATGAACTACCTCTGTAACATAACCTCAAGGTATCGTCGTGGTCCTGATATCATGGTAGTTAGATATAAACTACCTCTGTAACATAACCTCAAGGTATCGTCGTGGTCCTGATATCATGGTAGTTAGATATAAACTACCTCTGTAACATAACCTCAAGGTGTCGTCGTGGTCCTGATATCATGGTAGTTAGATATAAACTACCTCTGTAACATACCCTCAAGGAGTCGTCGTGGTCCTGATATCATGGTAGTTAGATATAAACTACCTCTGTATCATAACCTCAAGGTATCGTCATGGTCCTGATATCATGGTAGTTAGATATAAACTACCTCTGTAACATAACCTCAAGGAGTCGTCGTGATCCTGATATCATGGTAGTTAGATATAAACTACCTCTGTAACATAACCTCAAGGTGTCGTCGTGGTCCTGATATCATGGTAGTTAGATATAAACTACCTCTGTAACATAACCTCAAGGTGTCGTCGTGGTCTTGATATCATGGTAGTTAGATATAAACTACCTCTGTAGCATAACCTCAAGGTGTCGTCGTGGTCCTGATATCATGGTAGTTAGATATAAATTACCTCTGTAACATAACCTCAAGGTGTCGTCGTGGTCCTGATATCATGGTAGTTATATATAAACTACCTCTGTAACATAACCTCAAGGAGTCGTCGTGGTTCTGATATCATGGTAGTTAGATATAAACTACCTCTGTAACATAACCTCAAGGTATCGTCGTGGTCCTGATATCATGGTAGTTAGGTATAAACTACCTCTGTAACATAACCTCAAGGAGTCGTCGTGGTCCTGATATCATGGTAGTTAGATATAAGGTACCTCTGTAACATAACCTCAAGGTGTCGTCGTGGTCCTGATATCATGGTAGTTAGATATGAACTACCTCTGTAACATAACCTCAAGGTATCGTCGTGGTCCTGATATCATGGTAGTTAGATATAAACTACCTCTGTAACATAACCTCAAGGTATCGTCGTGGTCCTGATATCATGGTAGTTAGATATAAACTACCTCTGTAACAGAACCTCAAGGTGTCGTCGTGGTCCTGATATCATGGTAGTTAGATATACAACTACCTCTGTAACAGAACCTCAAGGAGTCGTCGTGGTCCTGATATCATGGTAGTTAGATATAAACTACCTCTGTAACATAACCTCAAGGAGTCGTCGTGGTCCTGATATCATGGTAGTTAGATCTAAACTACCTCTGTATCAGAACCTCAAGGTATCGTCGTGGTCCTGATATCATGGTAGTTAGATATAAACTACCTCTGTAACATAACCTCAAGGGATCGTCGTGGTCCTGATATCATGGTAGTTAGATATAAACTACCTCTGTAACATAACCTCAAGGTATCGTCGTGGTCCTGATATCATGGTAGTTAGATATACAACTACCTCTGTAACATAACCTCAAGGAGTCGTCGTGGTCCTGATATCATGGTAGTTAGATATAAACTACCTCTGTAACATAACCTCAAGGAGTCGTTGTGGTCCTGATATCATGGTAGTTAGATATAAACTACCTCTGTAACATAACCTCAAGGAGTCGTCGTGGTCCTGATATCATGGTAGTTAGATATAAACTACCTCTGTAACATAACCTCAAGGGATCGTCGTGGTCCTGATATCATGGTAGTTAGATATAAACTACCTCTGTAACATAACCTCAAGGAGTCGTTGTGGTCCTGATATCATGGTAGTTAGATATAAACTACCTCTGTAACATAACCTCAAGGAGTCGTCGTGGTCCTGATATCATGGTAGTTAGATATAAACTACCTCTGTAACATAACCTCAAGGAGTCGTCGTGGTCCTGATATCATGGTAGTTAGATATAAACTACCTCTGTAACATAACCTCAAGGGATCGTTGTGGTCCTGATATCATGGTAGTTAGATATAAACTACCTCTGTAACATAACCTCAAGGAGTCGTTGTGGTCCTGATATCATGGTAGTTAGATATAAACTACCTCTGTAACATAACCTCAAGGTATCGTCGTGGTCCTGATATCATGGTAGTTAGATATACAACTATCTCTGTAACATAACTTCAAGGGGTCGTCGTGGTCCTGATAGCATGGTAGCTAGATATACAACTACCTGTGTAACCAGTCCCTTTCATCGTTAAAGTTGTGAAGATGGACAGACAATGCAATGGCTTAGAGTTTGAAGATATCATATAATCAGAAGTCGTAAAACGAGGAAAGACGGAAAATGCAAGGGGTAATCAAAAGCCGTAAATCAAAGATAGACGGGGAAATAACAAGGAATAATCACTGACACCAATACAACGGACTGTATCGACACAAATGAAGGATTTTTGAAAGTGGCTTAATACAATAAGAATCATAATGATGAGTCATAATCCAGAGAAAATTGATTGATTGATTGATTGATTGATTGATTGATTGATTGATTGATTGATTGATTGATTGATTGATTGATTGATTGATTGATTGATTGATTGAAGAAATGATGTTTAAAAGCACTACTTTCAGTTTCAATTCTAGTTCATAGTATATGATCATTTCTACTTTCGAATCGGCGTCGAGTCAAATCGATGACTATAAATCTGGTGTTTGCTGTTTTTCCGCAACGGAACAACATTATAGAATGAAGGTAAAGACTGTTGACTCTGAAACAGGGTATGTGTCTGAGTGAAACGACATGTCTACATGTGGGTTGTTGTATCACTGTCTACCACACACTCATGTCTAAATAGTACAAACATGACTGAGCTCTTTTATTTAGCGCAAAATAGCGAATTTTCTACGTATGTCATTGCAAGTTAATTTTTTATTAGATGACGATATCTGTCTTTGTATTTTACTAGACCAACACACTGAATTGCATTTTTATAATAGTAGTTTCACTGAAAAAAACAGTTCGCAGGTAGATTAGTCGTTCTACTGAGACAAATTATCTTGACCCCAAGCAATAAGTCCACTTCTTACACCCTGATGCTGCGTGCTATGTTTGAAAACAACCCATTTAAAACATTTTTCCGAAGTGAAGATATTTTCGAAATTGACCAACCAGAAACAAGAATCGCCTACGGCAGCTATATTTGTTAACGGATCGAAACAGAATGAGCAATCTTAATAGAGAACCTTCCATTGATGATTCCTACAAAGCTTCTGTTCATGTTGGCTAAGCCGTTTCATCGGAGAAGATTAAAATGTTAAAAGTTTGCAGACGGCCGACGACAGACGACAGACGATGGACGACGGACGACGGACGTCAAGTGGTGGCAAAGGCTAACGACCTGGTGAGTTAAAATGATGAACAACACGGACTGTACCAAAAACCCAGGAGTGAACCCATGTATTCGTGAAGGGTAATCAGTTCATATTTCTTATAAGAAATTTATCGTGTAAACAAATGTTTTTTTTCCAGCCTACCTACTTACATATACGCTTTTTTTCAAGACTGTTAAAGTGAAAATACGGCTATTTTTCCCTTTAATATAAAAAATGAAAAACAATTCTCATTTCGATTAAAATATTTTCCATTTGTTGCTATTTATATTCTATTTATTATCACTGTTCATATTTGTTTTATATTATAAATAAATTAGTATCTTGTAACAATGATTCTCGGTTCCAATCTATCATAGTAGTTTGTTTTTGTATTCTAATCGATGTTATTCTAGGTGTTCAGGCATAATGTTTATGTTTTATTCTAGGTGTTTTTTTTCAAGACTCTTAAAGTGAAAACACGGGTATTTTTCCCTTTAATATACAAAAAAATAATATTTTTTCCTCATTTCGATTAAAATATTTTCCATTAGTTGCTATTTATATTCTATTTATTATCACTGTTCATTTTTGTTTATATTATAAATAAATTAGTATCTTGTAACAATGATTCCTTGTTAGTTCCAATCGATGATAGTGGTTTATCTTTGTATTCTAGGTGTTCAGGCATAATGTTTATGTTTTATTGTTGATGAGTGAGTGATTGTTGCTTAGCGCCAACTCAACAATTGTTCAGCTATATCATGGCGAGAACATGTTAATTTTCAATGAAATGATGACGAGGTTCACTTTGCATTGGATCAACACGCTTAGTTGGATTTTTATTGTGCTAGCTCACTGAAAAAAAGCAGTCCGCGGATAGACATGTCGCCCCACTCGGACACATTATCCAGATTCCGAGGCACCAGTCTCTGTTTTTTATCCTTCGTAGTGCGTGCATAGCGGAGAAGCAGCAAATACCAATTGTATTGACTTTAGATTGACCCGATCGGTCCTCGAATCCACGATCTACGGCACTCGAGACGAGCACGCTAACCATTACACCACCGATGGAGTTTTATTGTTTATGATCCCGAAATAAAGATATACAGGTTCTAATATCGGGAGAGATAGAATATCATGAAATCTGAGATCCTCAAGGGAAACATTAAAATCGTCTCGGATTTTACGATCTTGCACATTTCACGGTGCTTGATTCTTTTTCTTATCCCTTTCTACCGTGTCAATGTGTGTTCACTTTTTGTAAATAAAAGATTACCTCCCCTTGACCAAATTCTAAGTAAAGTTGTTCCAGAAATTGCGAATCGTGGGTCATATATTATTTTTAGTTATTTATGGCTGTTGTAGTAGCATTTAAGGATACGTTCCATATAATTTATTTTGAAATACATTTAAAATACAGGCAAGACACGGGTGTATATCGATAAATCAACAACTTACTTCAGCAGTGGGAAACAATTTTGTGGGAAAACGCTCGTGTAGCTTGGCTTACTAATGATCCTAGCTAAGATAGAAACATATTTTTCACCAAATTAACCAACTACGTTTTCCAAGGATAAGAAAAACGAATCTGAACATGGTTAAAAAATATATGACATGAGCAAACTGTTTACAACTCTTCATAGTTCTTTGTCGCATTTTTTACACACGACTGAAAGTCTACCTGAAATGACCTCGACTTAAAATTATACCAGGAATCTGACCTATCGTGCTATTGGTTCCATTCGGTGATGATGCCGAATCTGTAAATGTTACAGATGAATCATCGTATATTTTTACAACTGTTTGATAATCTGTACCTCTGAAGCAAGTATTACCCTTTATGTTTAATTTTATCGTGTACGTAATATTTTTCAAGATTCGTAACGGTTCTGTAAGGTCAATTGAGTACGATATTTTTCCTGGAACAGAATTGAGCTTTGTACTTGTCGAACCTAGAGGAGTAGAATCATTTAAGATGTTGATGTTGACGTCATGTTGTCCAGAACATTGTTGTGACCCAAATACAATGATCCCTAAAATGTAACAGTCACAACTTGTGGTGAAATTAAGACAATCGTCTGCTCCACGGTGGCCCCATGAACCACTTTTCACATGTGATTGACATCTCCATACCTCCTTCTTAGAATTAGAAAGCCGCACAATTGATGGAAACGTATTGATTGGTTTGTCATGAAAAGACTGGAATATTTCAACCTTTTCCACCAATGTAAGTACGTTCTTTGTAGAAACTTCGTTAGTAAAATATTTCCGTTCCATGATTGGGAATCTTATAAGGTATATCAAATCTCCCAAGACCTTCCGTAATTGTTCATCATTACTGGTTACGTGCTGTTCTTCATAATCAGTCACGTGTTGTTCTTTGATACCAGTCACGTTTAGTTCATCATAAGCAGTCACATGTTGTTCTTTGTTAGCAGTCACGTGTTGTTCTTCATCACCAGTCACCTGTTGTTCATCATTACCAGTCACGTGTTGACCATAATTAGCAGTCACGTGTTGCTCTTCATTACCAGCCACGTGTTGTTCTTTCCTGCACTGTTGTTCCGCCCACTGTATCATTTTTTGATAAACAATCTCTTCTGTGCATAACAACTTCTCTGACTCAATAATTAACTTAGCACACCCCGAGGACAAGCCAACAAAACTGGTTGATTCAAGGCAAGATTTTCCATGAGCAAATATAAATTGTAAGGCATCTTCTTGCAAATCTTCTAAGTGAAAGCTATGTGCTGTCTGTAGAACCATACAGGCATTATCATCATTGATGTTTGCTGCTAAGAACCTCTTGCATTCAATCTTGATAACGTCAAACATGTACTTCTCAGAGGCGTACATTAATCCGTTGACATTGTCCGCTGTTACCTCTATGTTGTCTGTGTAGATATACCTTAAATAATAATAACAAGTATCTGTTAACATTGACTGTTCTTACCTCTATGTTATCTAGATATACCTTAAATAATAATAACAAATATCTGTTAACATTGACTGTTCTTACCTCTATGTTATCTAGATATACCTTAAATAATAATAACAAATATCTGTTAACATTGACTGTTCTTACCTCTATGTTATCTAGATATACCTTAAATAATAATAACAAATATCTGTTAACATTGACTGTTCTTACCTCTATGTTATCTAGATATACCTTAAATAATAATAACAACTATCTGTTAACATTGACTGTTCTTACCTCTATGTTATCTAGATATACCTTAAATAATAATAACAAATATCTGTTAACATTGACTGTTCTTACCTCTATGTTATCTATATATACCTTAAATAATAATAACAAATATCTGTTAACATTGACTGTTCTTACCTCTATGTTATCTAGATATACCTTAAATAATAATAACAAATATCTGTTAACATTGGCTGTTCTTACCTCTATGTTATCTAGATATACCTTAAATAATAATAACAAATATCTGTTTACATTGGCTGTTCTTACCTCTAACAATCTTCTGTATGTAAGGGTTGGCATTTTACTCAAATGTGCTGTGAAAAACATTTGCATGACCATATCATTTCACCAAGAGAGGTGGTTTGGGTCCATAAAACTAGTTTAACCCCGCCATTTTCTTTTATTGAAATGTCTGTGCCAAGCCGGGAAAGTGTGCGGTCGTGTACTTGTGTCCTAGGAGTACAAATGTACCCATTTTGCTTTTTTCGATATTTGACTTTCGAATTGCTCACAGTGTGGTATTTTTTACTTTTTATTTTGTTCTTTTAGAAATCAAACGGAATAGATATATCATATATATTTGTGTATATCTACTTACGTTAAAATGTCGTTAAAGATGTCAGCTTCAATATCCGGTATGGATACAGCTGCCTTTTCTGCCATTGGTCCCTCAAACATACTGTAGAATACGGGACTAGCACTCGCCAACATAAACTTGTGCGATTTGATTGGTGCCTTGGTAGATCCTACACGGAATGTCACGTCACACATTAGCTGATGGTTTAACATATGTTGCAAACGATCAGACAATGTCTTCCCAAGCTGCCAGTCATCCGCCATAGTGGTAATTATTAATTGGTAGCTCTACAAGTATCAAAATGAAGAAATTAAAAGCAATTGATAACAATCAGTTATGCAACAAAAAAAGACAATACCAGCGCAGAGTACTAAGGTCAGTATACGAACGCAGAGTATCCATTTTAGAAGATAAACGCAGAGTACCCATCAATTACACTTGCTGTGAAATAGGCCAGAAAAACATGTCAAATGATCGCTTTTCTACCTGTTTCTAAAGCTCTTAGATATAAATTTGATATTTTCCGACAATATATTCTATATTTAATTTAATTCTTATCTACATGAACTTGATATTTTACTTCAATTATCCATCATATATACACGAGTTCCCTTTAAGGCGGGCAAAATGGGTCCTCATTCATGATTGACTGATTGATTGATTATCTTTATTTCCTCCATATTTGAACAGTTACATTTATAAATGAAATTAACAAAACAGTATAAATGATCAAACAAAACAATAAAGACTTACAACTAGAACATATATACAAACAGATAAAACTACCAGACTTCAGATACAGTATAACACAGTATAATATTTAGTGTCCAAGATTAAAAGTATTAAATTGTAATACATGGTTTATGTTGTAACACTAAAAAGTTATATACTTAAGTCCGTTGTCATTCCCATTGTTCTTCCTAGACCGGATACCCTTTAGCTCGTCGTATGGCAAATAAAATTGGGAATGTAAAAATGTACCTTTGGACATTATCGGTTCGAGAATAACGGCATCGAATATACCTTTGTAGATTATAAACCAAGATCGAGAATGCCGGGGTCGATTATAGCGTTGGAGATTATAAACCTAGATCGAGAATACCGGGGTCGATTATAGATTTGGAGATTATAAACCAAGATCGAGAATGCCGGTGTCGATTATAGATTTGGAGATAATAAGCCATGATCGAGAGTGATGGGGTCCATTATAGCTCTAGAGATTATAAGCAAAGATCAAGACTGACGAGTCGATTATTGCTTTGGAGATTATCAGCCAAGATCGAGAATGACGGGGTCGATTACAGCTTTGGAGATCATAAACCAAGATCGAGAATGACGGGGTCGATTATAGCTTTGAAGATTATAAGCCAAGATCGAGAATGAAGAGGTCGATCATAGCTTTGAAGATTATAAGCCAAGATCGAGAATGACGGGGTCGATTATAGATTTGGAGATTATAAGCGAATATCAAGAATGACGGGGTCGAATATACCTTTGTCGAGTATAAGCCAAAATCGAGAATGACGGGGTCGAATATAGCTTTGGAGATTATAAACCAAGATCGAGAATGACTGGGTAGATCATAGCTTAGGAGATTATAAGCCAAGATCGAAAATGACGGGTCGATTATTGCTTTGGAGATTATAAGCCAAGATCGAGAATGACAGGGTCGATTACACTTTTAGAGATTATAAGCCAAGATCGGGTAAGATAGCGGCAGGTGTAAACAGGTAGATAGAAGGGTCCGATTTTTTTCTCTGAAAAATCATATTGTGTGATGATATACGATACCAATTTTATTTGAAGGATTGTGGAAAAGTTTCTCTGAGTACCCATGACAGAAAACCAGCACGTCATGACACAATCGTAACTACTCGGCCATTCTCGCTACCCTGCAAATAACCTCGTATGCATTAGGCGTATAAATCGCACTACTTTTCACATGTCAGTTACATGGTAGTTTGATAAAGTTATATTTTAAACAATTTTCTATATTTCAATTAAAGTTTTAATTAGTTTTGTATGATTAGATTTTACTTAGTATGTCTTCCATATTGGATTTTCGTGGACTATATTTGTGTGCTGCTTAACTTAACTTCCGGCCAACAATTTAAGAAGAATTTCTACTATGTACGTACGAAGTTATTTGCAGGGTAGCGAGAATGGCCGAGTAGTTACGATTGGTCATGACAGCTACCATGAATTGACGGTCAACCCACCCCCGATGCAGTGTGCTATTGTGTCAGGTCCCTTAACATTTCTTGTTAAAGACCAATGTGACAAATAAATCAGAATAATAAATCGCATATTATTTATTTACCGTAAGTCAACAATATGAGTTTACTATTTTACTTTATCTTGCAATTGCGTGATTTTGAGTACTAATAAAGGGAGGCAAATAAACATCAGTCTTTGATCTAATACAGATTCATGTAGAGCTACAGTAATAGACGGTAAGAGTATAAGCGCTGACGTCAAGAGGACACCATTGAAAATTATTATAACGACGATTGTTTCACCTATTTTCAGACAATATGCCAGTTGTTTTGGACATTTTGATATTGCTGGATAAACACAATATAGGTACATTGTCGTTAAATATAACATGCATTTGCACTTGCTGTGAAACAGGTTAGAACAGATCGTCAAAGACTCGCTTTCTACCTGTTTCTAAAGCTCGTACTGTATATAAATTTGATAATTTCCGACCATGTACGTATATTGTATATTTAATTTAACCCTTGTCTACATGAATGTGATGTCTTACTGTAATTATTCATTATATACACGAGTTTTCTTTAAGGCGGACAAAATGAGTTCTCTTTTATGTGAAGTTCAATAGAAATAGCAAAATTTTCTCAAAATCTGGTCAAAATGTTTATGTTGTAATATTAAAATTAAAGTTATAAACTTTAATCCGTTATCATTTCATTGCTCTTCCTAGACCGGATACCATTTTGCTCGTCGTAGGGGAAATAACTCGTAATTTGTTTTAATATAATATAATATATATAAAATTTGTTACTAAATTTGGGAATGTAAACATGTACCTAAGGGCATTATCAGATTGAGAATGAATAGGTCGATTATATATTTGGAAGTTACTGATCAGGCCGAGGATGAAGGGTTGACACTGTATGCATTGAGTTCAAGAATATCGGGGTCAAATATATTTAGTACATAACATACGAAAATGCTGTATTTTGATTGGTTGATCAGTGTGTACTATTTTTAACAATACTCTTGACAACGGGTGACCATGTCTAGCGACGGAAGCTAGACCAGTAACAAACGATTTCCCGCGGGCACTTTACCTGTGTCATAGATTTTCTCGCGTAATTTTTATATATTTTTGTCAAGATGTATCTCCCTTAGTGAGGAAACTACAAGTCATAAAAACTGAAAACAGATCTAAATCACTTTCAGTTACCCAGCATCTGACCTCAGTAACTGCAATGTTACCATTTATTATCAACAGTAATTAATTCATACAGAAATCTTCCATTTCAACATATTGAACTAAAACTGGCTACATGTACTTTTCTTCTGAAAAATGACAAAAAGATGTGATTTGTTGACTTTCAATTTTTTGTAAAACAGGTAATTATTATAATGTTACTTTGTAAATTTTGTTATTATTATTATAATGCTGAATTTTATAGTCTTTTGCTTTTTCTAGAAGGGAATGTTCTGTACAAAGCATATTATTGTTTTCTCCCTCGAGAACAGTTTTATTATAGTGTTGTCTGGTGAGGTATAGTGCCCTCGTCGTGTCGTTGGCTGGGGCACTATACAACAACAGACAACACTATAGGATAACAGTTCCTCAGGAGTAGACAATGATATAATAATATACCTTTTTTCGTCTCCCTAATATATATACTAAAGCTTAGCTAGGTTCATCAAATACTTACTTGTGTTTACAATACTGATCAATATTCTACTCTATTTTTAGAAACGAAAGTAGAAATGAAACCATAATTCCCATCAATTCATATAACTGTTTTATTGCACAATCAAGGAAGAATCTAAAATAAAGTTAAATTTCAGGATGAACTAATATATATTTTATCCTTGCACGGTAATATAATATGTGTGTACGAAACACGTACGTTGATTGACATTCGGACCACAAACGACAGTGGCCGGTAACATTCATGGCATGAAATGACCCAAATCCATATATATATATATACAGTATTATTACTTCGTATAGGTTTCTGTAGTGATATTTGGTACTGTAATATTTGGATATATTACCGGGGTAATATTTTGGCATATTACCTGAACAATTAGACACTCAGTATAATAATGATATTAATGTGTCCAGGTAATATGCCAAAATATTACCCAGGTCTGAGAGACATGTTACCTTCATTATTATATACTTACCAAGTATATATAATAGTATATAGAGATTTGGGTTGTGGATAGGCATTTTGGGTCATTTCGTGAGATGATTATTTCCGGTTCCCCTGTACCTCAAAATAACAAGAACTGTTCAATAAGAAAATAAAAAAAACACTTTTCACGAAGAATAATCTTCATATTATAGGATTATGTGAAAAATTGCCGAGTTGCCGTTAAGCAACAATCACTCACTCGCTTACAACCACTTCCATTATATATTTATTTGTACTTACAGTTTTGAACAAAGATATATCGACTTCACAGCGTTTTTATCAAAAACGAAAGTAGGAATGAAACCAAGATTTCCATTACATCATTTTACTATTTTTAGCTGATAATCATTAGCTTAAATTTGTGTCATGTGATATACACGTGCTAATTTCAAATATCTATAATTAGATCAAATGAATTTGATAACAACAAGGACTAGGTAACACAACCCTCAGTTAAATTTAAATGTCAATTAAAACTCAATTCATCCTGTGCCAAGTCAGGGTCATTACGGTTTTCACAGTTTTCCGATTGTTGACTGGTTTTGTCTGTTTATATAATTATATAATTATGAGTTTTGACTTTCCCTTTGTAAGATTGTTCGAAGTTCGGTAATTTTGTTATTACCCTTATTCATTTAGAATGCACATTAATTTAATTTTCGCTTAAAAATTACACCTTCCCCCTTTTTTTTTTATTTTATCTTTTTTTCTTAAATTTACCGAGAATGTACATTCATTTAATTTGTACTTAAATGCTCTACATTAGGTCACATGCACTTGAGGTAGGGAATTACACCCCTCCCCCTTTTTATTTAACTTTTTTTTTTACATTTTTTTAATTTTATCTCTTTGTCATTTATTCATGTGTGATTAACGATTGAATTACCGCAGGTTAAACATTTGTTACTCAACATGAGAGCGAAGGAAAACAATCAGATTTATTTAAAAAAAAAGGGGGGAGGGTGGTTTACAATTATACAGAGTGCATTATATAATCTTATTTAACAATAAATCATCTTTACAGTTAAATTAATATTTATATGGACGATTATTGATCTATTTAAACTGTATTTAGATATTTTCTGTGATTTCACTTTTTCTAATTTTTCACGTTAATTAACACATCGATGGTTATTTGTGTTTATTGTACACAATTAATATTAATATTTAATTAGAAATGTACGTACGTTTATGCTATTATTAAGTACAACATTATATGTATTTTAATCTTATAACAATATTTATAGCTGGGGCGGTCGTGGTCGTGATCGTATGGTAGTTGGATTTACAACTACATGTGCAATCAGTGCCTATCACTACTAACGTTGTGAGTTCGAATCCCGTGTTGATGTAGATGATTCTCCTCCTATAAAGCAACGCGCATGCTGTCTTAATTCATTGAAACTTGAGTGAATGAGTGAGTGATTGTTGTTTAACACCAACTCAGCGATATCATGGTGAAAACAAGTTAATTTTCAATAAGCTTATGTGGATGTTTATAGTGCTATCTCACTGAAACAACAATCAGCGAATAGACATGTCGCCCCACTCGGACACATTATCCTGATTCCAAGCCAACCTGTCTTAGCTCTTTCTCCTTTATGTTGCGTTCTTAGTGAAGAAGCAACAAATATCACTTGTATAGTCTTTGGTTTGACCTGACTGGGGCTCGAACCCACGATCTACAGACGAAGTGAGCGTGTTAATCATTACATCACAGAAGAAACAAATTGATTATCTTGGTAATATGGATAGCTGAGACTTTTAGTAGATTGTTACTTGCCAATCTGATTGTTAATCTGTGTGATATTATCTTGTCACCATTGATTATTAATGATGATGATGTGATTTTTGGGTTTAAACGCCACTTTCAACAATATTTCAGCTATATCATGGCGACCAGTTTTAGTGGTGGAAGAAGTCGGAGTACCCGGTGAGAACCAACGACCATGGGCAAGCAACTGGTAAACTTTATCACTTGCTGTTGATAGTCGAGTGCACCCGTTTTTGTAATTTACAAAGCCGGGCGCGAACCCATGCCGTATTGTTGACATGCCTGTATGAGTTGTTATTTAATCCAACTACCTAACTCATTGAGCTTGTATGTGTTGCTAGGTAATCCAACTACCCAACTCATTGAGCTTGTATGAGTTGCTAGGTAATCTAACTACCTAACTCACTGAGCCACCCGGGTAAGAGTGATGTTTGTCTTGTCATTATTGATTATTAAGGAAACATACCGTTGGTCAATGGCATTTAAAACATATAATTGCTAAAGTGGGCCCAATAGTCTGATTCCTTTATCCTACGTATAACACACAGCTGATGATATGTTTAGGCATTATTGATTTAAACAGCATATTTTGTTTTAAATTTGGTACTATTGTCCATCCGTTAACTTTGTTTGTAACTATGGTAACAAGACGTGTGCTACTAGTGGAGTAGGAACAGCCTACCCTTCCGGTGCACCTGAGTTCACCGCGAATTTTAGTGGTGCTTAGGTTACTAGATCTTTAGCTTTTTGTGCAGTATATTTAATAAGATTTGATTTAACACTTTCAGAATATAATAGAATATAATTTTTAATGTAGTTCATTCTCAATTTTCTTGGAATAATTTGAAGTATTTCCCATTTTCAAATAATTTACAGTTTCTTTATGAAATTTTTTGTATTAACTTTATTTACATAAGTAAGTACAATACTACAGCGATACACAATACAATATGACAGAAAAAAAAGATAAAGCGGAGATAACTCTTAAGTTGTAAATTCATCAAGATTACATGCAGCAAGTCACTGACAAGACTTTATCACATAATGTTGTATCGAGTACACCTCGCCATGAGCAGGATTCGAACTCACAACGTTAGTGGTAATAAACACAGATTACATAAGTAGTTGTAAATCCAACTACCATACGATCACGACCACGACGGTACCACACATGATGTGAAACCATACATCAATAACTATAGCAACCTGACAATATTGAGAAAACGAAAGAGAACAGAAATAAATATAAATAATTCCGCATTTAAAACAGAACACACTTAGCTGGTAGTCATTTCAGATCTTGTCTGTAATAAACAAGATGGATTTCTAACATTTGTTCATGAACATTAATAATTAGGCAAAACTTAACACTTTACAGATCTATATGCTGGACAAACAAGTACGAAATGATATTCATCCTCAGCACAATTCTTACTACAGCAACAGCATAAGTAACAAATACATTTTGAGATTAGGGGCCGTGATTATATGGTAGTTGGATTTACAACTACCTATGCAATGAGTGCCTATCACCACTAATGTTATGAGTTAGAAACCCGCTCATGGCGTGGTATGCGCGATACAGCATTATGTGATAAATATATGTCGGTGATATGCGATATGTCGGTGGTTTTCACCGGGTACCCCGGTTTTCTCAACAAGTAGAACTGACCGCCACGATATAGCTGAAATATTGTTGAAAATGGCATTCAACACCATAACCTCATCCTTAACCCTAGCCATTTTAAGGTTGAAAGGGGAAATAAAAGTCATTAAACAAGTTTATTTCTTATAAGTATGTTGTATAATAATTCCAGGAATTTGTCCCCGTGTTTCATTGGTACTGTTTGTTGATGATAATGAAGAACTTAAAAATGCTACAGATAGTTCATTCAATGCTACAATATCGTTATATGAGTCTCCAGAAAAAGCTGTAGGTCCTTCCATGTTCAGTTGTATTGTGTATCGAGTATTCTTTTTCACGAGAAGATGCTTATCAAACATAACTGTCCCCTTTCTGAACATAAAACTGTTTTTATAGACCTCAACACATCAGAAGATTTTAGAATAGTAAGACTTATATCGTGCTTTCCTGAATAAGTTGTTGATCCAAACACATTTATTCCTAACATGATGCAATCAAGGTTTGTGGTAAAATCAAAGCAGTCGTTACGTCCATCATGTGTCCACTGTCCTGAATTATCAGCTTCACATCGGAGACATACCATATTTCACCACTTGGTTGGGAACAAAGCGACCTCGTAACTCGGTAAACCTTTTTTGGAAACTTTCTCAGTAAAATATTTTCGTTCCATTATTGGAAATCTGACAATATTCAGCAAATCTCCTCAGACCTTTCAGATATTTTCATCATTTATAGGCAGATTTTGATCATGACATCTGTTTGTACTCCATTCTATGATTTTTTCATAAATAATCTCCTCTTTACACATTAGATCATCTGATTCTATGACTAATCTTAGACACTCTGGTGACAAGCTGAGGAAACTTTTTGATTCAAGACAGGGTTCACCCTATTTGAAATGAATTTAAGAGCATTCGTCTGTAGATCGTCGAGATGTAAATAATGTATTTGAATAGAGAGGGACTAGTAAGTTGTAAAAACTTGTTCTCAATCCATTTGAATAGATATTGAAAATAAAATCATTATAAAGTAAGTAACGGAATATAACCTCAATAACGCTCTATATTAAAACAAATGACCCGAACTCATCAGTAATACGATGGGTGCCACTAGTGGAGCAAGAACTGTTTACCTTTCAGGAGCGAATGAGTTCACTCTTGGTTTTAGTAGGTTTAGTGTTGCTCAATCTCTAGTTTTCCGTGTAGTGTTTTGTAGATCATTGGGTGACCTTTTTTCACCTTTGGCTATTGTATGGTCTGGCTTCTGATTACCCTTTTGTTATCTTCAAACTTTTCTTCGTTTGCAAGGGACAAAATTCAGTCAATATATTTGGAAATAGTACTCCCCCCCCCCCCCCCCCCCCATTGTTTTTTCTTCGATCCTACATGAATGTGGCAGCAGCGACAAAGACAATTGGGAACGAGTGAAGATATATAATTTTAATTACATTGAAATTCAACCTGCTATACAAAAGATCGCATGATTTCTCAAATAAAAGATTGAGAATCTACTTACTTCCGCCTCTGGTATTTGTTTAACAAAAGCTATTGAGTGCAAATACGCAAATCACCAAGTCATTATCACGTGATCAATAGAATGTGAACCGATATGTTTTTTAAATCATTCAAGGTTAAGAGGAGTTTTTGAAAAATCTAATATTCTTCTGTTTGAAAGTAGAATATATTATGTTTGTTTTAATATTTTTAAATCCACTTCTTAAATACTGGAAATCCCTGTTTTCTGTCCTACTACTTACTGGATTTGATATCCGAGTGAAAAATCGTCATTAAATGACCCGAAAGGTCAGTAATGTGTAGAACATTTCTATCTTAGTTTTTTTATTTTCTGAAAATAGTGAGTGAGTGATTGTTGTTTAACGCCAACTCAGCAATTTTCTAGATATATCATGGT
Organism: Bathymodiolus septemdierum; assembly: GCA_963383655.1. NCBI lineage: Eukaryota > Metazoa > Mollusca > Bivalvia > Mytilida > Modiolidae > Bathymodiolus > Bathymodiolus septemdierum. The sequence goes on from OY726527.1 coordinate 56,349,570, forward strand.
GAGAACAAGTTAATTTTCAATGAAATGATGATGATGATGTCAGCTCTGTACTAGATCAACACGATTAGTTGGATTTGTATTGTACACTTTGATTTCATTGAATTGCCGTCAATTGATCAAATTCAACTGCTGATTGGAGATCATGTAGTTTATTTTAATGAAAATATAGGTAATATTTTGGATACAAATGTCAAGAAATACTTAGAGAATATGGTATATCCAAGAGATCAGTACATATTAAACTCTTAAATATTAAATCAGTGATTAATTGTATAATTGTGTTGATGATTTCTTTGTTTTATAGCAAACTGTTATATCTTGAATATATTTATATACACAAAGAAAAAAGTTAAGCACCCCCTGATATATTAAAACATAATAAGTTACAATAAGTTTAGATTATAATATTTATATTGATTATAGTAAGACCACTGTTCCATTAAAAAGATGTGCTCACACAAGTGTGATCATTATGTCTAATATCGACTAGTCATGCACGTGAACCATGCCTCTCACGCATTACTCAAAATGTAGTATGTTCACGCTTCGAATTTGGGTATTTAAGTCCCATGTATCAAAAAATGTATTCATTCTCAGTAAGCATGGTATGACGGCGAATATCAGAAGCACAAAGATGGCAAATAATCGGCATGCAAACAACAGGGATGTCCTTCAAAGCTATTGGACGCCAGATGGGATGCAACTATACTGTAGTCTGCCGATTGGTGAGAAAACACACAAAAACCAACAATGTGAAAGACTTGGCAAGATCCGGCAGACCACGGGCAACATCTGATTGTGACGACAGGGCATTGCAGCGTTTGGTTAGATAGATGCCATTCGTAACCAGTTCCGTACTCAAACAACACTGGCTGCCCAATAGACGTATGTCAACAAGAACAGTTAAAAACCGTCTGAAATCAACGGGACTTAAGTCAAGGAGAGTCATCAAACGTCCACTGTTGGTAGACCGATATCGACGTACACGTTTGTCATGTTGTTTAGCATGAAGTGACTGGAATTTAAGGACATGGTGGCAAAATTCATTGGTCAGACGAGAGCCGGTTTCTGCTTCATGTAACCGACGGCCGGATGAGGGTTTGGAGACACTAAAATACAGCCTATGCCCCAAGTAACATCCAGCCAACTGTCCCTTACTGTGGAGGCTCAGTAATGGTTTGGGGGTGTATCTGTCGTAACTGCAAGCTGGAATTAGTCACCATACAAGGCAACCTAACTGGTGATCAGTACATCAGAGAAGTCTTGCAACTAGTTGTTGTCCCCCATTTCGACACCCACCCACTAGCTACAAGGCCTGTGTATATATGGATGACAACACCAGGCCTCATCGTTCAAGAGCAGTGACCGCCTACTTCCAAAGCGAAGCCGTGACTTCTGTTCCTTGGTCAGCCATGAGTCCGGATTTCAATCCCATAGAGCATATTTGGGACATGTTAGGCCGTCGTACAGGCTCGGGTACCTCCTGTGCAAAACATTCGTCAGTTGGAAGCAGCATTGCATCGGGAATGGCAGCAGCTATCATAACAGGACATCCGACGTCTAACTGGAAGGATGAGAGGCAGGATTGAGGCCGTCATCAAAACACGTGGGGGTTACACCCAGTACTGAACTTTGAACAATAGATGTCGTCAAGTGATTCATAAGTGACGTTTTGAAAGTGAAATGACAATCTTATCGTGCTTTTAGAACTGTGAAGGTCAATGCTTAAAATGGACACGTTTTACTGCAAAAACTGGCCTTGTGATATTGGGATTAAATATTCATTAAATTAAAAAATTTCGTAATTTTTTTTGTGATTTCTTACAGCCAATGCAATGTCCCAACAGGTCACCATTGCGTTCTTGAGATTATCTGGTCAGTAATCTCGTGATACTTGTCGCATCATTTGTCATTTCCAAAAAAACATGGGGTGCTTAACTTTTTTCTTTGTGTATATATTGATATTATTTTTTTGCACGATGTAAAAGATGAACTTTAAAAAAACATTTTTTTAAAGAAAAAGAAAAATGTTATGCATATATATATATATTTATATATATATAGTGCTAGCTCACTGATAAACAAGGGCCCGGGTGGCTCAATGAGCTAGGTAGTTGAATTACCTAATAACTCATACAAGCCTATCACCAATACGGCGTGGGTTAGCGCCCGCCTTTATAATTTGCACTCGACTCGCAGCCGCAAATGATAATGTTTACCAAATGCTTCCCCATGGTCGGTAGTACCTTCCGGGTACTCCGGCTTCCTCCACCACTAAAACTTGCCGCCATGATATAGCTGAAATATTGCTGAAAGTGGCGTTAAGCACAATAAATCAAATCAAATCACTGTTAAACAACTGTCCTCGGATAGGCATGTCCACCCCACTCGGACACATTATCCTGTTTTCGAGCCAACCAGTCTTTGCTCTTTCTCTTTAATGCTGCATGCTTAGTGGAGAAGCAACAAATACCAAATTTATGATTCCGAACCAACCAGTCTTTTCTCTTTCTCCTTAATGCTGCGTTCTTTGCGGAGAAGCAACAAATACCAATTTTATAGTCTTTGGTTGTTTCTTTTTTTTTCTTTTCCTTTTTTAATTTAAAAATAAATTTAAACCTGACATTTCGTAACTGATTTCATACATTTTAATGCTGTCTAACAATATGATTCTTACTTGTGAGAGGTCCGTGTTGCGCTTTTTTGTTTTATTTGTCTTCATTCTATTTCTTGTGTGCAATGTCACCTGTGTCCCTCTTGGTTGTCCGCCTTTGTGTGCCCCTACGGTTTTCTCTGGGTTGTCCACCCTTTTGTGTCCCTACGGTTCTCTCTGGTTTGTCCACCCTTGTGTGTACCTACGTTTTCTCTGGGTTATCCGCCCTTGTGTGCCTCTACGGTTTTCTCTAGATTGTCCGCCCTTGTGTGCCCCTACGTTTTCTCTGGGTTGTCCGCCCTTGTGTGCCCCTAAGGTTTTCTCTGGATTGTCCGCCCTTGTGTGCCCCTAAGTTTTCTCTGAGTTGTCCGCCCTTGTGTGCCCCTATGGTTTTCTCTGGGTTGTCCGCCCTTGTGTGCCCCTACAGTTTTTTTCTAACGTTTGTTAATTCCAAGGATTGACAATTGTATTGATAAGATCGGTCATAGCAAACTTTTCTGAGTAAATTAGATTTAATGATTGGGGATAAGATATTTACCACAACATATATCCGTTGTACTTGTTCCTGTTTCTGTCCGCCACTCTACACTGCTAGATCGAATCATTCTTTGACAACCTTTTGCTGAGCATGGCTTCTGTCTAATCCTTGATCATTGTGGGGTAATGGTGTTTAACGTGGCGGTCAGGTTTATTGGTGGAGGAAACGGAGAAAAGCACCGACCTACCGCAAGTCACTGACAAACTTTATTACCTAATGTTGTATCGAGTACATTTCCTCTGGCAAGATTCAAAATCGCAATGTTAGTGGTGATAGGTACTTATTGCATGTGTAATTATTTAATTGTTGGTGCTTAACGACACTTTCAGCAATATTTCGGCTATATCATGGCGACCAGTTTTAGTGGTGGAAGAAGCCAGAGTACCCGGAAAGAACCACCGACCATGGGCAAGTAACTGGTAAACTTTATCACTTGTAGCTGATTGTATAGGTAGTTATCAATCCATTTACCATACGGTCATGATCACGATAGCCCCTTGTCAGAGAAAACTCAGTGGAATATCATCTATTGTAACAAAAGAATGATTTATTTCAATATATTGTCATGTCGTTTGTTATGAATGATAAACAAAACAATGTTATAAGGATGCTACTGATCCCAGAGTTCCAAGAGGTTAAGTTGAAGTCACCATTGAGAAAGTTTAATGATCACCACTATGATGACTTGGTTGACCGCTATTTCGTATCTGTGTCACAGGTGACCACGGATATGTTCCACTTGTCGTAATCACATTCATGACTTATCACCGGTAGCACGACCTTCTGCCCCATTGGCGCAGGAACTGCTTGCTTTTTAACCCAGATTTTTAGTGATGTTCGTGTTGCTCGATCTTTAGTTTTCTGTACAATGTTTTGTAGATCGCTGGTTTTCATTTTGTTCTTTTTCTTCTGGTCATTGTGTTGTCTATTCTTTGATTTACGGCTTCTGATTACCCTTTTGGTATTTTCAAACTTTTCTTATAACATATTTCACTGGTTGATTTGTTGTTTTGATGATTGTATTGTATATATTGATAGCTGGGAATGGCACTTAACACACTGGTATGACTAAAGTTGTATGCTTTAATTCAGCTCAGACGAGGTGTATTCGATACAAATGTTTTTTTCCGTGCCCTCTGGATTCCTCCACCAATAAAGCTTACCACCACGATATTACTAACATATTGTTGAAAGTGGAGCCAAGCACTATAAGCCAATCAACCACTGCTATGAGACTTTTAGTAGATTGTTACACGCCAGTTTGATTGTTAATCTTGGTAAGAGTGATTTTTGTCATGTCACTATTGACTTTAAAGGAAGCGCACATGTTGTCAATGGCAGTTAAAATATATAATAGCTCAAGTTTGCCCAATTGTCGGATTCCTTTCTCCTGCATATAGAAAACAGCTGATGATGAGATTGGTTTGTAACTATAGTAACACGACCTGTGCTACTAGTGAAGCAGGAACTGCCTACCCTTCCAGTGCACCTGAGTTCACCCCGGGTTTTAGTGGTGTTAGTGTTGCTCGATCTTTAGTTTTCTGTGTAGTATTTTTATTCATTAATTATATATGATTTAATTTTCCATGCCGCAATTAAACAAATAACACATTTTTTTGTAAGCTTTTTAGATCTTGCCTGTAATAAACAAGATAGTTTTCTAACCTTTGTCAATGAACATTAATAATTTGCTAAAATAAATTACACCTTACAAATTTATATGCTGGACAAACAAGTACACAATTATATTCATTCTCTACCCAATTACAGCAACAACATTTTAAGATTAGGTGCCGTCGTGGCAGTGATCGCATTGTAGTTATGAGTTTAAAACCTGCTCATTGCGAGGTGCACTCGATACAACGCTATGTAATAAAGTATGTCAGTGACTTGTGACAGGTCAGTGGTTTTTTCCGGTACTCCGGTTCCTCCACCAATAAATCTGACCACGACGATATAGCTGAAATATTGTTGGAAATGATATTAAACACCATACCGCTAACCATAACCCTAGTCATTTTAAGGTTGAAAGGGGAAATAAAAGTCACTAAACAAGGTTATTTCTTATATATATATTGTCTAATAATTCCAGGAATCTGTCCTTGATTGTCAGTAGTCGAATTTGTTGACGATAATAAAGAACTTAAAAATGTTACAGATAATCCATTTAATGATACAATTCTTTCTTATGATTCTCCGGTAAAAGTGTTAGGCCCATTCATGTTCAGTTGTATTGTGTATATGATATTGCTTTTCACGTGAAGAGGTTTTTCGAACATAACTGGATATATTTGCCGTCCTTTTTATTTAATATAAATCTGTTTCTATAGACCTCAACACTTCAGAAGACTTTAAAACAGTAAGACTTATATCGTGCTTTCCTGAATAAGTATTTGACCCAAACACGTTTATTCGTAACATGATGCAATCAATGTTTGTGGTAAAATCCAGCCTGCTGCCAGCCCTTTAAATTGACAAGATGGGTGGCATACCAAATATTCTACATTTCGCCTCTTTGTTGGGAACATATCGATCTTCTCGTCATCGAAAGACTGATAAACCGTTAATATTTCGTCCACAGTCAGCAAACATGTTTTGGAAACATTCTCAGTAAAATAGTTTCGTTCCATTATTGGAAATCTGTCAGATTTTGATCTTAACATCTGTTTGTGCTCCATTCTATTATTTTCTGATAAATAATCTCCTCTTCACACGATAGATCATCTGATTCTATGACTAATCTTAACAGGTTTTAAACAGTGATGGATAACAGTTCACTCCAATATCGACAAAGCGAACAATTACCTCTAAGCAGTGATGTTCTCCGAGTACTCCGGTTTCCTCCACCAATAAAACTGAATGCCACGGATATTACTTAAATATTGCTGATAGTGACATTAAACACCATAACCCATTCCATTTTAAGGTTGAAAGGGAGAAATAAAAGTTACTAAGCGAGTTTATTTCTTAAATATATGTTGTATAATAATTCCAGGAATCTGTCCCTCATATTCATTGATATCGCTTGTTGACGGTAATGAAGAACTTGAAAATGTTACAGATAATCCATTTAATGATACAATATCGTTATATGATTCTCCAGTAAAAGTGCAAGGTCCTTTCATGTTCAGTTGTATTGTGTATCTCGTATCCTTTTCCACGCGAAGAGGCTTATCAAACATAACTGGATACATTTCCATTCCTTTTTCTGAATATAAAACTGTTTCTATAGACCTCAACACATCAGAAGACTTTAAAATAGTAAGACTTATATCGTGCTTTCCTGAATAAGTTGTTGATCCAAACACGTTTATTCGTAACATGATGCAATCAAGGTTTGTGGTAAAATCAAGGCAGTCGTTCTCTCCTTCCTGATTCCAATCATCGGAATGGTCAGTATCACATCGGAGACATACTGTTGCTTCCATAGTTCGCATCTTTGTTGGGAACATATCGACTTCTTCGCCATCGAAAGACTGATAAACCTTTAATAATTCATCCACAGTCAGCAAATTTTTTTTGGAAACATTCCCAGTAAAATATTTTCGTTCCATTATTGGAAATCTGACCAGATACAGCAAATCTCCTAGCACTTGTCTGATATTTTCATCATTTACTGGCAGATTTTGATCATGACATCTGGTTGTGCTCCATTCTATTATTTTTTCATAAATAATCTCCTCTTTACATATTAGATCATCTGATTCTATGACTAATCTTAGACACTCTGGAGACAAGCTGAGAAAACCTTTGGATTCAAGACAGTCTATACCCCTATCTAGAATGAACTTAGAGCATTTGTCTTTAGATCATCGAGATGGAAGTCATGTGCTTTCTGTAGGACAACACAGGCACGCTCTACGTCCACACCGGATTGTAGATAATGACTACATATATATTTTATTACGCGTAGCATATATTTCTCTAATCCATACATCAGCCCACTTATGTTAGTAGCATCGACTTCTATTCTGTCGCTGTAGATATAGCTGTAAAATTATGAAAAGAGAAAAGGCTTAATCAGTGATGGTTAGCAGCTGACACCAATATAAAAAAAAAATCACATCTAAACAGTGATGGTCAATAATTCCACTATTATCAACAAAACAAACAACCACCTCTAAACAGTGATGGTCAATAATTCTACCAATATTAACAAAACAAACAACCACCTCTAAACAGTGATGGTCAACAATTCCACGAATATTAACAAAACAATCACCTCTAAACAGTGATGGTCAACAATTCCACCAATATCAACAAAACAATCACATAATTTTCTCATAATTTGTAAATATTTGAACCTCGTAAAAATCAGACGATAATGTTATAGCAGTAATTGCTACAATATTACAAATTTTAAACAGGTTATGTCGGAAAATGTAAAAATGTAATTATATGTATTGAACGCAATATTTTGTAGTTTTATAGTGTCTTAAAAGAGTTGTCAGAAGTACATTTAAGAGGTTTGGTTTATGGTGGTGAACGCCACTTTCAACAATATTTCAGTTATATCATGGCGGTCAGTTTTATTGATGGAGGAAACCGGAGTACTAGGAGAAAACCACCGAGTTGTGGCTAGTCACTGACATACTTTATCAGATACTGTTGTATCGAGTATATCTCGCCCGAAAGAGACTCGAACTCATAATGTGAGTGGTGATTGGCACTGATTGCACAGGTAGCTGTAAATCCAACTACCATACGACCACAATTTTCCTTAGATGAAAGATACCGCGTTTCATACAAAAAAGTACTTCGGTCAACGTTTTTACATGCCAACAAAGCTACAAAAGATTGCATTCAATTCTTATATGATCCACCGATGTACGTGATGCGATACAATAATTCTTACAGAAACAAATCAACACTTACTTCAAAATGTCTTTGAAAATATTGGCTTCAATATCAGGTATGCTGACGTCACCCGTCTCGGCCATTGGTCCATCAAACATACTATAAAATACCGGGCTGGCGCTTGCCTACAGAAATTTGTGAGCCTTGATTGGCGTTCTGTTGTCCCCAACGTAAAATGTGACGTCACACATCAGCTCATTTTGCAGCATGTAGTTGATGCGGTCTGGTAACATCTTTCCAAACTGCCAGTCTTTCGTTGTGTCCATACTTTTAAAAATAGAAACAATTGCAAAGATGAAAACATGTTTAGCAGTGCAATATTTATTCCCGTTACTGTGATGGTAAGGTGACGGGAATATTAAATGTGAATTCCTTAAAATTGTGTATGCTTGCTTATTACCTCTTCAAGAAAGGAATATTGTTACGACAGTAAATGTCGTGATCCAATCGGCAAACATCGAGTGATTCCGTTGATCTTCTAAATGGCGTGACATCGATATTTAATTTGTTCTCGCCATGATATAGCTGAAATAGAGGCTCAGCCCACTGAGCCTGTGTCGCTCACCTTTCATTCTGCTTTGAGAAAACTTTATACTGAGCCTTCCATAGGTGCTTCCTACCAAATTTTGGTTCATTCGGCTACTCGGTTTTAGAGGAGAAGATTTTTTAGAAATAACTAGAAAAAAAAAATTGCCTATGGTGGCTATGCTTGATAACAGATCGGAACGAAATGAGCAATCTTTATAGAGGACCTTCCATAGATGCTTCCTATCAAGTTTCGGTTCCTTTGGCCATGCGTTGCAGAGGAGATTTTTTAGAAATTGACCAATCAGAAATAAGAATTGCCTGTGACAGCCATATTTGTTAACAGATCAAGACAAAATTAACAGTCTTTATTGAGGACCTTTCATAGATGCTTCTTGCCAAGTTTCGGTTCATTTGGCCAAGCGGTTTCAGAAGAGAAGATTTAAAAAAAAATCAACTAATCAGAAACAAGAATTGCCTGTGGCGGCCATGTTTGTTAGCGAATCGGGACGATAAGAGTACTCTTTATAGAAAACCTTCCATAGATGCTTCTTACCAAGTTTCGGTTCGTTTGGCCAAGCGGTTTCAGAGGAGAATATCTTTTAGAAATCAACCAATCAGAAATCAAAATTGCCTGTGGCGGCCATGCTTGTCAACGGATTGAGACAAAATGAGCAATCCTTATAGAACTATAAACGATATTTGGGATTCAAATAATTAACATTTTAAGTTTAATGATATATACAATGACAATGGTATATTACTAGACAGGAAAACTGCATCTTAGAAGCGATTTCCGAAAAGTACATAAAAGTATTAAAGGGTAAAACAGAAATAGTATCAGAATAAGGGTAATAACAAAATTACCACAGTCCGAACATTATATATAATACTAAACGTAGAGTTACCTTTGATATTAACGATAGCATACTATTTGTAAAAGAATGTATTAAAGATGGCATTAACCAATATAAATGTGATGAGTGTGAGAATTTATTTGAAGCTCGTTTTAATATTGACGACCAACTACTCTGGGAAACTTTCAAGTTAATAATTCGTGGTAGAACTATTTCTTACTCGTCTTTCAAGAAAAAAGAAAGAGACAAAAGGGAAAATGATCTTGAAAATCCCTTGCAGTTGGGACAGGAAAATAATACTGAGGAATTAAACAGAGTAGAGTCAGAACTAATAAAATTAAGGGAGGATAAAATTAGGGGAATTATTATGAGAACGAAAGCAAAATGGAATGTGGAAGGGGAGAGAAGCAGTAAATATTTCTGGAACTTGGAAAGAGACATTTTACTCAAAAAGCTATTCCTAAGTTAATTTTAGATAATGGCATTGAAATTACAAACCAGGATGATATTCTGACAACAAAAAATATTTTATGAAGCATTATATACCAGTAAAGGAACTGTAGTAAGTGATAACCATTTCATATTTTTTTATGAAAATAATCCTTTTATTAAATAATTGAACTTAGAAGAAAGTGAAGCTTTAGAGGGTGATATAAAACCAGAAGAAATGCTTGTAGCACTAACAAACATGAACAATGGAAAGTCTCAAGGGCTTGAAGGATTTACATCCGAGTTCTATAATTGTTTCTGGTCAGACTTAAAATACTTTGCTGTCAGATCCTTTAATCAAGCATATACCAAAGGTTACTTGTCAGTTTCCCAGAGACAATGAGTCATTACATGTCTTCCAAAAGAAGGAAAGTCTATATTTTACCTAAAAAACTGGCGCCCTATATCATTACTAAATGTGGATTACAAAATTTGTGCTTCTGCTATTGCGTTACGCTTTAAAAAGGTATTAACATATCTTATCTCTGATACCCAGATGGGTTTCATGAAAGGGCGTTTCATTGGTGAGTGTGCAAGACTGATGTGTGACATCATTGAAAAATGTGATGAAAGTAATATTCCAGGTGTCTTGATACTACTGGATTTTGAAAAAGCCTTCGATTCAGTAGAGTGGAACTTTATTCGCAAATCTTTCGAATTTTTGGGGTTTGGTCCTTCAATAATTCATTGGTTCGAAACATCTTATCATAATTCAGAAAGTTGTGTATTGAACAATGGGCATCTTTCAAAGAGTTTTAAAATAGAAAGGGGAGGCCGTCAAAGAGCCCCTTTATCCCCTTATTTATTTATTTTGTCAGTTGAACTACTCAGCGCTGCAATTAAATTTCACCCTCATATAAATGGAATAAAAATTGATGATTCTGAGTTTTTTTTAATTAGTAAGTATGCTGACGACTCAACTCTGATACTGGAAGATGACACACAATCTTTGAATCATGCTAATTTTTCAGCTATATGATGGCGAGAACAGGTTAAATTTCAATGAATTGCGATGAAGTTCGCTTTGTACTAGACCAACACTCTTAGTTTGATTTTTATCGTGATAGCTCACTGAATCAACAGTCCGCAGATAGACGAACGCTGAGTACCCATGCCAGAAGACCAGCACAGATACAGCTATTACCACCACCACCACCACCCCGGATATAGTGTGTTATTGTGTCAGGTCCTCCACATGTCTTGTTAAAGACCAATGTGAAAAATAATTCAAAATAATAAATCATATTTATTTAGTGAGTCAACAATATGAGTTTAATATTTTGCTTTATCTTGCGTTATGTGATTTTGAGTTCTAATACAGGGGGTCAAATAAACTTCAGTCATTGACCTAATAAAGGAGGCCAAATAAACTTCAGTCATTGACCTAATAAAGGGGGCCAAATAAACTTCAGTCATTGACCTAATAAAGGGGGCCAAATGAACTTCAGTCATTGATCTAATAAAGCGGTGACCGCTCGATAGTCCGAAGGTCCATTACTCCGAAGGTTCATTAGTCCGAAGGTCCGTTAGTCCGAAGGTTCATTAGTCCGAAGGTCCGTTAGTCCGAACGTTTTAAGGTCCATTAGTCTTATTTTTCGACCAAAGGATAGGTATCGAACAGTGTTGAATTGATTTAATATTCAGTCCTTTATCAAATTAAGTAAGAGAAGCAAGATACTCATATTCACATCCTGACTAAGCAGTGGTCTATCCAGGTGGGTTGTAGGCTGTACGCCCATCTTTTGCTAGCAAAACAAAATGTGTAATCGGCAAATATAGGTAAAACTTAAAACATTTTGTTGAAAACACGCCAAAAATTGCACCAAACCCCTGTTTTGTAGTTATGGATCCAAGCATGCTAAGTCTGAAAAAAAAGAGAGAAAAAACCGCGTCGTCTCTGAAATATATGGAAATCATTCCAATGAAGTAAACCCTCCACTAAAACTCTGATCTTAACCAAATATGTTTAGCTTAAAACTTAAAAGATATTTATATATTAAAATTTTAAAGGATATCTAAATATTAGATTATTTTTAAGACCCGTTGTTGATCCAATTAACAACTCGGATTTTTTTGCTTAACAACAGTATCAACAAAACGGTGCTGATCGAAGATAGAGCTCTTCGTTTGTGACGTTAAGGGTGTCCTTCAGATTTGATGGTTTATCGGTTGTCAATGTTGCCCAACGGGCTTGCCACCTTTTGATTTCGGCTTTAAAACATAACTATGTCGCAACGTAAATCGGTTTTGTATGTGTCAAATATAATGTCTACGGTGTCTGGTGTTAGTCTAGGCAAGTTCATTGGTATCAAGTATTGTGCCTGGTATCTGCCGCCATTTTCAAGTAATCTCGCGGTAAGCTCTGTTATGTAATAGTTCATAAACGGGTAATACATAGATTGCTGCCAAAACTGGCTAGGGTTATCAGCGGAATGACCAGCTCGGTTGATCTGTCGGCCCGTTCTCCTTGGAATAGTCGGTAGAATTTCAAACTGATTAGCAATAGAAACGGCCATATCAAATAACGATCGAGTCCCACACAGTTTGGTCGTTTCGTTCCGATGTTAACTGATTAATAACAACTTCATTCTCTTTGACCACTTCTACCAGATCGCATATTAAACACGTTATAATGATTATTAATCATACTGAAAAAAAGGTACGGGTTAAACTAGAAAAAAACATCATTATTTCCTGCAATTTCGGTACTTTGTTGTTTTATACCTTAATTTCTAGTAACACTACTTTAAGATACATGTTTACACAAGGACGGAAAGAGGGATGGACGAACGCAGACCATTACTATGTCACTCCGTTGCTTCGCGGCGGGGGACAAAAAAGGTATACGGGTTGAATATGGGCGCACTACGTTTGAGCGCATTTTCAATTTTAAGTGTGTTACGTTTGAGCGCATTTTACCTGTGGTTTGCCTGGGGAATTTAATATCTAAAAATGTGAAAAATAGAAATAAAAATATATACACTTTATTATAAAAGATTACAGCACTAAAAAAACATATAAAAACTTCATAGGATATATTTAAAATGTTTTATGAAATAGATTTAAGAATGTTTAAAAATGTTTATAAAAGTAGCACTAAAATCTTACAAATCGGTTCTTGCGGAAAATTTAAATCCCATTGACTTCATGTAAGTTGCTCTAGAAATTTCTCCTGTCTCTAACCTACGGTATTGTTCTAAGGAAAACGCAAGTTTTTCCTTCTCGGTGCGCCTGACTGTAGCGGGGTTGTCAAGACCTCGAATTTTAATGTATGTAGTTGTCTGTATTTGCTTTAACACATCAATGAATACATATATACATGGGTGCGCAGAATAAAACTGATCATTGAAGTGACTGTGAAAACACTCCAGGCCATTGTTAATGCGCTTAGCTGTACTGGAAGGTTTTGAAGCCCACATTGTAGGAGGATATTTTGAGTTTTCGTCCACATAGGTTTCTAATAGTCAGAGAACTTAGAACGCCGTTCATTTGTGGGTGCCTCTGGTATCATCTCCTCTACAAAACTGTCTACGGTTTCATCAGGAGGTAGAAAGGGAAGTCCACAAAATTGGGATAGCCATTTACCAATTTCACTAGATTTATCTTTGTAGTCCTGTGCAAGACCAAGAGACTGAATTTGTCTATACCACGCTTGACCAAGATGAAGCCTACAACCTTTAATTTCGACTTCCCTGAATTCTTCTCTTAGAAAGTTAACCATTCCAAGTTCAAAATCAAGATTTATTTTCTTCGGCTCAAATATTTATAATAATTTCTTTTTTTTCTCAGGTAAATAATAAATAGCTAAGGTAAAATGCGCTCAATCGTGGATTTTTTGGCGCTCAAACGTAGGATATTTTGCCTTCAAATGTAGGACCAATGCGCTCAAACGTCGTGCAACGTTGAATATATACGTTTATTCAAACCAGAAATAACAGATTTCAAACGTATGGGTGGCCGACATTAGGACAAACGGACCTTCGAACTAACGAACCTTCGGACTAATAGACCTTCGGAATAACGAACCTTCGGACTAATGGACCTTCGGACTAACGCCACGCAACCAATAAAGCACTTCGGATACAGGATTCATGTAGAGCTACAGTAAGAGACCGTAACAGTATAAGCGCTGACGTCACAGAGGACGCCATTGTAAATTATTGTAACGACGCTTGTTTCAGCTATTTTTAGACAATTTGGCAGTTGTTTGGACATTTTGATATTGCAGGACAAAACTACCAGACTTCAGATACACTATAGCATAGTATAATATTTAGTGTCCAAGATTAAAGGTATTAAATTGTAATACATGGTTCATGTTGTAACACTAAAAAGTTATATACTTCAATCCGTTGTCATTCCCATTGGTCTTCCTAGATCGGATACCATTTTGCTCGTCGTAGGGGAAATAACTCGTAAAAAAAATAAAACGTATAATTTTCAAATAAAATTTGGAATGTGAAAATGTACCTTTGGACTCTATCAGATCGAGAATGACGTGGTATAATATACCTTTGTAGATTATAAGCCAAGATTGAGAATAACGGGGTCATTTATGTATAGGAGAATGTCCGAGTAACTCTCCATTCCTTAAAAATAATGGTTCCGAGGCCCATTGTTTTTAGGGAATGGAGAGATACGATGACATTCTCCAACTTAAAATCCACCCATTGTACTTTATTGATTTTATTAATTATTAATCTTGTAACAACAAAACGTCAGTGTATAGTATCTAAGGTACAAAGAGAACAATAAATCTCCATTCCTTAAAAATAATGGGGAGTTTTGACAATAAATTTACATAACAGTTAAATTTTAAATACAATTCGTTATTAGCACAACTTACGCCCAATTTTAGAACTTGATGAATACTGTCTAAACCTTCAATCTACGCATAGATTAATTTACATCGTTCCAGACAGGCCTTTGGAACGTTATATTAACCTCACGTGCTCTAGAATTAAAAGTAGGGATTTCCGGGTTTTCTGTCTATGTCTTGTTACCATTAAAATTTACAAAAGCACATCTAGTGTCGAATATGCCTTTGAACATTTTCAGATCGAGAATTATGGCAATGACAGTGTCAACTATGCCTTTGAACATTATCGGATCGAACATTACGGCAATGACGGGGTCGAATATATATGTAGATGCTACTGATTTGCTCGAGTATGAAGAGTTGACACTGTAGGACAAGTTCAAGAATACCGGAGTCAAATATATACTTTTTTTCGTCTCCCTAATATGGTTGAAGAAATGCAAAAACAATCGTCAGAAATTATCAGAAACCGCTGCAATTTTAAATATAATTAATTGTTATACTTTAACTATGTTCATTATATATACTTACGTTTTAGAAACGAATGTAGAAATGAAACAAAAATTCCCATAAAATCATATGACAGTTTTAGTGATTAGATTAAACATATTATTGCTAAACATTTTATCATTTTTACACAAGTTATATCAACTTACAAGGGTCCCTTACAGATAATAAAAAATAATAATAATACATACGTCAGCAATAGTAGAATCGGGTAGAATACAATATACAATATTATAAAGTCTTGTCACTGTTTTAGTGCATTGTTTTGAATAACCAGGCATGAATAATCATAATTGATTGATTGATTTATTGTGTTTAACGCCACTTTCAATATATTTCAGCTATATCAGCGGTGGTGGAAACCGGAGAGAACCACCGGCTATGGGCAAGCAATTGGTAAACTACATCACTTGCGAGTCGAGTGCACAATTTTTGTGATTTACAAAGCCGGGCGGGAACTCACGCCGTATTGGTGATAGGCTTGTATGACTTGGTAGGTGATCCAACTACCTAACTCAATGAGCCATCCGTCGTGTTACTCTCGTTACAACATGATAAGACATGAATGAGGAAAGGACCGAATTGTGATTCCGACAAACGGAACATATCCATGGTTATTTGTGACACCAATATTCATGTTCTGACACCAATAGAACGGACTGTATCGATACCAATGAAGGATTTCTGAAAGTGGCTTAATACAATAGGAATCCATCTACCCATCATGAGAGTCACAATGCATCAACACAGTAGAAAGTACGATTGATTGATGGATGGATGGATGGATGGATGGATGGATGGATGGATGGATGGATGGATGGATGGATGGATGGATGGATGGATGGATGGATGGATGGATGGATGGATGGATGGATGGATGGACGGACGGACGGACGGACGGACGGACGGACGGACGGACGGACGGACGGACGGACGGACGGACGGACGGACGGACGGACGGACGGATGGATGGATGGATGGATGGATGGATGGATGGATGGATGGATGGATGGATGGATGGATGGATGGATGGATGGATGGATGGATGGATGGATGGATGGATGGATGGATGGATGGATGGATGGATGGATGGATGGATGGATGGATGGATGGATGGATGGATGGATGGATGGATGGATGGATGGATGGATGGATGGATGGATGGATGGATGGATGGATGGATGGATGGATGGATGGATGGATGGATGGATTACAACCCATTAAGGCAAATTTAAAGAAATGATATTTAAAAGGACTACTTTCAGTTTCAATTCTACTTTGTAGTATTTGACCATTTCTACTGCCCTTATGATAGTAGCAATCTATTCGGCGGTGTAAAGGTTAGCGTGCTCGACTTGTATGTGCTAGATCATAGGTTCGAGCAGCGGTGAAGTCAAACAGATGACTATAAAACTGATGTGTTTGCTGCTTGTTCTCTAGAGAAGCATCATTAAGTAATGAAGGTGAAGACTATTTACTCGGAATCAAGATAATGTATCTGAGTGGAACAACATGTCTACATGTGGGCTGTTTCATCAGTGTCTCCCACACACTCATCTCTAAACAGAACAAACATAAGTGAGCTCTATTGTTTAGCTCCAAATTTTCTACCTTTATCATGGAGAGTTACTTTTTGATGAGATAATGAAGTCTGTCTGTATTTTACTAGACCAACACGCTGAATGGTAATTTATTATTGCTAACTCACTGAAACAATAGTTCACCGGTAGATATGTCGTTCTACTCACACAAATCACCATGACCCCAAGCAACAAATCTGCTTCTTACACCTTGATACTGCATGATATATTTAAAAACAACCCAATCATCTGAGTTTTGTCTTTCTCACAGTATGGGATTGGTAGAACATTTCTCCATGCTTTCTAAAGGACTTTCCATACATGCTTCCTGTCAAGTTTCCGTTCACTTAGACAAGCGGTTTCAGAAGAGAAGCTTTTCTTAGAAATTGACCACCCAGAAATAAGAATTGCCTGTGACGGCCATATTTGTTATACAATCGAGACGAAATGAACAATCTAAATCCATAGATGATTCCTACCAATTTTCTGCCGTTCATTTGGTTAAGCGGTTTCAGATGAGAAGATTGAAATGTCTAAAGTTTACAGACATCCGACAACAGACGAAGAACATTTGGCCAAGTAGCTTCAAAGGTAAATATTCCTAGAAATCGACCAATAATAAACAAGTATTTCCTCTGACGGCAATGTTTGCTAACGGATAGGGACGAAATGAGCAGTATTCATAAAGGACTTTCCATAGATGCTTCCTACCAAGTTTCGGTTCATTTGGCTAAGAGGTTTCAGAGGAGAAGATATTTTGGAAATTGACCTACCAGGAGCAAGAATTGCCTATAGTGGCCATATTTGTTAAAGAATCGGAACGAAATGACACAATCATTATATAGAGGACCTTTTATATGTGCTTCCTGCCAACTTTCAGTTCTCTTTGGCTAAGCGGTTGCCGAGGAGATGATTATAATGTTTTATCACATATTTATTAGTAATAAGGTCAATTTTGCCCATATGTAAACACTGAAAGTGCCACAGCGATATCATCCCATGGGCAGAAAACGGGGCAAAACTCTGATAACACGATATCAAGCCGCTCATGAGCCCCATGACGTCACTTCCGCTCAACTGTCAATTGTCGTTTAGAAAAAGTCGGCGTCCAGCGAGGAAAGAGTTGTTGGTGTTTCCATATCAGGACTGTTATCCCGCAACCGATATCGATCACTCATATCCATAAGTTTGGTGTTTGTGTGGGAAGTTAACTTTGTTCTTTTTAATTCAATGTTGAAATATTTGATAAATAGATTAATGTATTCTAAAGCCCTCTGGTCGATATCTGTTTCTCGGGATAATAACAGTCCTAATATGGAAAGGGGCATGCATTAATCTATGGAAAAAAGTTAACAGACAACCGACGATAGACGACGGACGACGCACGTCAAGTGATGGCAAAGGCAAGAACCATGTGAGCTAAAATGAAGAGCAACATGGACTGTACCAAAATACACAGGAGTGAACCCATGTACTCGCGAATGGTAATCAGTTCATATTTCTTATAAGAAATATATCAACACATGTTTTGGCAGCCTACATAGTCAAACTTGCCCATTCAGTCACCTCTTTTAAGCAGTCACCTGTATTAAAAGGTCACATTTTGCCTGTCCTGACATAGAAAATTTCATATGAATTGAACTTCTTTTAAGAGGTCGCCTGTCCTATAAGCCCACATTTTCTTTGTCCCAAAGGTGACCTCTTAATACAGGTTTGTCTGTTCTTCATATTCCTTATTTTTTCAAGACTGTCAAGTGAAAACACAGATATGATCCCCCTTTAACATCGAAAAAAAATATCTCATTTCGATTGAAATAGTTTGCATCAGTTGCTATTTATATTTTATTTTTGTTTTATATCATAAATAAATTAGTATCTTGAATAAATGATTCTCCAATCGATCGTAATGACTTGTCATTGTATTCTAATAAAATCAATGTGCTCAGGCATAATGTTTATGTTTTATTGTTTATGTGTGAGTGAGTGAGTGATTGTTGTTTAACACCAACTCAGCAATTTTCAGTGATACCATCAGTTATTTTTCAATGAAATGATGACGAGGTTCACTTTGTAATTGACCAACACGCTTAGATGGATTCTTATAGTGCTAGCGCAATGAAACAACAATCCGCGGATAGACATGTCGCCCCTCTCGAACAATTATCCTGATTCCGAGCCACCCAGGTTTTGCTCTTTCTCCTTAGTAGTGCGTGATTAGCGGAGAGGCAACAAATACCAATTTAATAGTCCATGGCTTGACCCGATCGGGCCTCAAACCTATGTTCTACTGCACTCGAGGCGAGCACGCTAACCATTACACAACCGATGCAGTTCTATTGTTTGTGATCCGGAAATAAAGATATATAGGGTCTATTATCGGGAGAGGTTAAAAATCATGAAATCTGAAATAAGAATTGCCTTTGACGGCCATATTTGTTAAAGGATCGAGACGAAATGAACAATCTAAATCCATAAATGATTCCTACCAATTTTCTGTTCATTTGGCTAAGTGCTTTCAGATGAGAAGATTAAAATATCTAATGTTTACAGACAACCGACAACAGACGAAGAACATTTGGCTAAGCGGTTTCAGATGAGAAGATTAAAATGTCTAAAGTTTACAGACAACCGACAACAGACGAAGGACATTTGGCCAAGTAGCTTCAGAGGTAAATATTCCTAAAAATCGACCAATAATAAACAAGAATTTCCTCTGGCGACAATGTTTGCTAACGGATAGGGATGAAATGAGCAGTATTTATAAATGACTTTCCATAGATGCTTCCTACCAAGTTTCGGTTCATTTGGCTAAGAGGTTTCAGAGGAGAAGATATTTTGGAAATTGACCTACCAGAAACAAGAATTGCCTATAGTGGCCATGTTTGTTAAAGGATCGGAACGAAATGACACAATCATTATAGAGGACATTTTATATGTGCTTCCTGCCAACTTTCGATTCTCTTTGTCTAAGCGGTTGCCGAGGAGAAGATTAAAATGTTTTATCACATATTTATAAGTAATAACATCAATTTAAACACTGGAAGTGCCACAACGATATCATCCCATGGGCAGATAACGGGGCAAAACTCTGATAACACGATATCAAGCCTCTCATGAGCCCCATGATGTCACCTCCGCTCAACTGTCAATTGTTGTTTAGAAAAAGTCGGCGTCCAGCGAGGAAAGAGTTGTTGGTGTTTTCATATCAGGACTGTTATCCCGATCACTCATATCCATAAGTTTGGTGTTTGTGTGGGAAGTTAACTTTGTTCTTTTTAATTCAATGTTGAAATATTTGATAAATAGATTAATGCATTCTAAAGCCCTCTGGCCGATATCGGTCCCTCGGGATGATAACACTCCTGATATGGAAAAGGGCATGCATTATTCTATAAACAAACAGTTAACAGACAACCGACGACAGACGACGGACGCCGCACGTCAAGTGATGCCATGTGAGCTAATATGATGAGCAACATGGACTGTACCAAAATACCAGGAGTGAGCCCAGGTACTCGCGAAGGGTAATCAGTTCATATTCTTATAAGAAATATATCAACACATGGCAGCCTACATAGTCAAACCTGCCCATTCAGTCACCTCTTTTAAGCAGTCACCTGTATTAAACAGTCACCTGCATTAAACAGTCACCTCTTTTAAGCATTCACCTGTATTAAACAGTCACCTATATTAAACAGTCACCTGTCTCAAACAGTCACCTCTATTAAGCAGTCACCTGTATTAAGCAATTACCTCTTTTAAGCAGTCACCTATATTAAGCAGTCACCTCTTTTAAGCAGTCACCTGTATTAAACAGTCACCTTTTCTAAGCAGTCACCTGCATTAAACAGTCACCTCTTTTAAGCAGTCACCTGTATTAAGCAGTCACCTCTTTTAAGCAGTCACATGTATTAAACAATCACCTCTTTTAAGCAGTCACCTGTATTAAGCAGTCACCTTTTTTAAGCAGTCACCTGTATTAAAAGGTCACCTTTTGCTTGTCCTGTCAGAAAATTGCATATGAATTGAACCTCTTTTAAGAGGTCGCCTGTCTTATAAGCCCACCTTTTCTTTGTTCCAAAGGTGACCTCTTAATACAGGTTTGCTTGTACTTCATATTCCTTATTTTTTCAAGACTGTCAAGTGAAAACACAGATATGTTCCCCCTTTAACATCAAAGAAAAAAAAATCTCATTTCGATTGAAATAGTTTGCATCAGTTGTTATTTATATTTTATTTTTGTTTTATATCATAAATAAATCAGTATCTTGTAAAAATGATTCTCTAATCGATCATAATGACTTGTCATTGTATTCTAATAAAATCAATGTGTTCAGGCATAATGTTTATGTTTTATTGTTTATGAGTGAGTGAGTGATTGTTGTTTAACATCAACTCAGCAATTTTCAGTGATATCATCAGTTAATTTTCAATGAAATGATGACGAGGTTCACTTTGTAATTGACCAACACGCTTAGATGGATTCTTATAGTGCTAGCGCAATGAAACAACAATCCGCGGATAGACATGTCGCACCACTCGAACAATTATCCTGATTCCGAGCCACCCTGGTTTTGCTCTTTCTCCTTAGTAGTGCGTGATTAGCGGAGAGGCAACAAATACCAATTTAATAGTCCATGGCTTGACCCGATCGGGCCTCAAACCTATGCTCTACTGCACTCGAGGCGAGCACGCTAACCATTACACCATCGATGCGGTTTTATTGTTTGTGATTCGGAAATAAAGATATATAGGGTCTATTATCGGGAGAGGTAAAACATCATGAAATCTGATACCCCCCCCCCCCCTCCCCTCCCCCCCAAAGGGAAATATATATATATCGTATTTGTCTCAGATTCTTTAGAAATGCCTGTACCAAGTCAGGGTCATTACGGTTTTCACAGTTTTCCGGTTGTTGACTGATTTTGTCTGTTTATATACTTATGAGTTTTGACTTTCCCTTTGTAAGATTGTTCGGAGTTCGGTAATTTTGCTATTACCCTTATTTAACGATCTTGCATATTTCATGCTGTTTGATTCTCTTTCTCATCCCTTTGTACCGTGTCAATGTTTGCTTACTATTATTGTTAACATAACATTACCTCCCTTTGACCAAATTCTAAGAAAAGTAGTTCCGAAAAATGCGAAATGTGGGTCAAATAATTGCTATAGGTATTTATCGCTGTTGTAGTAGCATTTAAGGATACGTGCTATATATTTTGCCAAGAAATGCAGATGCATATCGATAAATACACAATTTACTTCAAGAATGGAAAATAATTTTTCGGGAAAACGCTCCTGTAGTTTTGCCTACCCAGGATCCTGTGTAAGATAGAAAATATTGTTCACCTAACGTGACGACTATGTTATCCAAGAGGTGAGAACAACGGATCTTAACAATGATAAAGAAAAATATATGACATGAACAAACATTTTAAAACTCTTCATAGCTTTTGTTATCTTTCTCACATTTTCTATGCACTATTGAAAGTATATCAGAAATAAGATCGACTTAAAATTGTACCAGGAATCTGACCTTGCCTGCTACTGGTTTTATTCGGTGATGTTACCGAATCTGTAAATGTAACACGTGCATTATCGTCTGTTATTAAAACTGTTTTATTATCTTTTCAACGGAAGCAGCGATCACCCTTCATATTTAATTTGATCGTGTACCTAATATTTTTCAAGATTCGTAGCGGTTTAGCAAGGTTTATTGGGTACAATTCTTTTCCTTCAACAGAATATAGCTTTGTATTTGTCGAGCCTAGAATGGTAAAACCACTTAAGATGTTGATTTTGACGTCATGTTGTCCGGAATATTGCTTTGACCCAAATACAGTAACCCCGAAAATGTAACAGTCACAATTAGTGGTGAAATCAAGACAATCGTCTGCTTCATTGTGATTCCATGAATTACTTTTGTTCAAATTCGAATCAAATCTCCATACCTCAAGAAGACGCATATTTGCTGGAAACGTATAGATAGATTTGTCATGAAAAGACTGGAATATTTCAACCTTTTCCTCCAATGTAAGCACGTTCTTTGTAGAAACTTCGTTAGTAAAATATTTCCGTTCCATGATTGGGAATCTTATAAGGTATATCAAATCTCCCAAGACCTTCCGTAATTGTTCATCATTATCAGTCATGTTTTGTTCTTCACTACGAGTCATGTGTTGTTCTTCATTACCAGTCACGTGTTGTTCATCATTACCAGTCATGTGTTGTTCTTTGCTACCAGTCACGTGTTGTTCTTTGCTATAAGGGGGAGACCCTATACATACTCCATGAAAAATTACCGAAGGACTGCAAAGTTCTTTGCCACTCGCGGTTTATGTCGAAGGTATTGCCCTGACCTTTAACTGACTTAAGTGCCTAGGTGGGATAATGCACCTCAAGCCCACAGCAGGGTGTCAAATATCAACTTTGATATTTGGATTGGGGGGAACCCTATTGCCACTTGGGGTTTAAATCAAAAGTATTGCCTGGGCCTTTACCTCACATAAGTGCATTGGTGAATTAAATTAGTTGCTTGACACCTTTAAATACACAATTTAAAAATAAACGGATAAAACAAAATAATACTATTTATTAAATAAATGTTACACGCACATGCAGGTTTTATATTTTGTTTATTTTTATAATACGTATTGCTATATTTTTCTGATGATCTATATTTACATTTTTTTTTTGTAGATTGATGAGACGTGTTCATGTGAACGGGGAATCTTAGGACTTTATTTTGTTTGACAAAGCGCTGGCAAATCCAAATTATATACCGGTTTACATGAAAGTATGTTATTTGTTTACGCTGTGTTTGTTTAAAGTTGGCCGACTGTTTTCTTAGCTCGCCATCCCTAAATATATGTTTATCTTCGTTATTAAGCTCAATAAAGAGAAGACATATTTTATGTACGGGTGAACATGGGAAATAGAACATAAAATGTATTGTCTTTTATTCACATGAGTGTCTGTGTGAGACTCTGCGCCTTATTTCCACAGTAGTGTGTTAAATGTCAACTTTGTATTGTGGAGGGGGGGTCCAGAAATATTTCCTGTATGCCCGGATGTCGATTCAATGTGTTGAATGTGCAATTGCAGAAATATGTTTATTATTGGTCGCTAGAAATCTTTAAAAAGTACATTTTGCTCTTATCTATTTTGTTTTGTTTTGAGACATATCGCCTTATTAGTCGCTAGCTTAGTGGTCGCTAGAAATTGGTCGCTAGCTTGAGCCTGGTGCATTAACTTCAACGATAGGGTCAGAAAAGTTGGAGCATTTATTAGTTTAAACAATAAACAATATGTATTATATAAATCTAGCACAAACAATATACAAGCATAACATCAGTTTACATGAATGGGATTCGGAAACAAGCAACTTGCTTAATGTTTTTATAAAAGTTACCTTCGTATGTTTATAGTAGGATTTAAAAACGTGCTTTTCTTTATGTCAAGCACGTGTATTTATTTATATATTGTCACATGTGTTGTTTGTATATGGTTAAGAAGGGTTCATTCATTGGCGTTAAATATGATACGATATAAGTGTATAGGTGAAAGTTTGTTCATGTCTAGCCCGTGCTAGAGCGAGAAAGAAAAATAAGTTTAGGTGGTAAATGTATTGAGGATTTTAAGTCATTCGAGGTTCGCATTCAGTACAGCAAAGACGTCTTGATTATGTCCGCACCTGGTCGCCCCGGTGATAGAGCCGACATTTCTCAACCCAGAGAAGATAGTTTGCCAAACGCTACAAGAAGAAAAGAAAGTCTCGATTTGGTGGATACTTTTGAATTATTCAAAGTTTATTTCGATAATAAGCTCGGTGATTTAAAATCCGAATTAATTCAGGAGCAGGATTCTCTCACCAAAAAGCTAAAGTAGGACGTGTCCCTAAAATTCAAACTACG
Source organism: Bathymodiolus septemdierum (assembly GCA_963383655.1). Classification (NCBI taxonomy): domain Eukaryota; kingdom Metazoa; phylum Mollusca; class Bivalvia; order Mytilida; family Modiolidae; genus Bathymodiolus; species Bathymodiolus septemdierum. The sequence goes on from OY726527.1 coordinate 56,374,308, forward strand.
AAGGGAACACAATTCAACATAAATTTAATGAAGAAATCGTTTCTGAGCTTAATAAACTTTTGAAATTCGCTCCGCTTTCCGAGTCTCACGTAATTCAACTTGTTTCAAATTTGGTTGGAAAAGTGAAAGGCCGCAATAAACTTATACGCATTGCTGATACTTCTACTGGAGGTTGGACCACTGTTAGAGAATATGAATCGAATGTCATTGCCTCCGACTCCGAGGATGAGAAGACAATCCGTCAAGCAGACGCTAGAGCAGTCAGGATCATCAAGGATAAGTCGCGTAACAGAGTACATCCGTACAAGGCTTCAGCAAAGCCTACCGCAATGGAAACAGTTCCTAATCCTTATTACTCTAGTAATTATAAACGTCAAAATAGGCCGCCTTTTCGTGCCGGCAACGGTCACGCCATCCATGTGGGACATGTGTCATGCCTGCAGACAGACGGGACACTGGAGACGAGAATGCCCACTAATCAAGATGCATCAGCAGATCAACAGCGCCAGTTCCATCCAGAAATAGTGAAAAAATCAACGACAAGACTGTTAATGATAAGTATTTACATTGTATATCTGGGTGTGATTGGGGAAATGGTTTAAATTCTGATATAGAAGTATTTTTACAACAATTACATTATTTTGAAATGAAAATTTCAGATGTGGCATCTTGCCATGGTGTTAAAGGAAGATTAGCCAAAAATATTAAATTTTGGGAAAACATCGGGGCTAATAATTTTGTTTTGGAGACATTGAGAAAAGGTTATGTTATTCCGTTTTTAGAAAACCCAGTTAAAATGTTTAAGAAAAACAATAGATCTGCATTGAAAAATGCCGAATTTGTTGATCAAACTGTTAATGAACTTATTGTTTCTGGTTGTGCAATTGAAGTTCCTTTTCAACCAAACATCGTGAATCCTCTCAGTGTAGCCACCCATAAATCGGGTAAGAAAAGATTGATCCTTGATATGAGTATATTAAACTTGTCTATCAAAAAAGAGAAGGTAAAGTTTGAGGATGGGAAAATTTCTGTGCAATATTTTGAAAGAGATACGTTTATATTTAAGCTTGACCTAAAGTCAAGTTATTTTCACCTGGATATTTGCCCTCAGCAACATACATATTTACGATTTATGTGGAAAGGAAAATTTTACTGTTTTACAGTTTTGGTCTTTGGTATTTCTACGGGCCCATACATTTTTACTAAATGTTTAAGGCCGATGGTTAAATATTGGAGAGAAAATTCAGTTAAAATTGTTTTGTATCTTGATGACTGTTTCGGAATGAATACTGACGAAGACAATGTATCAAAGATTCAAATTTTGTCAGACAGTCTCTGTTAGATGAAGGATGTTTGTTGAATTATGATAAATCTATTTTTAAACCTGTTAAAAGTATGGAATAGTTAGGAATCATTTGGAATTCGCACAATTTTACTCTCAGTATTCCTGAAAGGCGAGAAAAATGTCATGTTGTCTTCTTTAAATTGTGTTTTTGAGACGTTCCCCCGTATCACTGCTAGAACATTAGCGCAAATTACAGGTAAGATCATAAGCATGTCACCGGTTATTGGCAATTTATCAAGACTTATGACTAGGTACTGTTATATGGCCATAGTGAAAAGGTTCAGTTGGGATACTCTGTTAGTTTTTGATGATGTAAAGGAAATTGAATCAGAATTACATTTTTGGCAATCAAATATTAATGCCATTAATTGTAAGAGATTAAGTACTTATGACAAGTCTTCAATTATCATATATTCTGACGCTAGTAATGTAGCAGCGGCGGCATGTACAGTTGAAGTAGATAGAAACAATTTCCACAAAATGTGGACAACTGATGAAGCTTTGGAAAGCTCAACATGGCGAGAGTTAAAAGCCATAAAATTAGCACTTTGTTCTTTTCAGCATGTTTTCTCAGGAAAAAGCTTAAATTGGTATATTGATAACCAAAATTGTGTAAAAATTGTTGAGGCAAGCAGGATGAAAGAAAATTTACAAGCTATTGCAATGTCAATTTTTTCTATTTGTTTAATAAATAGTATTTCTATTGAAATTCAATGGATACCATTAGAAGGCAATACACAAGCCGATTATTAAAGCAAGATTATAGATTATGAAGATTGGGGTGTTTCTGAAATGTTTTTTAATTTTATGAATGAATTATGGGGCATATAAACAATTGATCGCTTTGCCAATTCTACTAATGCTAAACTGTCAAGATTCAACTCTTTGTTTTGGAATGTAAATACAGAAGCAGTAGATGCTTTTTCTCAGAATTGGTCTGGAGAAAATAATTGGTTGGTACCACCAATTTACGCAGTCATTAGAACAGTTAAACATGTAATAGCATGTAAAGCTAAGGGTACCCTTATTATACCAAAATGAACTTCGACCGCTTATTGGCCATTGATTTTTTCAAAACACTGGTCGTACCATTCATATGTGAAAGATGTAATAGAGTTTAAAAATACAACGGGTATTTATATAAAAGGAACAAACTGCAGTTAAATTTTTGGCACTGAGCCTTTAATAGTGCCAGTTATGGCTGTCTTATTAGACGCAAATTGATCTGTGACATGGCCCTAGTAAAGTGTTGATTGCATTGTAGCCGGCGCGGTCACGTAGAGACAGGGTCCTAATTTATATTAATAAATTAGCTGGCATGGTCTGAGTACGATGACAAGGTCCTAGCATATATTCTTATGTTGTAGAGACACGGTCAGTAGATACTAGAAGTCAAGATATTGTTTATCAATAATATATACTATATGTTTATCAGATGTTTATGTTTTATACGTTTTTCAGCAGTTTTTAATGTTGGCATATGGAATTCTGTCGGTGATTCTACAGATGACGGGGAGATTTCTGCCTTGAAAAGAAAATTGCCTGAGTATTGTCTGGCCTCTCGTGGATTAAACACGAAGACGGTGTACCAGAATGCCTTCATTTCTTTCTGTAAGTGGTCAAAATTGCATAAACTTTCTTCTTTACCAGCATCAGACATTACTGTTTCAATTTATTTAATATATAAGGTTGAAACTGCAAAACCAGGCAGTAAAATAGATCAAATAGTTTATGGCATCAATTGGCCACATAAGCTTGCTGGGTTGAAGAACCCTTGTCAATCTGATTTAGTTAACTTTGTACGTGAGGGAGCTCACAGGAAGATAGGTCACATGATCACTAAGAAAGAACCAATCACACCAGATATTTTGAAAAAGATTGTTTGTACATATGGTAATAAACAATGTAATTTGAAAGATATAAGAATAGCTTCTATGTGTTTAATATGTTATTCTGGTTTTTAACGATTTTCAGAATTAGTCAATTTGAGGACATCCGATATCACATTTTTTCCTACTTACATTAAATTTGTTTGGTTAAAAGTAAGACCGATGTTTACATGAAAGGGAGAGATGTACTTATCGCCAAAACAGAGTTACCTACATGTCCTGTTAGCATGTTGAATCGGTACCTCAGTTTAGCTAATATTGAAAACACATCACAAGAATTTATATTCAGTCCTTTATATTTGTCTAAATCTGAAAATGTACACAAATTACGAAAGTCTTGTCAACTTTCATATACAAGGTCTAGAGAAATTTTATTGTCCGCTCTTGAGGGTATTGGATTAGACAAGAAAAAATTTGGACTGCATAGTCTTAGGTCGGGCGGCGCCACAGCCGCAGCAGCTACAGGTATAGATGATCGTCTATTCAAAAAACATGGACGTTGGAAGAGCGACAAGGCGAAAGACGGTTATGTTAAGGAATCTATTACGGACAGATTATTTGTTTCAAAATATTTGGGTATTTAAGTGTTTCCTACTAGCATTTTATCATTCAATTTTAATTGCACAACTAATTTTCCCCCTTTCTTTGCATCGACAGCTTTGTTGTACGCTGTTTGGCGAGTTGATCCTATAAACAAGTGTTTCAGTTTTATTTTATAAATTATTTATGTTCGTCTGAGTTCACGAAATAGAGACGTCGCGCAAGGTGTTGCGTTATCAAACGTAACGTTAAAAGAACGTTATAAACGTATGGTTTAGAATAAGAATTAAAGATTGAAGCTTTGCTTGTTCCTTAGCGTAATTTTCAATCCATTTTATATAGGACCATGTGAAGGTTATTTTTGTGTGTGTTTGGGATGTCATAATTTACACTTGCATTATAAACGTCTGTCAAATTTACCTTTCCTCGTTTCAAGAGAATATAAAAATACATTGTTTTATTTTAAATGTGAAATTAAAAATAAACAGCCTTTTGAAAATATGTGAAGTAAATATATCACAGAAATTTTTTACTTATACATTGCTTGTTTCTGAATAAAGAATTCAAACTTCGGAAGATTTGTTTTCCAAATTTTCCCCCCAAAAAAAAGAAAGAAAAACACATAAAAATAAATATAGCATTTCCTATGGTTTCAATTTTCTTTTTCTCTCTCCAATTCCTTTCATAGACGTCCCATTTCGAATTTGATTTTTCCCGTGTTGCTTTATTTTCCGCCTTTGAGTTTTTCTTTCTTTCATTATAAGATTGTTTTTGTTTTTGTTTTTGTCTTTTCGTTTTTGCGTATACTGATCCAGATTTGTTGATAATTTCAATTCTGAAAATAAAGTACACGTATGTAAACATTTTATTTATTTATTTATTTATTTATTTATTTATTTATTTATTTATTTATTTATTTTATTATTTATTCATTTATCACTCATTTAAGTTAGTAAAGGGGGGTTTTATTTGCAAATTGTTTGAAGACATTTTGATATTTGACGACGTTCACAGTTCAGCGTGCAATATTGGACATTTTTTTGGGACAAGCATTTTCGGGTATTATTTTTTGTTTTTTGAAGTGCATCGAAAAATAATTTCAATTTTGAAATTAATGTAAAAAACGTATTTCTAAAATGTTTTCATATTTTTTTCTGTTGTGTGAATTATTTTTTTATGATCGTATAATTTTTACCATATGGCTTTAGATTTTAAATTTTAATGACGTTTGACGTCAAAAATGAGACTATTGGACATTTGTATGAGACAAGCATTTTTCGTTGTAATTTTTTTCTTTTTAACAGTCAATTCCAAAGAAATTTCAACTATACAATGTAGATCAAAAACGTATTTTGAGAATGATTTTCTTTTGTTTGTACGTGGACAATTCAACATGCTATGTCGGATTTAATTCTACCATGCGAAGACATTGAATGACGTTTCTGGTTGAAAAATGTAACATTGGACATTTCTGTATAACGAACATTTTTTAATGCAGTTTTCCTATTTCTTGTGAAAATCAAAAGTCATTGTAATATTATGATATATGATAAAAAAAAAGACGTATTTCAGCCATTTTATTTATTTTTTCATTATCAGATACGGTATTTTTCATACGCGTGAATTTCGATACTTAACGTCAAGACGGATTAAATTCACACATTGGACAATTTTAACTGACGTCTTTAAAATGCTCTAATAAAATAAATACTTGACCATTTCTCAAATAGATGTGCTGAATAATTTGTCATCACAAACGGATTATTACATAATATTTTGGTTACTTACTGAAAACTTTTTGATCACTTATTTGTCATCTGTTTCCACTTTGTCACTCATAGTACATCAATTGTGACAGAATTTTACATTGTAGATTTTTTATCGGACATGGCGTAGTTGGCGTCCAAATCTAAAATGACGTCGACCCTTCTATTATGCCGTCATATCAAAGTGTTGTATAAAATTTCACGAAAATCCGACGACGGGTTCTATACTTTTGTTACACAGATATAAGAGTAAAGGTTGTAAAATGTTACGCGTGACAGGCACTTAAAATACGTGTATGACTGTTTAATATTCATAAATCTTAATTATGCTTTATTTAATTAGAAGAAAATGTTATTAAACTTAATCTGCTATATTCAGCGAATATCATGATATATAAATTGCAGATATTTACAGGCAGGGGTACTGTATATTTTTATTATGATTACAAATTATTCTGAAATTCGTTAAAAACGCAACACCTTGCGCGGCGTCAGAACATAAATGTTTTTATAAAAGTTACCGTCGTATGTTTATAGTAGGATTTAAAAACGTGCTTTTCTTTATGTCAAGCACGTGCATTTATTTATATATTGTCACATGTGTTGTTTGTATATGGTTAAGAAGGGTTCATTCATTGGTGTTAAATATGATACGATATAGGTGTATAGGTGAAATTTTGTTCATGTCTAGCCTGTGCTAGAGCGAGAAAGAAAAATAAGTTTAGGTGGTAAATGTATTGCGGGTTTTAAGTCATTCGAGGTTCGCATTCAGTACAGCAAAGACGTCTTGATTCCTCCACCCACCCACCCTAAATATATGTACAGTATAATAATAAAATCACACGCAAACACACGTGATGAGAATTGTATGTACATTTTTTGTTTTATGTTTTTTGTAATTGACTGTTATTGAAAGCTCATTTATAGCAATGTATGTTAGATAATGTTTACTTACAATTGCTTTTCTTTTGTAGATTGGATTTTTGTATGTACTGTATAACCTATGTTACCTGCAGTGGCCAAGACAGACATTTTGATCTTTATTGTAGTAAAGTAGAGCTTTGCGGTGCGCTGTCTGGCGAGCTGATCCTATAAACAAGTCTTTGAGTTTTATTTTATAAATTATTTATGTTCGTCTGAGTTCACGAAATAGAACATAATAATAAATATGCTTCCCGCAATCTAATTATAATTAGATCTTGAATTACTCCTCCTTCTTCTGATATGTCGCGCAATTCAACATCTAATTTTAAATAGATTGTCTCGAAATATACAATAAACCAACATCTAGCAATAATTAGCATCAACAGCAATTCTTGGATCATTTATTGGTTGCAAAATTGAATTTTTATATCACAATACTGCTTCATGACCTCGACCCCCATAACAGCCTATTTTAAACTTTGGACAACAAGGCTTTGATGGGATAGGAACCGTCGTGGTCGTGACCTTATGTTAGTTGGATTTACAACTACCTGTGCAATCAGTGCTTATCCCCACTAAAGTTTTGAGTTCGAACCCCGTTCATGTCGATGAGTACTCGAAACAACATTATGTAATGAAGTTTGTCAATGACTTGCGAAAAGTTGGTGGGTTTCACCGGGTACTCCGGTTTCCTCCACCAATTAAACCGACCGTCACGATATAATTGAAGTATTGTTGAAAATGGTGTTAAACACCATAAATCTAAACCTAAACCTTTAATGAGATCCTAAAATTTTTGCATACTTGAACCTATGCTATTTTGACATTTTCTCCATTGCATTCTATGTTGGGGTTTTTTTCACCACAAGACCACATGCATGCTGCTTTCATTTGTACCATGTCGCAACACTTTATTTGTACCATGTCACAATATTTCATTTGTACCATGTCACAATATTTCATTTGAACCATGTCACAATATTTCATTTGTACCATGTCACAATATTTCATTTGTACCATGTCACAACACTTTATTTGTACCATGTCACAATACTTCATCTTTACCATGTCACAACAATTCATTTGTACCATGTCACATTTCATCTGTACCATGTCAAAATACTTCATTTGTACCATGACACAACACTTCATTTATACCATGTCACAACATTTCAGTTGTACCATGTCACAACACATCATTTGTACCATGTCACAACACTTCATATGTACCATGTCACAACACTTCATTTGTACCATGTCAAAATGCTTCATTTGTATCATGTCACAACACTTCATTTGTATCATGTCACAACATTTCAGTTGTACCATGCCACAACACTTCATTTATACCATGTCACAACATTTCATATGTACCATGTCACAACACTTCATGTGTACCATGTCAAAACATTTAATTTGTTCCATGTCACTACACAATATTTGTACCATGTCACATTTCATTTGTACCATTTCTCCGGTCCTCCGGATTCCTCCACCAATAAAACTGACCGCCACGATATAACTGAAATATTGTTAAAAGTGGCTTTAAACACCATCAGACAAACATTTGTACCCGACTAAATATATGTCATAAGGATGCTTCATTCTAAACACAATAAGCATAAAGCTGTTTTTTATTTTATTTCATTTAATCCCAAAAATCCTATCAATGATAACTAGAGAATCACCTAATACATGAACGTGTGACAAATCTCTCCCGAATTTACACCAAATAATAGGTTTGAGAGTCTGTCAGGATATTCACCAAAGTTGAAATTCAAATATTTTAGAATCCAATTGTTCCATGGATCAGCTACCTTTCTTTTGGTTAATGAAATATATCGTTGCTGAGCATTATTCCACAAAATAATAGGTCTGAGAGTTTTCCAGGATATTACCAAAGTTGGAATTCAAATAGTTTTACACTTCATGTCTTGAAGCATATATCCTTCAAATAAAATGAGGATAGTACAGACCACACAATTTTGGCGTTGACCATGAACATACAAGGTTTAGAAACTTATTTCACCTTGATTTCTAAGATCAAGGTCACTGTGACCTCATCATAATATGCAACAGTATGCTATGTTTCAATACATATACATACAAGATATGAAGATACTGGATTTGAAGATAAAAAGCTTGGCATAGGATAAGTTGTATGATAAAAAAATTGTTTGACCTTGTGGTCAAAGGTCAAGGTCACGAGGACATCATGTCAGTAATAAAGTTGGTAGATACTCTCCAAATTTGTATTCCATGTAATGTTTGTTGAGGTCAATATTAGGATCTATCGTTATATTAATCGAAATGAAAGTCAGTAATTGTTTTATTATATGAAACTGCTATTAATGTCCTCTGTGTCATGTTTTATAAATTGGCATTACACACTACATGTGTTTTTTTGCAAATTTCAATAGTAGCAAGAAAGATTTATGCATACTGTAAAGAATAATTTTGATCGTTCCAGAGGAACGTTATGCTAACCTCAAGTGACGCTAAAATTAAAAGTAGGGGTTTCCGATTTTAACATCACGTGACGTTAATATAACGTTCTAAATGTTCCTCTGGAACGATCAAGATTAATCTTTGTGGAAATTGAAGGCTTGGACAGTATTCATAAAGTTCTATCAAGAAAACCATTCATGCTTTTAGCCAATCAGATAAAAAAATATTGATAGTCATATAATAATACATATTATCTCATCCACTGCCATTCCTTGCTGTGTCCAGTTTTAATCTCCAGAGCAACGCAACATGTTCCCCATGTATTTTTGTTCATGTCAAAACTATTGGGTTTTTTTGTTCCAGAAATAAAAAGTTGCTAGGAAATTTTCAAAATATAATAGGTCTGAGAATCAATCTAAATAAATATTGATCCCCCTTTTTCTTTGTCATTGTGTGGGAGATCTAACATCACATTAGAGTTCATGTCATTTCTTAATTAAATTGGTCTGAGAGTCTTCCAGGATATCTACAAAATTTGAATTAAAAATTATTGAAATCCAACTTTGCCATGTCACAACTATTAGTTCTACTAGTTTCAGAAATATATGGTTTGAAGGTCGTCCCGATAAGTCCGTATTTTTTTCGTATTGTACATTATGTAAAGGGAGTAACTCGTTGATTTTGGTCGTCTGCTAGTAAACAAAACAAACCGGAAAATGCTAAATGACGATGAAATTAAGGATTTTTTGGAGGCACAAGTACCGAAAAATACAAAAGAGAAAACTAAAACAGATCTTGATATATTTAAACGGTGGATGAAATCAGCTTTGCCAAGGGATCAACGACAAATTCATGAAATTCCACCCAATCAGTTAAATCAGTACTTGAGGTCATTCTTTCTAACTGTAAACAAACAGAATGGAGAAGAATATGAACCGGAAAGCCTGAAAGGGATAAAAAAAAAAACAGTTTGAGGAAAAAAAGAAAGTTGTTTAGAATAATTGTTGATCAGTTATTTTGCTGTTTTTAATTCATTTTTAGAGTTTATGAGATCTGTATTGATACAAAACATTTTCCTAACGAAATACTGTTGTGCAGTTGTTCTATTTAGACTGTATTAAAAATTAAACACACAATTGTTGTTATAGTATCGATCATTTCAGCTGTATAATAAATAGGTCATTATACAGTGTTATGTACAATATGGAAAGATATTGTACTCGTCCGTATTGTATTGAAAACCCGTATTGGACTCGCCTATGGCGTCTCGTTCAATACGGGTTTTCAATACAATACAGAATCGTACAATATATTTCCATATTGTACATAACACTGTATAATAACCCGGTGATACTAAACAGAGTCGACTAGAGTCGATTAGGGTCGACTAGAGTCGATTAGAGTCGACTAGAGTCTACTCCTGAAATAACGCAAAATAAACATGTAAAAGTATTGCATTACTTTGTAGATGATATTAAATGACTTAAATGATATATATAAGTTAATTTTATTGATGTTTTAGTTCCCACAGAGTGAAAATATACAAGAAAGATCGGCGCGATTTACTTCCGGTTTACCAAAATAGAGACAAGTAACTTTTATACTCAATACTTTTAAGAACTCCATAAAAAATGCTTTTTACTATGAATAAAGATTTATATTACACAATACAGTGATTTTCAGCTTTTTCTGGTCTGAAATTTTAGCTATTTATTATATAAATATCCTAATGATTTACAATATTGAACAGCAACTTTTATTTTGATTTATCTTTATACAAGGATTTATCAAACCAGGAGTTTCTCTTCCTGAAGAAGACATCATTGTCTTACATTTGTTTTCGTTGTCTTTAACGGGCATGACTCAATTTACAGCTTTGACAATGCCTTACAGCGCTTGTCAGCAAGCTAGTCAAAATTTGTTTGACGATGTTGTGCGTCTCGAACGTATCTTTCTAAGATATGAGTTGAAAGTTGTATCATCTGATTCATGCACCTATACCGGTTTGGTACAGGACCAGATAGCCACACAGTTGCTTGGTCTACAGTGGTCTGAGTCTACTCCTATGGTAGTCAGGGGAGATGGTAATTGTCTTTTTTCAATGCCTTTTCCTTGGTATTATTTGGCCATGAGAATGCTTCATCTGAGATCAGATTGAAGACATTCTTTAAATTATTTGACAATGCAGCGTTCTATGAGCGTATACATATCAAATATTTCATACCGGACGTTAGTCCACCTCTTGCCAGTGCCATTCGACAATGTGCACAGATTGGTAGCTATTCATGCACATGGACCATGCATGCTGCCAGTACTGTTATTGGTAAGCCTATCAAGTCTGTGTATCCTGTCGTCAATGGCCCTGCTGACATGAACATCAAGATCTTGAACACCACATTCAAGCCCCGTGGGTCAAGATCCAGACATGATCTCACTATTATGTGGTCCGGTGGTAACACCATAGACTCATTCTGGAAACCATGTCATTTTGTTCCCCTTATACCCCATACGGTGGAATGTTCGACCATCAATATTGATGACTACGAACAATTCCCACCCTTAGGCAAGGCGGAATTTACTTCCACACCTGCCAAGTTATTTAGTGTACATTCAGTTGACCCAGACACTACAATCAACTACTCTGATATTAGTGACCCCGTACTGAAGTGTACAATTGCTTCTTTTGTTCAGTCTTGCCAAACTGAATCAAGCTCTATAGAGTCTGAACATGTGATGGAATCTATTATTGATTCTGAGTCCACATCTCATGTTTCAGAAGAAGCCCCTATTTACTCATTTGTTCAGTTACCTGAAACTGAATCAGACTGCCATCAGTCTGATCATGTGATGGAATTTCATCTTAATATAATTCCGATTCCAAATCACATGTATCAAGTGATGTCGATGGCTCTTTTCAAGAGCAAAGCGTGAGTGACATGGATATTACCAAGTTGTCGATGGAAGTGGTGCATCCTTTTCAGAACCCATATGTAAATAGAAATGATCGCCAACTACCTAAGAGGTCCCGGGCCACGTGCAGGACATCTTGGTAGGTTAAAAAGTCCCCATTTATTAAACTTAATTTCTTCGATAAAGCTAAAGAATAAAACCTTTATTTTTTTTTCAATTAAGGGAAAGGGAGGGCCTACCCCCCCACATTGTTCATGGCCTTGACGTGGCGTGGGGGCTCTAACATTCCGTACAGTCCTTTTTTAAATGATTCTGCTTCAATGTTTAATTTATCATATAACTTCTACCATTGGTATCATATTCTTAACCAATCAATCAATGTTATTTCCAATAAAAACTATATCTCAAAATTACGAACACTGTATAGAATGATAGTCTAACATGAGCATTTTTTTTTCATATTTTTTTTTATTATATCCTAGATCCTTTCTTAAAATAAAATTCATACAACAGTATTGCAGTGATAAATTTGTTTATTCAAGTGTCACATTATGTCTGCCATAAAATATCCAAGTCATATCATACCATTAATTCAATCAATATCCAGCCGAGGTTAAATGAACAAGACACGATAAAATACATGTTGACCTTTATTTAAAAATTAAAAGGGTCAAATCAAAACAAAAGTTCATGAAAAAAATGTATGAAACACGATTAATAGGATAAAAAAATTGTGCATGTGTAAAACTTGTCAGCGTTTCATAATTGGCTTTAAAAAAAATCCTATACATTGATTTTGTATCTTATGTATCATCATCTCATACGTTCATATTAGTGAACTTCAGATACGTCAAGCATTTTCATGTCCTAGACCGATATTGATTTTAAATTTAGAAGCGCTTTTATTTTGCTTTGACAAACATGAATCTGACCTAAATTTCAACATGTATGTGCTTTAAAAATATGATTTAATACTCAAATACCACTTATGAGTTATTGACAAACATGATATTTCATATCTCAGTCGAAAAGGACTATAACAGTTATTTGTCTTTTTTTTTTTTTGGTAAACCGGAAGTAAATCGCGCCGATCTTTCTTGTATATTTTCACTCCGTGAGAACTAAAACATCAATACAATTAACTTATAAATATCATTTAAGTAATTTAATATCATCTACAAAGTAATGCAATACTTTTACATGTTTATTTTGCGTTATTTCAGTAGTAGACTCTAGTCAACTGTAATCGTATTAATGTTTGTATTTATTACAAATAAGTTTTTCATTGGTGAATGATATCTTTCCTGTATATAGGTATGAATATATATATCTTTTATGAATACATGCATTGCATGATTTTTCTGTTAAGGTGGAAATTTGTTTTCGTTGTATATCAAAACTTAGTTTTAAAGTAATATTACACCAGTTGTGGGTGAAGAATATTTTTCGCTGAAAATTCAATTTGGAATACGACGGTACCTTTACTAAGCTATGCATGCATGTTTCAAGTCGAAACATGTTCCCAACAACTAGAAATCTGCAAATCCTTGTGCATGTTTATCGTCTTCGCCATTATTGTGGAGACTGATTAACTTTCGGTTGTTTTGTTCCGATGATTGCGAATCATGACCTCGTGCAGAAAAGATAAACAATCATGGATGCTGAGGTAAGCACGCACACATTCCTGACAATGATTATTGAGGAATTTGTCTGTTTCATGTCGTGTGAACCAATTTTTTACAATGTTTTACAATTATTCTTATGTGGTATACACGGAATATATTTTTTTTTTCATCAACTGAACATTGCGCATGAGCGATAATCTCCCCGAAAGAGTTCAAATCTTGTGTCACGTGCATATCATTTGCATTACTGTTCTGGAAAACAGAATTATCTGCTGTCAAATATTTTGGGATTTGCTCTTAAAATCTGCTTTTGAGTGGATTTCTAATGTTATGCAGTTGATTGTAGTTAAAATTAAGTGACATATTAAGTGAACATATTTAATCCAAAAATTCCACGATATTTGCCCAACATATTACTTTGTCATTCGATGCTCAGCCTTTAAGTAGTAAGCACCAATCCTCGCCCTCATAAAATGAATGTTGTGTATTGCTTATGTTTTTGTTATTGTTTTGATATTGAGACACAGTTATGTTTTCAATTATTATCATGTATTAATAGTGTATTAATTATGATATGTTAATTTTGATACATATTTTGTATCGTTGTAGATTTATCGTATTGCTGTCTGCAGCGACCAGTTCGGATGTGCATGTTGGACAATCTATTTAATTTATATTTAATAAACAAACAAGCTTAGTTGCACTCCTTTGGTGAGTTGATCCCATGATGTCATAAGCTCACATGATCCTTGTCCAGGAGCGCTAAAAACAGTCAGATTGAAACTATAACTGAGTTGCAATCCTCTTGAATTTCTGATAGCTTTGTAAACACAAACTTATGAAAGGATTGGTTTGGTTTATGGTGAATAACGGCACTTTCAGCAATATTTCAGTTATATCATGGCTGTCAGTTTTCAGAAGGAAACCGGAGTACATGGAGAAAACCACCGACCTGTTCCAAGTCACTGCCAACCTTTATCACAAAATGTTGTATCGAGTACACCTTGCCTGAGAGGGGTTCGAACTCACAATTTTAGTGGTGATATGCACTGATTGTACAGGTAGTTATAGGTCTACTAACATACGATCACAACCAGAACGGCCCCCTACATATGAAAGGATAATACAAGCTTACGATACGAAAAAACAAACTTACGATAGGAAAACACAAACTTACAACAGGGAAATACAAACTTACGAGCATGTAAACAACAAGCTTGGAAAATAAATATTTTATATTTTATTGAAAGCAAAAGACCAGCCAAGAACAAACAAAAAATGAAAATGATTACATTCATCACAGCAAATCAACTTAATAATAAAAACAGTTCTGCTTTAATTAGTACATGTATACTCATTATTAAAAATATGAAATTCATTTTTGTTATGGATTTCAAAGAAGGATAAGAAAAAATCATAAACATTTCATGACATAATAAACCAAAATGAAACAAAAATGATGTAAATTGTATGTAAAATGATAAAATGATAAAATATATGTAAAAAAATGATAAAATGATAAAATATATGTAAAATGATGTAAATTGTTAACGACTACTGTAATCACATCTCTATCATGGTTTGTGAGAAATATATGTAAAATGATGTAAATTGTATGTAAAATATATGTAAAATGATAAAATATATGTAAAAAAATGATAAAATATATGTAAAATGATGTAAATTGTATGTAAAATGATAAAATATATGTAAAAAAATGATAAAATGATAAAATATATGTAAAATGATGTAAATTGTATGTAAAATGATAAAATATATGTAAAATGATGTAAATTGTTGAGGACTACTGTATTCACATCTCTATCATGTTTGGTTCCAATGGTTTGTGAGAAATATATTAAAATCAGTCTTCATGCTAACACACTTTCCCAAAGACCGGGACAAGTGAAAATTATGAAAGAATTTGTTTGAATAAATATACATTTTTTTCTAAATTTGGCTTTCGGGCCAGTAGGTGTGAAAATTATGAAAGACTTTGTTTGAATAAATAGATAGTTTTTCTAAATTTGGCTTTTGGGAAAGTAGGTGTGAAAATTATGAAAGAATTTGTTTGAATAAATAGAGTTTTTCTAAATTTGGCTGTATAAAACACAAGACTAATATTATCATTAAAATACAAGAGACACACCATACAAAGGATTTCAATATAAAAATCTCTATCACAAATGCTCATCATCATAAACTGTTTTAAATTCTCAGTTTAAAATTTTAATACTAAGTTTTTAAAGTTTGTTTATTAGTATATTTTTTTTTAAGTAAAATAATAAGAAAACATGTTTAACATTAAGGGAATACACAAGTAAATCTCTAACTTGAATGATGATTTATAATGCAAACAATTCTTAACTTTATAGAATAACAGATAGTGAATCATGAACTTCGTAAAATAATAATGATAAAAATTTATTGAAAAAAAAAAAAAAAAAAGGAAATTTCAAACTTTTTGTTTTTAGAAAAAAAAATATTTCTGCCAAATAAAGTTGTTGAAAATAAATACTGATATGTTATTTGTGCTCTTTTGGGACCAAAAATGCAAATAAATATATTTTGAAATCACATAAAAATATTGGTTACTGTAACGCAGAGCGTTACAAATGTCCTCCAAACGAACAATACAAGTACTAGTGGTATGAATGAAGAATAGTGTGAGAACATAGCAAGAAATAATTAGAGCCCAGTTTTTGACTCTATCATGTCTATAGTAGGCCTTCTTTGTTATGTTACCCTACAATGTGCTACAATAAACTAGTAAACAAAGCAAGAACAAAATGGCTTCAATTGTCTGCCATCATCTACAACACCAGTAATGGAGATGTTAGAAGACAATATTATTAGTATGAAATCAAATACAAAAGATGTTTGTCATACACTATTATATTAATAAGCAAATATTAGATAGCTATTTGCATATATACTAAGTCTGAAAAGATAACGTTGTTATTCACCTTTGTGTTAAATTGAGTCTTTTTGCGGTTTCCATGGCAACGGCAGGCATTTTGAAATTTCCAAGCCTCAAAACCATTTATACACATTTCAATTAAGTTTCATCCAATTCCGAGCACTTTAAATTATTCACGTTTTTTGTGGCAACGGCGGCCATTCTGAAATTTCTAAGCCTCGAAATTATGTGTACACATGTCAGACAAAATTTCTGAAAAGTTTCATCCAATTCCGAGCACCATAGCAAACCAACGACGAATATCAATTCGCAACATCATAATCTACTTGGAAACCAAATTTCGTCCAAATCGGAGGATTTGTGTATTTGGTGGCCATTTTGTACCTTAACTACATCACAGGAAATGAGACAATATTATAATTTGCTATGATGATGACAATAGAATAAATGTAAAAAAAATTCTAGAAATGATGAATAAATCTGATAATAAAAAAATATTATAAAACTGATGTTTTTGTGCCTAATATGTGCAATACTGAAATGGCTGCGTTTATTGGTGTTTATTATCATTACATTTAGCAAGTTGTCAGATATTTTGTTGCAGCAGTCCCCCTCCTATAAGGCCAGATTTCAGATGCACCAAGATAGTAAGATACTATTAAACTGTCCCCCTCAAGAGAGACCGCTCCTCTTATAAGGACACTTCATCATTGCTGAACGTGTGACCTTATAAAAGAGGGTAGACTACTGTATACCCTCGGCCTTGGTAGGTGTCTGGAACCAATGTCCAGCTTTCTGTCAAAAAACAATGATTGTATCCTCTGTGTCATGACAGCCACTTTGGAGAGCTACATGTAACTTATATCACATCAAAGCTTAATCTTTTGTACATGAATACATGTGATAATAAGAATAACAACTATGTGTGTTAGCAAAAACAATATGATGAAATAATAAAAGCCCCAATGAAAAATTGAATTCATTAAAAGTATTATTGTATAACCACTCTTGCATTCCGTGTAGCGAAAATATATCATGACTAAATAAAAAATAAATCATAATCGAACTATGCAGTAATTAACGAATGTGATTGTGTTCAGTTACGAGTGATTTATTTTTGATATTTGGAATAAAAGACTAGTTATATTATTTATTACATAGATTTTATTTTTTTTGTGGTAATAATACGTTTAAAAACAAATTTGTTTTCATTGTCAGAACACTGAGGTTTTTTTGGTATAAAGAAACTGCAACAATAAATTTAAAAATCTATAAAAAAAAAATACAGCAGTCAACAAATTAGTCAAAGGGAGTTGATAAAACTTTTGCAAGATGATTGTATTATCTCCCTTTACCTAGCAATTATATTCAAAAATATAAATAAGATGGCAATGTGAAAAATTCATTCACTCACTATAACAGGATATGTAACAATGTTGGGAGCTGCTAAGTTTAACTGACAAGTGTGAAATCAAGAGAAAAATTGTACATGAAAATAGTCCATCAAACAGAGAACACTAGAATACAGCATGGTTCTGTAGATTAAAGAAAAATCTAGCAATGTTTAAAATGACAATTTTTGTTTAAACTTTCCAGCCGAGACTGACTGTTTTTCAGGCTTGTTGTCTGGAGTTTTCTCAATGTTGGTGGAGCTGATGGCTGTACATTATTCTGGAGTAATCGAGTCTTGTTCCTGCAGGATAAATGGATAAATATCTCTTAATATTTCATTTTGTGATTAAGAATTTTATATCTTATTATTACATATTTAAAAAAAAAATAGCATAGAAAATACTATATGCAATTTTCAATATTATATTCTGTATCAATACAAGATTCCAAATTCATCAGGTGAGCTTTAACGCTAGGGCTTGGAATAGTATTTGATATGAAAAAGAGGCTCACATGAGCTGGTATGACTCATTATAAAGAGGCCGATTATTGGGTGGGAAACATATGCATTTTAGTATTCAACAAACCCAGGACAGAAAATGTGTTCAAGTCCAAAATACAACTTGATCTGCCTTTTATTATGCCTGATCTTCTGCATGAACTCCGAAGAAAACACTGAAGGTCCACATAATCCTGTCTTCGCTCACCTGGAGTAAAATGTGAATAGCTTAACAATGAAAAATGCCATGTGATACTAAAAGATTA
Source organism: Bathymodiolus septemdierum (assembly GCA_963383655.1). NCBI lineage: Eukaryota > Metazoa > Mollusca > Bivalvia > Mytilida > Modiolidae > Bathymodiolus > Bathymodiolus septemdierum. The sequence goes on from OY726527.1 coordinate 56,392,832, forward strand.
TGTGATTTTTTGCTTGATGAGCTAAAATACAATGACATCTGATTTTGTTTTTTATTCTAAACAGGATATCTGGGCATGATATTAAGCTTTTATTTAACTTTCTATCTTAAATCTACTTACGCCTTTGTCTTTCAACCACTCCTGAAAACAATCTGTGGCCAACTGTAAACTCTTTTTATCTGTCTTCTTGCAATATAACCTGATCAGCTGTTCAGCATAAATATGAGGTAACATAAGGGATATCTGTAATTTACACGACGTGTTGTAACTAACTTTTTAAGTTTCAAGCAATAACAAATGAAACAGCAGTCAAAAAGAATACAATCCATATGGTCAAAAAACATTCTTGAGTACAAGTTTTGCACTCGTACTGGTACTCTAAAATCGTCCAATCAGAATACTGGATTTATTGGATATGACCTTCTGAAGGGATGTTTTTCGAGTATGACTAGACATATCTACATATCTATATTGTATGATTACATATATTTTTTTTTCTGACAGGAATCTAAGTCTACATTCTTGCAAAAAAAAGTAAAAAATATCTAGGAAAAATCTGAAAGTATTTCAAAGAAATGAAACATGTACCTGAAATAAAATTGGTGTACAGATTTATCATGACAATTTACAAAGTATTATAATATTAACATAAGAATATTTTTAACTATATAATGAAACACTATTGCACATATTAGCCTTTGACAAGGATAAGATTTTTTGAAAGCATGTATTATTATTACTGGTCAAGTTACAAATATTCTTAAAATGATACATACATCTTCTTTGCTTAATTTGAAAGCTTTATCTATATCTTTCTTGTTGTAAAATCTAACATTATCCATGGGATTCTCTGTTGCCATACCATAGTCCAGGTAAACTAACTGTCAAAATAAAATACAAATTGAATTTCTGTGGATCAAACGTGAAGGGACTGTGAACATGTATTAGAGTTATGCAAATATTATTTTCAACATAACAAAAATGTCTGCAATAGTTACAGAAATTTTCAAGATCACCGAGAACACCCAAATGGCATTTATGAAGTTTGGTACTAATTGATCCAATGGGTTGTGGGCAATAGTTTTTAATATGAAATATGAAATGTTCATGGACAACAGAAGACAAATGACCCATTATGATTGATTTCATTGATTTTTGGTGTTTTAACGCCACTTTCAAGAATATTTCAGCTATACGAGGGCTGTCCGTAAAGTTCGTGGACAATCTCTGTAATTTTGTTATTTAATTTGTTGAAAAAAAGAAATTACAATTTTCATTTATAGTAGAGTTTACTCGATAAGTGAACACAATTTTGTAAATAAAAATGAACTACAAGTATGAATTTTTCTCGATCTTATAAATAAGCATACTCACACCTGGAGCCCAGAGGTAAAAGTTTTTGACGTTAAGCGACGTCAAACGATCAAACCAATTTAACTTTTTTGACGTAGTCACCTTTAAGTTCCACACATTTCTTGTGTCGTCTTATCCAGTCATCAAAAATTTGCACGAAGTGATCAGTTTTCATGTGAAATATTACATTCATTACAGCTTGTCTTATTTCACTTAAATTGTCAAACCTCATTCCTTGTAAGAAGGATTTGATGTAGGGGAAAACTGCAAAGTGTAAGAATCATTCCTTTCCTATCCATAAAAAGAATAAACATATTTTTTTCCAAAAGTGTTTGTCACTTTTGTTTTTTTTGGCCAAGGAGAGTCGACATTTTTCCATTGACTTGATTGTTGCTTTGTTTCCGGATCATAGTAGTGAAACCATGTTTCATCTGTGGTTATTATTCTATCCAGAAAACCAATTCCGCTCTGGCTAAATTTTCTAAGAAATTGTCTTGATGCCTCAGTTCTGTTTGTCATATTTTCTTCTGATAACATTCTGAGTACCCATCGCGCACAAATGCGATTTATGTGTAGTTCTTGAACTAAAATTCCATGTACCGTTGTCTTTGATATAACGCACTTGTCCGCAACTTCATGCACAGTTAAACGTCTGTCACCATCAATAACGTCGCATACTTCATTTTTCACAACATCTGAAGTCTTCAAAGTCTCCCCTCGCGTTTATCATCCATTAAACTACCTCTACCGTCAGAAAATCTCTTATGCCACTTAAACACTAACGAGCGACTAACATTGGAATGTGTTACTGACTGTTTGATGAATTTATGCGTTTCAGTTGGCGTTTTTCCTATGTCGACACAAATTTTAATAACGGCCCTCTGCTCCACCATATTTGAAAACGTAGTTTTTTCCGATGAAGAAGGTTTCCTCTTCAAGGTTTGAAAACTGGACTCCGCAGCCATCTTAGAGTACTTCCGATTCAAATTTTACAGATGTGACGTCGAGAGCACTAACAACGTCACAGTATAAGTTTCATTCAAATTTGCGCGATAAAATGAAAAAAAATCATGGCCAACCACAAGTAACTACATAGAAGTTACACGTAATTTATACTGTGCTCCAGGTGCCCTATGACAGAAATTACAAAAGCGATTTAATTAAGTTAGGAAATTAAAATCTGATACAGATTTTTTATATCTAACATCACATTTAATTAAGGAATATAGGTATCACTAAAAATTTTGAAAAACTACCGTAGTTGTTTTTTTAGGAAAATTGGGACCTGTCCACGAACTCTACGGACAGCCCTCTTATCATGGCGACCAGTTTCAGTGGTGGAGGAAGCCGGAGTACCCGGAGAGAACCACCGACCATGGGCAAGCAACTGGTAAACTTTATCACTTGCGGCTGTGAGTCGAGAGCACCCTTTTTTGTAATTTACAAACCCGGGCGCGAACCCACGCCGTATTGGTGATAGGCTTGTGCGAGTTGCTAGATCCAGCGACCTAACTCATTTAGCCACCCGGGCCCCCAGATGACCCATTAAGGACTGGAACACGTTTCAACAATATATAAAAACTATATAGAAATGAGGGAGATATTTGACTGCTACCAGAAAAGTATGAAGAGTTGGGTAGGAAGGAAAAATTAGTCTTTTGTCATGGTTACAATATGTCTACTCTTTTCCAAAAACTACAATATTACCAACTATGGTCGACGGTCATGCTTTCCATGTTATAACCTTACAACCCCCACCCACCCCTCACACCGAGAGGGCACACTACTATCCGATAACATAATATAAGAGTGCATCATTACATTTTTAACTTTTCCACATACTTACATGTACATCTAGATCATGCTCATTCAACTGGCCAGATGACTCTGGAAGACGGCTTAGGCATTGCATAATCTTTTCTTTAATTTTTGCTACATCATCCTAAAGTAAAGGAAATATTTGATAGTTCTATATACCAGCTCTTGTCTATCTTAAAACTGTTATAGATTCTAGTATCCATAAATAAGTAGATCTACTGTCTGATAACCTTAACTCATTGGTCACTATTGAGTGAGTCATTGTTGTTAAACATCAAAATAACAAAATTTCAGCTATACCATGGCGAGAACAAGTTACATTTCGATGAGTTGATGATAAGGTCTGAATTTTCTAGTGCTATCTCACTAAAACAACAGTCCACGGGTGGACATGTTGCTTCACTCTGACATATTATACCCTGATTTCAGCCAGTCTTTGTTATTACTCCTTAATGCTATGCACTTAGTGGAGAAAGCAGAAAACACTAATTTTATAGTCTTTGATTTGAGCGGACTGTGACTTGTACTCTACCACACTCACGGCAGGTACACCACTCGTTACACCATCAATGTGGTTCAGGGCTCAATTTTGTCTACTAAATTTCGTTTTTGGCGACCAAAATTTAAATCTGGTGGCCAGCGTGACCACCAGCGTAATTGAGGTTGGCGACCAGAAATTCTGGATAATTGAATTGAGGCGATGGCCAATTTTTTGCTTCGGCCTTAATCCTCGTCCCATTTACATGCCCACCAATCCCTCATATTCAAATGATATGTTAACGGTAGAGTTATCGGGATTTCCGGATATGCATTGGCGGGATTGTTCACGTCTGCGAGGAGGTAAGTTGCACATTATTATCTTGTATTCAAGCACTTTTCACAAAAAGGGCCATGTAATTCGACGCAATTTAAAAATTCCTAATGCCAGAGTAAGCCGTTTCGTTGACTGATGTACCGTAATGACGCTAGAATCTTTCTCCTGCGTGTTTTGTCAATCAAAAGAGTTTGATCGTGTAACTGATTGACTGAAGCACAGTCTACAAGCAATTGTGGTATATATCAAGTATCTTTTTATCTTCCATAATGATTATAAAAGACTTGACCACAGTGTAATTTGTAGCATTGACTATTGATTGTTGTATGTCAATCGAAAATTCAAATGATATGATTTAGAGAGATTGGTGGTCATGCAAATGGGACGAGGATTGAGGCCAAAATAAAAAATTGGGCATTTAATATAAGCTTTAAGATAAGAAATTCTTAATGATGCTATTTTAGTTATTCAAAAAATGCAAAGAATCTAAATGTTGATATAACTTCATACAATGTCAAGGAAATGAATCTAACACCAATATTATCAATTTTTTAATTTCATTAGCACATAATCATAGGGGAAGTCCATATTTCTTTCTGAATGATCAAGTTTATTTCTACCAAACTTGTACATTTGTCTTTGACCTGAAAAAATGCAGAACCATGTGACATCTTTCAAAGAAATAACAATTGAAAATGACTGATGGTTGTTCATCATACTAGTCTAATGAAAAATTATTCAATGGTCAGGAAGATCCTGAAAATCCCGTCTGAAAAAAGGTTTATTACAAGTTGGGTGTACATTTAAGCAAAAAGAAGCAATTTTAAAGCTAGGAAACCCCCTCAAAAGTATGTCAAAATTCAACAAATACAAAATCGGCTGGGGTGCTTCCCCCTATCAGAGCTTTACCATGAACTCATTGGGGGCCTTGTGACTCTCGGTCGAATTTTGTCTCCGTCTTTAATTCTAAAATCTTCCCTATCAAAATTTGTAGTGCATATTGGAAGTCATGTTTGCGCTTTTATCTTATCTTTGGCTACCAATTGTTTTCACTTTGGCCACTAAAATTTGAGCTTGGCCACCAGATTTTCGGAGTTGATGGCCAGCTGGCCACCAAAATTAAAATCCCACATTAAAGCCTGTGGTTGGCAACTATTTAAATTCATTGTTTTATGTTGGGAATTGTGGATACAGTCCTTTGACTGACAGTTGGACCTGTTACATGGCAAGGCGCAAGGAGAACCCCTTAACAGGTCTAGATGTCCATCAAGACCACCATATCAAACCTGTCTAGAATGATAACATATTTATCTGAATAAATCTTATTACATAATGTTGTATCGAGTACACCTTGCCATAAATGTGGTTCGAACTCACAACTTTTGTGGTGATCAGCACTGATTGCATAGATAGTTGTGAATCCATGACGGCCTCTACATATGTCTGAATTAAAGTAAAAGTAGAAATGTGTAAAAGAGAGAGATATTGATTTTCTGCTTCATATATATTGTTGACAAATACAGACTGCACTTTACAGCGATTTTCATTTAGTGTAAGCATCTGCTATTTTTTGGCTTCTGTAAGGTGATAGAGCGAAAAGTCGTCTGCTTATTTTTGCTAAAACAGGCAATCGTAATGGAGTTTGCAAAAAAAAATAATAAAAATAAAGAAATGTCATCCAATATTTTGTTATAAGGCTGCTGTTTGTTCAATCAGCATTCTACTCTCCACAGGAATGTCAGATAAATAGATATGGATTATAATTACTTTGTACTTTCAGAAAGGAAGAAAAACAATTTTAGTTTAATAATATAAATATAAATAAAATGACTGTGTGGCCATATTTTTTAATCCTTCCATACATTATTCCTGATGATTGAGATCATAGAAATGTGAAATGTTTTAAAATGATTGACACAGAGTGATAGTAAAAAGCCAATGTAACCATTGGGCATTGGCCAGTTGAACCAAAATAGAACAACAAAAGAATGAATATATAATATTTATTTTCTCTATTTCCTTAGTAACCAAATGGACTATGGACTAATAATAATATTACCCTTTAAGAACTGAAACACTTATAGTATTTGTACCTTTGTTATCCCTTTCTTTGGAGTTGTCTGCCCAACACATTTGTACAATTCACGACGTTCTATTCTCTGTAAAATGTTCTTTGATTCTGCTAAATCTTTGTCTTGAGACATCAGGATAAGATGGAAGATACTATCATTCAAATGTGTATAGGCTACAAGATCATCTATGCAATCTGATATTCCGACCATTTTTCTGGAATAACACCATTTAAATACTATTGTCTTTGACACTCAAACTTATATACAGTGAAACCTGCCAAAACCGAACCCCCTTGGGACTATCTTTTGTGATTGGAATAGACAGGTGTTCGGTTTATACAGATTAAATTAACATAGATTTCCTACATCAGGACTTTATTTAAGGTTAGATTTATACATGATTCCAGTTTTTCAGCTACATCATGGCTCGAGTATATATTATAATAATTAATATTGCATCAAACATGGTGGTTTTTCTTACCCCATTTTGGACATTTTTTTTTAATAGATATGTTCAGGGTTTTAATAAAATGCAATTTTGCAACTTTAATAACTGTCTAGCTAACTTATATCAATGTATATTGGTTTTATACACAAATAAATTTCAATTTCAATCTTAAATGAGTTGTTTGTTTCATTAGGAAACAGGATTTATGTTTTTAAGTCCCTGTGTTTGTGTAATGAGGATGTCATATATATATATATATATATCTAGATTTTGATTACGAGACAAGGTAAAACTTCGACTATTGAAGCTATATGTTAAAATAGCGGATGTGGTCGAGTGGTCTAGGGCGCTGGACATAAGGCTAAGCGATTGGTGGTGCAGTGTATCAATGGTGCGAGTTCAAATCCCGTCGAGGGAAGAACAAAAATTTGACAGCTCAAAGATCTAATTCTAACACTGTTTGGTTTAATTTTCAGACGTATATATATATATATATATATACAGGGAGTAGATGTAGTCGAGTGGTCTAGGGCGCTGGACGTAAGGCTAAGCGAATGGTGCTGCAGTGTATCAATGGTGTGGGTTCAAATCCCATTGACAGCTCTAAAATCTAATTCTAACATAATTGCCTTATGTCCAGCACCTTTATAGAAGTTAAAATTTATTGTTTTATTTTAATATAATATAGTAGAATCTGACATGCATTTCACAGGAAATCAAAATATTAAAACCACAAATTTAAGTGTAAAAGGACATCTACTTTTCATCTGCCCACAGAAACTGATACCAACGACAAGTAATAAAATCTACAGTGAAAGTACTCATACCCATCTTTTCCTGGTATTATTTTTTTCTTATCTGCATGAATAAATGCATCTGTAATCCTGAAAAAGTACATCGCATATAATTATTCTACAGTGAAACATGGCTTGAAAGAGGATCTCTTCTGTCATCAAAATGTAGTAGTTAAATATGATTAGTTTTATATCAAGGATAAGGAGTTCTGCCATTTTGAAGAAAAAAAAGCCTCATTCCCTCCAAAGAGGTCATTCCATCGTAAGAGAGATGGTATGAGGGACATTTTGTTTCCACAGATTTCACTCTCATCTCACAATTTATAAGGATAAAAGAGTTAAGTTGATGTTGCATTCAATTATAAAATTTAATAATCATCTATGTCATGAGTACATGTATGGGAAATATGAAAATCATCAAAATTGTAAGAGATCTTACTTGGATCAATATGGTCCATTTTACCCTGACACAAATGGTTCAACTGTATGTGCAAAATGAGCAAGCGAGTGAGTGATTGTTGTTCGACATCAAGTAAGCAATTTTTCAGCTATATAATGATGAGAACAAGCTGTTTTTCAATGAGATGACGATGATGATGATTACTTTGTGCTAGACCAACACGCTGACTTCGATTTTAATAGTGCTTGCTCAGTGAAATAAGAGCCCGCAAGTAGACATGTCGCTCCACTCGGACACATTAACCTGATTCTGAGCAAACCAGTCTTTGCTCTTACTTTTAGTGCCACATGATTTGCACAGAAGCAGCAAATACTAAGTTCATAGTATTTGGTTTGACCCATATCTACCATGATGTACAAAATGACAGAAGAAGTCATAGAAACAAAAGAAAAATGAAAATAAAAGTAACAAAAAAATAAAAATTTATAACTTCAATGAACCAGGGAATCCAAATTATGCTGAAGTCTTCATTAAAACGATGATTATGTTTTCTTATTTGATTTTTTCAATTTATAACTTACATAATTTCAATAGCATTACAAACTCTGTGTTGATAAGCTCTTTTGTGTAATGCAGCTCTGATTTGGAACATGTTGTACAGATTGTCTGCTTCCTAAAAATAAAATACAAAGATGTTTTAAAAGAAATACAATTGTATTCCATAGCTGGTTCTAAAGAAGAGAATTTACAACAACTTCCCTATTGGCAGTCTATTCTAATCTTTGGACTACCCCAAATGACTTTAGTTCACTGTGGCTCTCATTTGTTTTTAAGGGGGTTTATATTTTATTTATGTTATTTGTATTTATTTATGTAAACTGGTGTCCCACATGATTTCCATATCACATGATATTTGTGTTGTAACACGACAGGTGCCGCTAATGGAGCATGAACTGCTTACCTTTCTGGAGTACCTGAGTTCATCACAATTTTTAATGGAGTTTGTGTCGCTAAATGTTTAGTTTTCGGTGTAGTGTTATGTCGACTATTGTTTACATGTCTTTTTGTCCTTTTCTGTCCTTTTCCGCTTGGCCATTGTATGGTCTGTCCAACTTACAGCTTCTGATTACGCCTTTGATATATTCAAACTCTTCTTACTATGTACCATGAATACCTCATCACTTGAGCAAATCTGAAAACTTCCATCTACTTTTAACACTCGAGAAAGCTCCATAAATCTATGGTGGTCAAAGTTATTCTTAATACCAAGTCCATGACAGTCTCTGGCAAAATAGTCCCATTTGTCAACATCTATCCCATTTCTTTTGTTAGCAACAATCTGAAATATACATGTACCAACTGTCCTGTTCTATATGTATTTTAAATATACCCCATACAGTACAACCTGGTATTATATACCACCGATTTACTCTGTGAAAGTGCTCTTTCAAGGCAGGTGATTATATGCATCCTCACACTTCTTTAGAAAATTATGGCATCGATACACTGTTGATCAATGAATATGTCCATTCACATACAGATCCCTCCAAGTGTATCAACGATCAAACACTCAGGTCGGACAGAGAGTTTTGTCCGACCAAATTGTCCGACAAATGTCCGACCAAATCCTCCCAGGTCGGAGTGTGAGTCTCCACTCTCAGATAGTTAAACTGTAAACACGTCCCCAAATTCTGCTAACCAATAAATTTGTGCATAAAGAAACATGCATATCATAGTAAAGCTGAAGTAAATGAGTGATATACAGTGGTACGGAAAGCATAGATATGTTAACGGCTGTCACGGGCGATATATACAATAATATCCATGAATAAAATGTATTAACATGCAGTACCCATGTTTTAAGTGCACTAGAAGTGAATATTAATATGTCCCTATGTACTCGCGACAATCGATGCCAAGGCCCTTTCACTTGCTGCAGACAGTTGCTGGTTTACGATATCGGGTGCGTTTGCTCTTTAACATGTTTGCCAAATGTAGGGCGAACGAATCCGGGTAAATAATTCTAATTTATACATTTATTTCTTTAAAGGCAAATTTGGGTTCAAATCATTTAGTAAACTTTAAGTTTTATTTTGTTCATGGCGAATGGGTCATAAATCCGTAAATCCCGTTTTTTTCTTCTTGAAAATTGGCAGTCTGCGGAGTCCTGATATAGGTGAAATAATATTTTATTAGTGTATTCTACGTTCTTTGTTTTCACAGTTTACCTGTCAAAACATCACCCATCTCAGCATGTTGTCGCATCGTGCATTCATGATATACAAATACACCTATCACAGGTGTGAAAAAAAACGTTGCTCAAGACTCTTTTTACTAAGACTTATAAACATAGATAACTATTCTACGCTTTCGATTTTCAAGCCGTCTTCCAATTTATTTGTACTTAAAAAATAAATTTATATCTTTTTTCTTATATATGTGTATAAATATCTTAATAAAATAAATACATTTACGGTGAGAAATTATTATACGTCATGATATCGTTATTTAGGTAAATACTTATTAGACAGATTTTTTTTAAAACCATTTTTGTCTTTTTAATTGATAACTGACCCAAGCTAAATAAATGAAATGTGACTTAATGTGTTAATTATATAAATCCTTGCCTTCTATAAATTTTAATTTCTTATCTAATTCTTATTCTTATTTAACAATATGGTCAAGTTGTTATTTTCATTGAATGGCTTCACAGTAGAGGCTCTTCCTGTATATTGGTTACATCCTGTATATTACAACTGACTGCTAATGCATGACAAACAATTTTAATCAGCCATCATTATCATGAAATACATTTGTTAATCTTTATTTTGATGATGGCACCTAATTCCCATCACCTAATCCAAATTAGTATAGTAGAGGAGTACCGTATTTTTCGGATGATAAATCTAGATAAAAATGACGATTGTGTTCACAGTACAAAAAATGTATACCTTTATTTTGCTGTAGGTTTATTTCTGAATAAGAAGACTCGTATCATCGATGTTCGTGGTGTTATTTTTTTTTTAAATAAAGCAATAAAAGTATACTAACAGGGGGGTGCAATTCTGGGGATAAAATATTCAACATTCGAAAAAATCAATATTCAATGATTGAAGTGTTATCGAAAATCAGTTCAATATTGTATTTTATAATAAAATATATACTATACAAAATGTATCTTGTTGAAAAAAATCACAGGGTGGATCGATTTACAATATAAAATTATTATCACAAAATATCTAAATATAGCTATAGCTTTCCATCAAACACGAGCATGCGCACGTGATTGTAGTTAAAAATGGCGGTTGCAATACATCTCACAGTGAACGTGTAGAACAAACTTTTTATACTAAATATACTGGAAAATAATTTATATCAATTTCGTTACTTAATTGATATTTTATTGCAATAATTTATATGAGGCTATGGGTGTTTAAACGTCACTTTTCAACAATATTTCAGTTATATATTGACCTTTGAGCTACCTTTCCTGGCGCGAATATGGTGCAAGGTAGAAATACACTAGGGTATTTACGTATCCGGACATTATACATACCGGAAAGAAAGTACGTTTACAAATATGCATCGATCACAAAATGTTTGACATGTTCACCTCGAGAAATGTAAAAAAAATCTTTAAATATCCACTCTCACGTCGGACTTCAATGATTGCAAAGGTACCTACAAACAAATAGTAATAAAAAACAACAACATTAAATAGAATTAATTATAATTGTTCTCCCACTGGCACCTGGAAATTTGTGTCGACAAGATGTTCCTTCCATTATTGACACCTGTAACCTGAGCTAATTAATTCATATCAAGCTGGCTGTAATATCTAGTCCAATACACATATTGCCGTCACAGATGAACAAGTATAGGGACTTGATATATTTGTAAACGGAATATTGTGTAACTTTAGCCGGTGATTTTTGCATCCGTTATTTCACCTTTATATGGATATCACACTCCGAAAGAATTATTTCTTATTCATTCATGTACACAGCCGTACCGGCCTCATTGACTGTTTTAAGTGACAACAGATTTTTTTTTTAAATCGTCAGTGATTTCTCCAAACAAACAAAGTCAAAACGCAAACAAAGTCAAAACGCAAACTTAAGTCGAGTTTTTACTCAAATTTAATTTGGTTTGTTAAGAAAACTTTTTTCGAGAAATCCAAGCCAGGGTTGGACTCGGCGTATATAATTTTAAAGCTTAGATTTCGGAAAAGTTACGATATTTCTAGCATTCCGATTGTAATCGTAAAATTTAAATGTACTAGAAAGATCTATTAAAATTAAACAGATTAAAGAAACACAAACGGTGTACCTCGAAATTATTGTACAATTTTTGGATCATGAGGTGCTCCTATGCATCGAACGACTGTTGTGCCCGAGCGTGACAAATATTGACCTTGGAGCTACCTTTCCTGGCGCGAATGTGGTGCAAGGTAAAAATACACTAGGGTATTTACGTACCCGCACATTCTACACACCGGAAAGAAAGTACGCTTACAAATGCGCATCAATCACAAAATGTTTGACATATTCACCTCGAGAAATGTAAAAAAAAAAATCTTTTGATATCCACTCTCACGTCCGACCAAAATGTCCGACCAAATAGAGTGTTGAATCTCAAATTTGTCGGACATTTGTCGGACATTTTGGGAGGAATATGTCGGACCTGAGAGATTGATCGTTGATACACTTGGAGTGTACTGTATATGTTAGATATCAAGATATAAATCTCTGTTTTACTTTATATGCAGCTTGTCCATTGAATAGGACCAGGCCTTGGTCTGAAGTGAATATATTCTCTGTTTTACTTTGTAAATGTAGCTGGTCCATTGTATATGGACAAGCTTTGGTTTGAAGTGAATATTATCTCTGTGTTACGTTTTTTTTTACTTTGTTCTGGATTTACGCCTTTACTCATTCCCACTTTTAATGCTAGTTTGGCCCGTATACATTTTTATGGGTTGACTGACAGGCCCTGCCATATGACCCTCAGTGTCTGGCACTATTTGTTAAAACATATTCAATACACAGGAGAAATATGGAAAATATTGAAAGCGTGAGAAAATTAATGTCGATAAAGAAGCAAATTAAAGTAACAGCAAATTCACTCTTATTGAAATTTTTCATTCTTTAATCAATGAAGGGACTACAATGTTGACCATTACATATATCCAAAGGCAGGGCCCCAAAAAATGATAACATATACCCTAAGGTAGGCCCCCAAATATATTATCAGGACAACAGGATATTTTTCATAACTTTACTTACAAATATAATGTTGGACCCCTTCTGGTTATGGAAGCTCAAGAGTTCCACCAGTTTATAATGTTACTAACAAACTGACACCCTACTCACTCTCCATAAATTTATTTTGATCTTTTGACAAAGAAATTTAGTTTATTAGTCTTTCCTATCAGCTGAAACAATGTTTTGTAGCGTTTCCAAAGTCAATGACAATCTGATTAAAATAACATTTCTCATTCCGGACACCTTGGCATATCAAATAAAGGGGAGCACATGAGAGACAAGAGTATAATCATATTATTGTTCCCAAGTTCAACCAGATATATCAACAAGATTTGTGATATTAATACGAATACAGAATAGAAACCTCTCTTTTATCACAATTTTAAGATCTGTTCCAACTATAAATATGAAATCATGAAATATTGTTTTAACTACATGTACAGTATTTTTAAAATTTGATCTTGACAACAAAAAACAACCATAGCTACCTAGACCTGCTCAATCATGATATCTATATTTTTTTTCAATAAAGTAGTGAATGCTGCTTTGATTGCATTTTTAAACCAATTACAAGTTGATCAAACCAAATGAGTCAAAAAGCTGTTTATTATAGTGTATTTCATGAGCACCAGTCGCTGGGCAGTTTGACAGCTTCAAACAGTCATCCCCTTGCCTGGTGAACTGCATTATAAAATAAATAATATGAAATAATGTTAAATTAATTACCTCATACAAAAAGCCCTTCTTGTCTTCTTTCCTTCCTTCCTATTAAAAAAAATAATAAAACAGTAGTTAATGGCAAAAAAAGGATATGAGTCGTTGACAAAAAACAGACTTCTAAAACATTTGTTGACAAAAAAGAATGCAATTCCATTTGGTTGTTTGCTTATTGAGCGACAGTAAAAATTGAACTTGTAGACAAATATGGATGAAACACAAGATGATAAATATATACCATCGTTAATTTGTTTTGCAAGAAAGGATTTCTCAGAGCAATATCTCATGGAAGACAGAGCATGAAATATGTTATTGCTCTGAGAAGTCCATTTCAAGCAAAACTTATAAACGATAGTATGCTTATCAAAAATTTGCTACGATGACGTTATAACAACATCATATTAGAAAACAACGATATTATGCTAATATTATGCTAGTTGCTTGATAAATACCCATTACATACATAGTGTGTTGGTACAAGACTTTGTATCAGGTCGAGCCTGTTGTGTGAACCAGTATCACTATGAGTCGCTTTCGCGACGAGTTGTGATGCGGTTAGTTCATGCAACAGGCAAGACCTGATACAAAGTCTTGTACAAACACAATATATATGTAATAAGTTTATCTAATTTTCAATTAAATCAAATTTAAACAAAATTAGAATTTATACAATACTCTGAGGGAGACTACATTTTGTGCATGACGTCATGTTATTACTTGTTGCCGTCCATTCACCAATGTGTCGTTACTGTTCGATCACTTTCAGTGTTACTGTGCCATCGTCGTACGCTTTTATTTTTAGAAATGTGGATGGCACAGTTGCCGGAAATATTGAAACTATGACCATATATTTGCGATATATAATATGAATGAATGCACATTTAACAGACGCTTTGTTTACATTGCTTATATTGATGTGTTTTACCCCGCATTCCAATGATGTGACGTCATGACAAAGTAGTTTGGCAGGGAAAATCTAGTGCAATGTCACACCATTCTTTTATCATCACACACAGTGTGATGATACAACATCTTGTATCAGACACCTTGCATCAGAGAGGATTCTTTCTTTAATTTCAAAGGAAAACATACATATAAATGATAGACAATTAAGAGATAACTGTATTGTATTTGAAAATTTCACAGCATCAATTGGAGATTTGATGGTCGCAAATTGAGTTTACTGGCGACGCGTTAGTGAAGCCAGTAAACGGATATTTGCGACCTTGAATCGACAATTGATGCCGTGAAATTTCCAATACAATACAGTTATTTCCATTATAATGTAATCATGTGTAGGATAGACATACATACATCATATATGTATATTTCCGTATTATTGACAAGATGACATAAGCGGTAATCAGCTAAAATAAAAATAAAAATTCATGCTATTTCAACCGTGGAATTGGTGAAAACAAGATATGATTATAATCCAACAATTATGAAGTCTCCCAAACCGGCCACTGACACTATCTACCCACATATCAAATGTTGATGATATCGGACAATGTTGAATTTTTACCCCCATTTTAATGCCATGTTTTGGCAGGCATTTTGAAAATGGCAGACATCTTGAAAATTGTGAAAATGCAGAATTGCTCCTCTAATGGTGACCTATCACTATGTCAAAAGTTATGTCTCTATCATTATCCAGTTAGAAATTATCAACATTATTGTACGAAATTTCAATTTTCCCATAGGATTATATAGTAACCCCCAAAAATATGGCTTTGACCCCCTTTACCACAAATCTGAAAATTTTAGGATCAACTATAAACATATATCTATAACTCCACCAAGTTTCATGAAATTCTGTCCTGTAGTTCCTGAGATCTGCACTGGACAAGTTCATGCTTCGCGAAAAGAAAGAATAAGAATAATAATAAGAAACGGAGCAAAAACAATAAGTCCCCCAAACTTTGCTTGGGAGACTTAATAAGAAACGGAGCAAAAACAATAAGTCTCCAAACGTTGTTTGGGAGACTTAATTACACCATTAAATCGACAATTGATGCCATGAAATATTCAAATACAATTCAGTTATCTCCATTCAAATGTAATCATTTGTATTGCTACATTGTTGACAAGATGATCGACGTAAGCGGCAATCGTCTAAAATATCTCATGATTTTCAACCGTGGAATTGATACCATGAAAATTACAGCATTGTCCAATCACAAACCAGGGATATTAAACACCTACATTAGAATAGATATTATCGCTTGTAAATATTAATGGGAAAATGTACAAAACATCGATAATAAACTTTTATGGAAATCCAACAGGACTGTAAGTTGTGTATTTACTTTATCCTGCCCAACCACTTTTTCATTGCAGAAGGGATGGTCTTATAACAGGGGGGATTACTGTACATCATGAAAATAACATGATAAATTAGTCGACCAATTATAGTGGACCATTAATGAGTGGTTGTCACGATAAAGGTCAAGATTATCATAAAACAATGACATTGATAATGTTATCAATCTATGTATAATAAAAGTAATGTGTATGTCTCTATTACACGATTTTCATCACAGGCAAGACAAGAAAGGAAATTGTAAAAGAAATTTTTATTTTCAGGACAAGAAAAGGTGACCTCTTAATAGAGGTGATCGCATGAGCAGGTGTACTGTATTTTCTGTGTTTTTAGTAAGTTCTACCTTTCTATTGTTCTTGGGATCAATCTGTTCTTTAATAAAGGTGATATCTTGTTCTGTTAAGCCATACTTGTCAAATTCTCCTTTCAGACTAGTTAACATATGGTCAAATATCATCACAGACATCTCCTCATGCTGGAATATAATAACAGTTTTGTTGTTTATTTTGTTAATTCAAGATCAATTACTTCCCTTCTTTTGAGAGGTGGTTCCCTCTGAAATGCATCTAGCTCAAGATATAACATGATTTCAAAAGACAGTGTATATATTTTATTTTATATCTATTTATTCCGGTTAGCTTCACAAAATGAACATAGTAGTTCCTATGGTAATCTTAAAGGCAATATTATCATTTTCAGATTGATAACCGATAAAGGTCAATGCTAGCAAGTTTTTAATTTGCAGTGTTGTAAGAGGCATTGCTTTGAATCAAAAAATAGCAGTGTAAGGACTAAAAACAGTCATGCTAAAAAAAATTACCATTCAAAATTACGAAGATTTCTGAAATTCCCAGAAAAGTAGAATATGATTTCCTTTGTTAACCTCCATTTTCTCAGAGAGCAGAGCTCCAGATAATTTTCACGTCCAAAGGGTAATTACTCCCTACTTTTGAAAATAATGGGTATTTGCATATTTCCTTTGCACTGTTGTACTCTCTACTTCAGAAAAGATTGCTTACATGTACACTTTTAAAATTATGTTTGACACAAGTGTTATTCAATAAACGCAAGATGCAAGTGAAATGTATATCTCTGTTTAATTTGACACGATTGTTGTAAATGTTGTAAATATTTTGTTTATTGCTCGTCGACTTCGGCAGTTTTCACAGCCGTTTTGATAATGTCATCAACGATTCCTTTAACTATATTGTCATTAGACACAGATGAAACTGTCAGGAACTTAAGTATATAATTTTTCGTAGCGCTCTTGTGCTTAGTAGCGCACTTATTCATGTTTTTGCTCATTTTCAACGAACAACGTGTTCCCAAATTTACTTTCGTTTTAGTTCTTACTTATTACGTAAACTGCATTTATATGTAATATTGACCGCGATTGGATGATTTATCGTAAACATCCAATCAGATCTCTTTTGACATCGATGCTTAGAAAGGCAAACATTCGATACCCCTCGGTTGTATGCGCTCTCTCCTTCGAAAAGTATAAAGGGAAGTAATTACGGGGAATTTCTCAAAGACAAAAATGCTATGTTATGTACACGACTGTACAAGTACGCTCCGAATTTGGAAAGTTTGCTTACACAGCAATATCTATGCGTAATGTGTACACTCTGATCTGATAATACATGCGTTTTTACTCGTTTTCATAGCGTAAAAAACGCAAATACGCAGCTTATCTGGAGCTCTGGAGAGGTTTATGAAGTCTATTAAAAAAATGTGCAATGTAACATTCCTAATAATATTGAACTAAGAGCTATTATTCTGATGCTGTTCAATGCGAAACTAAAGTTTAAGCATGAAAACCACAAAAAAAAACATTCTTCAATTATCTCTTGACTTGTGTGTTGTGTTCGAAATCATTGAGTACAAATTTCAAAGCGTTTAGCCAAGGGAGAATAAATATTGTTTGATTTCATATCTAGTAGTCGAAACACTCGAGGGTAAAGTGTGGAACACAGAAGCAGGCAGCGACAGACAATGTGACCCCAAAGTGTTGGTAATGCTATAGCAGACGACACAAAATGTAATATTAATAAAGACATTGCTTACTTTCCATTTGGAATCGGGTTTCACTGTAGGTATAAATTTGCCATCAAATAAATGTGAAAAGGGACCATGACCTGAAAATTGAAAACACAAATATTTGGAACTTATTTTTACACAATGTAATATTCAGGAGAAAATATTTAATTCACATGTCAACATTTCGATGTTTATGGTGTTTAACGCCACTTTCAACGATATTTCAGTTATATCGTGGAGGTTAGTTTTATTGGTGGAGGAAATAGCAGTACCGGAAGAAAACCACCGACCTGCCACAAGTCACTAACAAGCCATTTCGATGTAATAATATCTAATATTTCATTATCTAAAGTTGTACGCATGTGATTTATTTGTACAATAAGTACAGAAGACTACCTGAGGTTTAGTATCAATTAAACAACATAATTAACTAGTCAAGTTAAAATTAATATACCAGTTAGAAATAATCCAATCAAAATTTGATGTTTGTTGGATTTTTTAGACGATACACGAACATTTAAAGCCATCCCATATGGGTTTAGGTTTATGGTGTTTAATGCCACTTTCAACAATATTTTAGCTATATCGTGGCAGTCAGCTTATTGGTGGAGGAAGCTGGAGTACCAGGCGAAAACTACCGACCTGTCGGAAGTCATTGATATACTGTGTCACATAATGTTGTATCAAGTACACCTCACCATGAACGGGGTTCGAACTCACAACCTTAGTGGTTATAGGCACTGATTCCACAGGTAGTTGTAAATCCAACTACCATACGATCATGACCACGATGGCCTCCATCCCAAATGTAATGAAATGTAATGTAATGAATCCTTTCATTCATATTTGACCGTCCAATCATATGTAAGAGCTCTCAACATGTGCTCTGTGTGTTTTTGATGCCCATTTTTTGCATTAACAACAATATACAGGTACAATATCAGTTGAGAAATGTAAATCCCAGAAATTAGAATCCAAGAAATGTGAAACCCACAGGATTGTGATAATGAAATGTTAACTATAGGAAAAGACAAGTCATTTCTTCTGTAATAAAGATGTGTATTACACTTAAATTATTTTCCTCCCCGAAAGTACATTTGGAGACTTGATATATGATCAGGCTCCAAACATTGTAGAGTGTTTCCTATGTAAAGAAAGCATTATTATATAAACATCATACCTAAATCATGACACAGAGCAGCTATTTCTACACATAAGATGTCTGTGTTAGTAATATCCAACTCAGGTTGCCGTTCCTTAAGCGTTCGGGCCAGCTGTCCAGCAAGGTGACATACTCTAGAAAATATATCAGAAATACATGCAAATGTACTATGATATCATTATTGTGATCATTGAGGTTTCAATCTAAAAGTATATTACATGAGCTAATCAAAATTTTAAACCAAGGGACCACCTGAGGATGTTTCACTCACATGGTAATTATCCATGTTCAATCACATGCAGTGCAGATTTCTTGATTTTTTATATTGGAACTAAAATTCAAATTCAAATTCTTTATTGGTTTAGAAATCCAATGATTGGATTGTCACCATAAACAATACATAAAAAAACACTAATGTTAAACGATATCCCGTGGTGATGGCCATATTGGATTTCTACTGTCAATTACGAAA
Source organism: Bathymodiolus septemdierum (assembly GCA_963383655.1). Taxonomy (NCBI): domain Eukaryota; kingdom Metazoa; phylum Mollusca; class Bivalvia; order Mytilida; family Modiolidae; genus Bathymodiolus; species Bathymodiolus septemdierum. The sequence goes on from OY726527.1 coordinate 56,412,509, forward strand.
TAAAATGCATAATAAATTGATCTTATTTTTGGTGTTTAATGCCACTTTCGGCAATATTTCAGCTATATCATGGCAACCAGTTTTAGTGGTGGAAGAAGCCGGAGTACCCGGAGAGAATCATCAACCATGGGCAAGCAACTGGTAAGCTTTATCACTTATGGCTACGAGTCGAGTGCACCCTTTTTTGTAATTTACAAAGCCGGGCTCGAAACACGCCTTGTTGGTGATAGGGTTGTATGAGTTGTTAGGTAATCAAACTACCTAATTCAGTGAGCCACTGCATAATACACCATAAACCTGGAGATCATCATTGATCTGCCATAAGTTACTGACAAACTGTATCACATAATGTTTTATAGAGTATACATTGCCACGAGCATATATTCAAAATCATAAAGTGAGTGGTGATGCACACTGTTTGCAAAGGTAGTTGTAAATCCAACTACCATATGGCCACAACCACGATGACCCCTAGAGGTCAATTTATAAATTAATTATACATATCATGTGCACGATGACATCAAACAAAAAACAGTCAGAAGTTATAGGATGTTTTATATTAATTAATATATTTAATCTAATATCTCTTTTCAATATTTTTTACAGAAAAAAAATAATTGCTAAATCTCTTTTTTCCCCCACTAAATACGTAGATTATACATACCCAATACAATGTTCATATCTATTGTGTGCAGCACCAGGATAGACAAAATAACAAGCTCCTAGCTGCTTTAGATATCTCAATCTTTGGAACTGAGGGGTATCTATAATCTTAACACACAATGGGTGAATTTCTATATGACCATGAACAGAATCAATAAACACCTGAAAATAATATCAAAAATAAAAATGTTGCTATGGAAGAATCAATTATAAAAAAAAATTGTTCATCTACATGTATTAACAAATATTTTGTTTTGTTTCAGGATTATAGAAAAGAGAATAAACTAGATGTGTCGGAACGACACGAATGTGACCGCCGTGAATATTAAGGAGGCTCGCAAATGCTTCACCCTTTTTTAATTCCCTCAATAATACTTGTGATTATACACTCTCATACCAAAAATCAAGTCAATATCTCAAATCATAGTGAAATAAAGTGGTCAACTAAATATTTGGCCAAATTTCAAAGCCCAATGGTTATAAGTTGGCTAAAGATCAGTCAACCGGAACAAATTTCAAAGTTGATCTGTAGCTTATGATTATACACTCTCATACCAAAAATCAAGTCAATATCTCAAATCATAATTAAATAAAGTGGTGACAACTAAATATTTGGCCAAATTTCAATTTCCAAGGGTCATAACTCGACCAAAAATCATTGGACCGGAACGAAGTGTATACTTGATCTGTAACTCATCACTATACACTCATATACCAAAAATCAAGTCAATATCTCCAAGCATAGCGAACAAAAGTGGTGACAACTAAATATTTGGCCAAATTTCCAAGTCCAAGGGACATAACTCGGCCAAAACTCATTGAACCGGTACGAAACGTAAACTTGATCTGTAACAACTGGTGATAACTGTTTTATTTCGGAATTACGGAATGACGAACATGGGTAACACTATATTTCCCGGCCACTTAGTGGCGGGGACATACAAAATCATAGTACACAACATTTCTTGCAATATTTATGCAAAAGGTGGGACTGGCACATTTTATGTGGGACTGACATAAATGTTCATTCTGCCAGTACTATAACTGACAGAAAATTTTGAATGTTCGCGACCTCTGAATTACATACAGCAAAACATGTTAACGTACATTAAGAATATATTGGTTTCTTACTTGTCAATTTACCATCAAAATGATACAGTTTACATAAACTCAGAGACCAAAATATACAATAAAATTTTATAAACTCGTCTTCAGTGCCTGAAATGGACGGTCGTCCAGTCGCCAAATGCGACTAATATCTTATTCGGGCGACCAAAAGCTGCTCCAAATTAGGTAGTCACTGGCCCAACAAAAAACGTTTGTACGATTGCCTATTAGACCGTTAAAAATTGTTGTTTTTCCGAAACCCGACAAAAACTGTAAGGTAGATAACTCTTCTGTTCTAGTCGAAAACTGTTTGTTACGAGCACAGCGATTGGTCCAAATACATTTTTGTAGCCAAAGAATACACAGCTAATGTAATTTACTGTTCTCCCCAATTATGTATTTTTATCGAGCCAATCAATACACGTTTCCTACACGTTTTCATGTAATACACAAGTATTCACTAAATATTAGAAAAGAAACGTGTTTTTTTTGTTTCTTTATGATTTTATGAGTTGTGAACAATAAATAGAATTCTGTCAACTTATAATGTTTGCGATCTTGTATCCACGACCACGGTTCGGAAATTTATTCATTCAATCTGCTGCAAAATGTACATCATGCAACATGTACGAATTTCATTTTACAGAAATCGGAAACCTTTTTGTGTCAATCCTTAGGTAATCATTGAAAAACTTTTCTCCAGCAACGGAGAGAAAATCGTTGACAGTAATGTCAAACTATGGAAACGATCTGGCCTGCCACTTCTTTTAAACTTTTCATAGTTCATGTGTACAGTGCTACATTTTAAGGGAACGACCATTTAACTTGAAGGGGGGTGGGGGGGGGGGGGGGGGGGGGGGGGTATGTTTGTTTTTTCTAAAAAAATATTCTGATTCCCAATGTTGCTGAAAAAAATATTCTGAATTTGGTGGAGGAAAAAAATATCTGATTTAGAGTTTTTGTCATATAATCTAATGTTAAATTCCTGAAAAAAAATTGGCGCTTTGCCCGACAAAAAAAATAAATATTCTAACTCTTGTGTTGTCGGAAAACAAAATTCTGAACGAAGCAAAAAACCATAACCCCACCCCCTCCCCCTTCAAGTTAAATGGTCGGTCCCTAATGACAACTGGGAGTGGTTTTCTTTTCTGGAACCAGAACTTTTGCTTACAAATTAAAAAAAAACGGAAAAGTTAACAGTTGTTTGATATATAAACAGAAAATGACAGCACCGTTTGTTATTTCAACAAACTGGTGAGGTACTTGTTTGGAATGAATAACCAACTGACGCTACCCCGAACTGAGAGGCTATTTTACTTTAAGATCACTTCTTCATAGTGGATTGAAACAAGAGATGTCACTCTGGGAGTGCAAGAGCGGTCCTTGTAGTGGCATTAGTCTACTCTTGTCCGGATGTCTTTAATGTGATCATGGCATTGATCTCCTCTTACACAAACCAGCCTTCTATTGTCCCCATCCGATGGACTAGCATCGTTTCTTAAGACCACCCTAGCCAATGGCGTCAAGGTTATCAAAAAGGTTATAACAAGTAAATTCAGGTTTCATTAGATAGCAATATATGCATTGGGGTGTTTTCGCAATTTCAGTTGCACACCTGTACCTAACAAAATTACCTTGAAGAGCCCCTCCCCCTCCTCCCCCAACCCAACCCTCATGAGACTAGTGAAATAATTAATTTTAATGTTATTAATAAAAATTAATTAATCTGAACTGTTTATATATTGATATCTGATGTCTTTTTAAAAAAAAAAATGTCACAAAATGATTGGGCCACCATTATGCCATTTGGACCAGTGACTCTAATGTTTTACGGGCCCAAACAATTTTTTTCGGGCCAGCCAAAGGCTAGCCCTCATTTCAGGCACTGGTCTTAATTACCTTTCTCTGGTGTTCATCTGGAATTCTTCTGATAAACTTCAATATTTTTAACCTGTCACCAATTTTGCTGAAAATATATTTATGTACATGTAGATTATTGGGTAATGATCTAATCACAAATACAATTTCATTTTTTTTTATCGTTAATTCTCATTATTTTTTATTTGTACATTTTCCCTTTGATCTTTGCACACGACATTATACAACTAATGATTTTTTATAAGGTGGACACTGTGATTTATCAAGCCCAAGGAAGTGATGTTCACCGAAGCCAACGGCTGAGGTGAACATCACTTCCAAGTGGTTGATAAATCAGTGTCCACCGAAATGAAAAGTCATCAATTGTTTTATTAAATGACACATTTTAAGTGTAATCTTGGGGTGAAAATTGTGAATTATTGCTGTTTCTTAGACATTTCCATTTATTCTTTTTTATATGTAGCTGCTTCAAACCAACAAACACCAGTTTGTAAAGCTTGACATTTCTAATGTTTCAAAACAATAAAAGTGATTAAGAAAAAACAAATACAATTTCAAAATTTTAACAAATAAAATATCAGTTTCAGTAACATTTAAATTTTTTTTTAAAGAACACAGGTAAGTATAATAAATTTATGTTGTAGTTTATGGTAATGTTAGAGCAATTATTTTAGTTTCCCCCTGTTACTATATTTGGGTACGTATTAACTTCTGGTTCTACTGACGAAGCTGCTTCGTTCATTTTTGTTTACTAACAGTCGTCTGCTGATTACCGAAGTTCGTTAGCAAGACCGCCTCTGATTGATTGAGGTTCAAAATGTCGGCCAATAGTTATCTCCGTTTGTTCTTTGTCCGGATTTGTTTTATGTATTATCTGTCTCTTGAATAAATGTAAGAAATGGCAGCAGAGTCTGCTGCAGACGTGTTTTTATCATTTCATTTAATTTGTGATTGTTGCAGGGCACGCGTTGTGTTCTGCTTCATCATTACAGAGGTGCCACTCCTGAACTGTCTTTTTTGGTGTTCCTGATATAATTCCAGAATATTTTCTGTTTTTGGACAGTTTCTATTGACTCGTCATAGCAAATGATGTTTTCTAGATTCTGCCAGTATGCCTTTCTGCTTTCTTTTTGTAGTCTACGTTTAGTTTCTCTATATTGATCAGTGTTCACTTGTATGTATTTTCCCTGTAAAATTGGCCATTTTCTAGAAAATGGTGGAATCTGAATGATCAATCATCATATTTTCAAAGTATTTCAAAATACAATTTGCTTGGCCTACATTCCAGAAACGGTCATGAACTGTGATGACGATTATGTCAACAAACCACAGGGGCTTGTTACGATTTAAAAAAAATGCACTCTACTCTAAAAAGTAGTGAACAAGCCCCTGTGAACAAACCGGAAAAATACAAATGCTTGGGGAATACCATCGATGGAAACATATTTAGCAAGCATAATGATCAGGGAAAAAAGACATTAGTAAAAAGGATCTTTTTAACTTGCATGAAATTTATTAAATTCAAACTTCTCTGTTTTAATCTCATCTTGTAATTTTTGACGTTGAAAAGAATTCCCTCTGTGTTTATGTAGCTATGAATATACAGAATGACGTCATTGGTCTCGTGCTGCGCGATAATTGTAAATCAAAACAAGTGACCGACTTTATTGCATGACTGAGCAGATATCACGTTAGGAATAGCATATATCAATATTGAAAAAAACATTCGATTAAATAATATTAAATCACCAAAAATGTTGACCCTGCGTTTCTTTTTCCCTTCAGTATATATATATATATATATATACAAGAATACATAGTTTGTCTAATCTATTAGCGAGCACAGCAGCATGGGCATGCAACACACAGTTGGGTCTGCCTAATGATGAGATTGAAATCCTTTCGTCCGGCAGTTAATAAAAGTTGGCGGGTAATATATTATAAAAGTCAAAGTCGATAGATGGTGGTTTAAAAAAAAGTATTTTTTCCGGATTTTTGTTTAATGTCAACAATAAAAAACTTTTTTCTGATATTCAACTTTCACTCAAATATATACACACTGGCCAGACAAAAATGCTGTGCTTCCATCTAGGTAATGCCTACTCCATATTATATTAGACATAAAAACTGGTATAAATATTTTCATAATCTTATTCGAAAAAATCGATTTCCAATGAAAACATTTTTTAAATACCAAAAATGGGAGAAGACTCATTCTGGAGGGGGAACATGAAACATTTTTTTGACTGAAGATTTATGGAACTATTATTGCATTATCGCAACATGTGAAATTTGATTTTCCTGAACTAGAACCCAATAGACCGCTATGGGTCATTTATTGGAACAACATTTATTTCTTCATATTACAATAATTACATTACTTCCGTTTTTCATTGAAATGTTACAATGTGATTGGTTATGAAGTGGTCACATGATTATAAAAGAGATGTTTTACATCCCAATAAAACTCAAACCTGAACTTCCACGACGTGCCTCCATGACGACGTCAGATGTATTAACAATCAATGGCGTAGTAATTTCCAACAGCAAATAATCTCACAAATAAAATTCACAACGAAAACTTCAACTATTTTACGCTTCATACAAAATGTGCTTCGGTCCACGCTTTTACAGGCCAATAAAACTACCAAAAAATGCATTCAATTCTGAAATACAGCCTCATGCCAAGTATAATTGTATAATCTATTCATGGCTTTAACAACAGATTTTTTGGAATTTTTTTCCCAACGCAGTCTTTCTTTTTTAAATGCTTCCATTTGTACTAGATTGAATATCCATTTGAATATGATATTTCATGGGATAACAATTAAATTTCAATTCCTGCTTCTCAAGATTTATTCTATTATCTAGTCCATATAAAATTTTAGACCTCAAAAGTCTCTCTCCCTACAGACATTGCGATCGTCATTTGTACAAGCTTGAATTAATGCTCCTACGTCAATACATACACTATTCCCATGCCCATGAGCCTTTCTTCTGTTAACATGTCTAACCCTGCTCTCGATATATTTGTATCTGAAGTAAAATAAACTTGTATTCAAATGATTGCAATAAGATAAAATGAAAAACAAAAAATACCATACTGTCACAACAGTTCTAAAATTCAATAGAAAAATCGCAGAAAGAGGCAAAATCGATAGCCCTTACACACAAATACATGATGGCTCTCTTTCCTGGCTTGGTACAGGCACTACAATAAAAAGTGGCAGGGTTAAAGTAGATTAATGGGCACATATACATTAAACTGATCAACAAACTCTCCTTGTAAATGTTTAAACAGTAGAATGTCTTAATACTATGAGAAAATGTTCATGTATTTGTAGTTGTAAATCCAAATGCCATACGATCATGACAATGACAGACCCCTTGCATAAAGGGCACTGTATGGAACCTGAATATATGCCCTTTATGAAATAGACGTTTATATACTAGTTCAAATAACCGACATTTTGTCATTCAATGGAGAAAGTGAAACCGGTTTTTATAGATAGTAATTTGTTATTTACAAGCGTCCTTTGGCTGTAGCTTGTGATTTTAATTCTGATACTTCTAGACTTATTAAAACATTATTCCACCACGACTTGGTTGACCGTTATGGAATATCTGTGTCACAAATGACAACGAATATGTTCCACTTGTCGTAAACACTTCCCGGTCCTTTCCTCGTTCATGACTTATCACCGGGTCTATAACTAGATTAACCCGACAGGTGTCACTAGTGAAGCAGGAACTGCTTACCCTTCCGGATCATCTGAGTTCACCCCCGATTTTTAGTGGGGTTCGTGTTACTCGATCTTTAGTTTTATATACATGTATGTTTTGTTGATCTTTGTTTGTCCTTTTGTACTTTTTCTTTTGGCCATTGTGTTGTCTGCTCTTCTTCAATATACGGATTCTGATTGCCTCTTTGGTATCTCCAAGCTCATCTTCCCAAAGGCTTCAATATGCCTACTGCAGTGATTCAGCGAGTGATCGTCATTTTCGTAATTGACGAATGCATTTTAATTTTGACGATTATTTTTCACAGCATTCGCCACTTAAAATTGTTTGAAAATCATGAAATTTATCATTAAAGTTATCATAGTCTCTGACATGCGTACCACCTATGCCAATTAAACACGGTATCATCTATTTAAGTACGTAATCAAAATGATTAAAAATTTACAAAGGTGTGATAATTACCTGATCATGATCGACTGCTGATTTTCCCCGACAAAGGAATTAATCTAGGCTAATAAAGTTTCTACTAATTTAGACATTTGCTCAAAATTCCTAATGCCAAAAATTGCTATATAAACCACATTTTGATGACAGTCAAAAAGGGCAATAACTCCCTAAAAAAAGTCTAATCAAACTGTGACCATGATATGAGAATCTTAAAATGTAGCAGTTGTGTGTACAAAAATTTTGTGACGGACAGACGGACAGGACAAAAACAATAGGATGAAGGATATAATTATCAGAAATAAATGTGACGAATATCTTTTTTTTTAGATTATGAAGCATTGCAGTGCAATTGTATGTTTGGTTCTTGTTTTCCAAATTAACAACCGCCACGATATAACTGAAATATTGTTGAAAATGACGTTAAACACCATAAACCAAACCAAAATCAAATTAACAAGTGTGGTTTTTTACCTCTAAATTTGTCTGCTACTTCTGGTAAACCAAGTTCCTTAAGTTTCGGCCAGATATCTTCCACCGAGTATGATGACAAACTGTCAACAGGCGCTTTTTCCTCTGTGTCAGGCTGGCTCACGGGGACATCTGGAGTACGTCTTTTTAGTGCAGATTCTTCACTACCATTCTTAGCGTCCTCTACTTTTCTCTTTCTGGTGCTCATGTTGGAGTAAGTTTATTGGAGGTGTTTCTGTTTAAATAAATAACTTTCTTTAATGCAGTAATTATATCCAAATCCAATGTGTATTACAATAAATGGAAGAATGTGTCCATGGACACGGATACTTCCGCTTCCAGCAAATCAAAAGGCATAACTCGAAGGTGGAGAAAGTGGTAAAGTTTCCTCCTTCACAACCCCTGACCTTGACGTTGTGCATCAATTTAAAATGATGTCCCTTAGTTAATGGAGTTGTTGAAATTTGTGTCTCGAAAAATTCTGTTTCTTTGTAGTTTCTAGAAAACTTTTCGATCCCTTGTTTTTGGATTATACACATCTTTAATATATCTATCTGGATACGTTAAGATAGAAATGACTTTCGATCGGTAAATGTGTATTTATTCATTTATCAAATACACCTTGTGTTCAATCCTGAGATCTACTCACGACTCTAAAACATGGCCTTTATTAAAAGAGACCTATCTGTACAGTTCAGTACAAAATTCGTTAAAAGGAAATCGCACGAAATGATCATAGACCAACTTAAAGAAACAATAGACCTTCGTTTGTTCTTTCTGGAAGCAAAGTGGTCACTCTAGAAATAATTGTGAACAATATATTACTGAAAAGGCAGGCGACGCGATTATGGGAGTTATGCCTCGGAAATCTTAGAAGGACGACAAACAAAACAAGAGGACGCACAAATACATCTTAACGAAACTTTGCACGTAGACAGACATAACTTAAACAATAATGAAACAGTCCAGAAAACATCTGACATAACAAAAAGTAGTGGTAACAATGTCAACATTATTCTGGGAGCTTCAAATGCTAAACATCTGGGTCAGTTCCATCAAAACACTATCAATGCATCGGTGTCCGGTGCAACACTGGACAATGTCGAACAATGCATAAGCCTGGCCACTTCTAAAATCAAAACACCTAACACACACATTGGAAAGGTGATCTTGTGTCTTGGAACAAATGACGTCACGAGAAACAGAGATGACAGTGACCAGATCAATATCACTGCAACACAAGCAATCTCCAAAACAAAACCAACTTTCCCGAAGTCATAGATTGCTGTGTGTAGTATACCCCCGAGAAAAGGTCGCGGATAACACCTTATTAAGATGAATGACACATCAAACATGTTAACGGTTTCTTGAAAAAAATGTGTATTAGAGATGGTACATTGGACTTCATTGATATCCACAAAGAATTTAGTAAACAAGGTAGTGCAATAAAACCCTTGTTTGATACTAACGACGTCAGCGAGTACACATCAGTAGCTGTGGTGAAGAAAAACTATGCGAGATATTTTCCAAATATTTGACGGCGCTACCGGGGAAAAGAGAATGTCCAGTAACACCACAACATGACAAAAAACGTAATCTTAGTGATATTACAATAAGTCCGTCTTCAGCCGAGGCCAAACCTATGCACACAAAAGCGGGATCGCCAATGATGTCTGGCATCCTAAACAGATAAACTCTTATCAATGCTTAGTAAATTTATGCTTGTGTATATATATGTTATTTATTTAACTATTTCTCAAGAAGCTTAAAAGAAAAAAAAAATAATGTCTTTTTGTTACCTTTACATTATTACAGTGATCTTGTGTGTAATTTATTGTACAATTGTAACTTATTATATGCATTGTAAAATATGCAAAGTCCACACATTATTTGTAAAGAACAAATTTTGTGTTACCAATATAGTATTTAAAACATTTGTTGTAAATAGAATTAATTTTATGCATTATATTTATTTCATATTTATGTTGTATACACTATTTGTAAATGCAACTGTTTGTAAACATTATAAAGTTAAAATATTGAAGATGAATGGTAATCGAACAAACCGTAGTAAAGTTATAAATAGGGCAATACACATGCTCTTTCACGGTAGAGTAAACAAACTACTTACATATTATTGTCTAAATGACCTTGTCCCTAGTTACAATAAATGCTAACGGTTTAAGAGACAAAAAGAAACGTGACTTGGTTTTTAACTGGCTGGTAGCCAAAAAAATTGACGTAATTTGTTTACAAGAAACTCACTCAACAAATTATGATTTGATTCGATGGCAAAATGAATGGACAAACTGTGGGGGTGGCAATAGCTTTTTTTAATTGTGGTACGAGTGACTCAAGGGGTGTGGGAATTTTATTGGGCAAACAATTTAAAGAAAATGTAGAATTCTTTTCTCAAGATAAGTCTGGTTGCATTTTACGTAGTACATTAAAAATAAACGACTCAACTTTTTATATATCAAATATATATGTGCCGAATAATGGTAAAGAAAGAAAATCGTTTTTTAATGCAATTAACGATACACTGTTCAAATATACGAACGATTCCGAAAAAAACTACAGTTTAATTTTGGGTGATTTTAATTGCGCTATTCAACAAAACTTAGATCGCAATCCTCCTCAACAATTAGACGACATATCAGTCCGATAATTCCAAAGCATGTTACATAGAAATGATTTATTTGATGTGTGGAGAAAGTTAAATCCAGAAACTAAGAGATATACTTTTAAACGCGGTAAATCGAAATCAAGAATCGATTATATTTTATGTAGTTACGCCGTAAGCAGTAAGGTGTTTGGTACTCGGATTAATCATTTCCCATTTAGTGATCATGATATCATAATAACAAAATTAAAGACTGAAGATATTAATAGAGGTCCAGGTATGTGGATAATGAATCTTGAAACAATAAAATCTGAGCAGTTTAGACATGCTTTTAAAATTTGGTGGGATAACTGGAAAATTGAGAAAAATCAATACAGTGATATACAGGAATGGTGGGATCTTGCGAAAAACAAAATAAAATTGTTAACAATGGAAATAAGTAGAAACTTAAATTGCAAGCAAAACAAAAAAGAAATCGATAGATTAGAAAGGAAACTCGATAAATTAAAACTAATAGCGAATGAAACGAATGAAATAAGCGCGCAAATAAAGCAATTAGAGGGCTTAATTAAAAACTATTATAATAAAAAAAAACAGAAGCAGCGAAAATTAGATCTCGTGTTAAATGGGCGGAAGAAGGGGAAAAATCAACGAGATATTTCTTTAACCTTGAAAAAAAACGGGGCCAAGAAAAGTTATGGTATAGGATTAAAAGGACAGACGGTAAATATAAGTACGACATTGACTTGATAATGAATGAGCAGGTTGATTTTTACTCCAAATTTTTTCAATCAGAAGGGTGGGATGAAAGTAGTGCTCACGAACTTACAAGGTATATTGTTAATAAATTGGACAATAACGAAAAAGAAACGCTTGACGAAGACATTAACTTAGATGAAATTAGTAAAGTTATTAAAATATTAAAACCAAATAAATCCCCAGGAGAAGATGGTATTATTTCAGAATTTTATCAACTTTTTTGGCAAGATATAAAAAACGAATTCTTTGAAGTGATTGAATTTTTTTTTTAAATTCGAATATAATTTAAGCACATCACAGTACAAGGGGGTTTTGACTTTATTACATAAGGGAGGGGAACGGGAAGATATAAAAAAAAACTGGAGACCATTGACCTGACTGAATTGTGATCATAAAATAATTTCGAAGCTTTTGGCCGAACGATTAAAAAAATGTTTTAACTAAGCTAATTCATCCGGATCAAAAAGGGTTTGTAAAGGATCGGAACATAAGTGAAGCAAACAGAATGATACAAGACATCATATAATACGTAGACGACGAAAATGAAGAAGGCATAATAGTTTTCTTAGATCAACAAAAAGCATTCGATAGAGTTGAATGGGGGTGGGTAGACTTCGTGTTAAAAACATTTAACTTCGGGGAAAAATTTAGGGGGTGGATTCAAATGTTAGTTAAAAATGCTACAATATCCATAAAGACAAATGGATTTGTTTCAAAATTTTTCTCCATATCTCGCTCATGTAGACAGGGGTGTCCCGTTGCACCACTAATTTACATATTGCAAGCCGAACCCATGGCATGTGCAATTAGAGGAAATAATGATATAAAAGGGATTAAATTACCAGGTGAACCTGGTGTGAAGGAATTAGAAGCCAAAATAAGTATGTTTGCAGATGACACACAACTTTTCAATAAAGTTGAGAAATCCTTCGATATATTTTCAAAATATGAAAAAGCATCCGGATCAAGAATTAATTATGATAAAACAAAAGCTATTTCTATTGACACTGTCCGCCATAGAAAACCAAAATTTAATCAAATATCATGGATCAAAGAAAATGTAAAAACTTTGTGGGTACATCATGGTTACAATGTAGACAATGATAAAATTTGGAAGGACATTATTGATAGAATGAAAAATTGTATACAAGTTTGGAAAAGCAGAAAACTTTCTTACAAAGGTAAAACTATAATTGTGAAAAATCTTTTGTTATCATATTGTGGATTTGAAATTGAAATGAAGGGCATTCCTGATAAATTTAAAAAAGAAATTGAAACATTAATGTGGGACTTTATATGGGAGGGGAAAGTTGATCAGATTAAAAGAGATGTATGTTGTTTAGATATAGAAAATGGTGGCATGAGTATGGTTAATCTAGATTCCTACATTGACAGTAGAAGAATAAAATTTATTTATCGCATTATTAACGAACCAATTGAAAATTGGAATGTTATTGGAAAGTATTGGTTAAGTAAACTTGATTTTAAATTTAATGAAACTTTTTTTATTTGCAAATGCTCAAATGCTTCATCCTTAAATCTAAACAGGTATCCCTTGTTTTATCCAAAATCAATCCAAACATGGACAAAATTTTTACAATGTGAACAAAAGGTGGAAACCAAAACAGATATCTTGCATGTTAGATTATTTCGGAATTGTAATATAACCTTCCAAAATAAACCTTTAATATTTTCTTCATTTTTAAGAAATAATATAAAAACTATTCAAGACATATGGGATGCAAATTTAAAACAATTCATCAATTGTGATTTACTATATTCTAAGCTGATAGACAGGAGAAACTGTATTTCAGAATACTCTAAAGTTAAGAAATGTATTCCAAAAGACTACTTAAAGTTCTTAAAAAATTAAAATAATGATATAGATAACAAAACTAAAAGTAGAAATAAAATGAAATTGCTAAATAATTTAAAACTTACAGATATTAGAGGCAAAATTATTAATACAAAAGACGTGAAGATTAAAATTATACAAAAAATATTGAATAAAAAATCAATACCAAAATGTCAAGATCAATGGAATAATGTTTATAATGAAGAATTTCACTGGCCAAAAATTTGGAATAATCTTAAAAGACTGGACATCAGTAATAAAATTAAAGAATTCCAATGGAAATGCAACCATAACATTATTTACACCGAAAATAGACTTAGAAAAATGAACCTATCCATTGGAAGATGTCACCTTTGTAAAGAATCGAACATTCAAGAAGATCTCCAACATTTGCTTTTTAAATGCATTATATCTAACCGATTCATATCAAACATCACAATTTTAATAAACACTTTAAATGTGGGAACTGTTAACTTAAATGAGAAAAATATGATGTTTGGGTTCAATATGGGGGGTAAACATGAACTTCTATTAAATACATTATTTTTTATATCTAAGTGATCTATTTGGAAGGCAATAAACAAAGTTAAATATGACAAAATTCACATCAATCAAAATGTACTTTGCAATATATGGAAACAGACTTTAAAATCTGAACTAAAAATTTTGATAACGGCCAATTGTAATGATACAATAGATAAAGCCAAAATCTTGACAATTCTATCAGTGATTAGTAAGTAGTTATAATATATGAGTACAATGCATGTATGCAAATGTTATAAAAAATTATGTTGAAGCTATCATAAAATGTCGATATAGATTGACTTACATGTTGATTTTATTATTGATAAATTTAGTTGTATTTTTGAAATGAGATCATGTGGACTCTAATAAATCTCTTATTAACCCTGGATAAGAGATCTATTGTAAAACAGGGAACGGAACCTTAGATTATTTTTGCTTACCTGAGCATCTAAGGTGTTTGGTTAACAGGCGAGTCAAACAATAAAGTATTATGTTATTAAAAAAAAAAAAAAAAAAATTATTTTCTGAAGGAGAACTTAACTTGAGTTATTGAGCGGAAACAAAATGCCGAACTGACGGGAGAACGAACGTAGGTACATGGGTAAAGCTTAATACCTCCGTTGCCTAGCGATGGGGAATACAAAATCAACTAAGACATATAGGGAGTAGGGTACTGTACTTTTGTTTATACTCAATGGTATATCTGATTAAAATATGAGTACATTCTATAATATGCTTGCTTTACATAACATGCATGATGAATAGCAAGTGAAAATATTAGGTTGTAATTTAATAGTACAAAGATCTGAAGTTTGTTGTGTATGGTTATTCAGGTGTAGATTTAATGCTGTTTGTAGTGGTTACTGTGTTACAAGAACAGATTCATGGGCTGTGTTTTCCCTAAGAACTGGTGGCTAGCCAATTTGACCTCTTCAAATGACAAAAAATTGAGATAAACATTTTATTTTGGTCGCTTGCTGCATTCATGTTCAGAAGAGCCAATCTGAATCTCAATAACTCTTTTTGCAAATAATTGGTTTATGTGCAGGGGATGTCATCATCATGGTTTAACTGTTTATTCAAAAATACATTAGTAGTATATGGGGACAGCTCAAGTCGCATTTCAGGAGGAGCTGTGAGGAGGAGCTACCGGAAGTGACGTAAGTCACATGACCAGAAGTATGTTCTGTGTACGCCCAGATTTTTCCCCATAAATTTTTTTCGCGCTTTTTTTCGGCTTCCCGCGCTTTTTATATACTATAGCTGTAGTACAAGTAGTACAGTAGTACAAGTACTATGGTTACCGGAAGTGACCCAAGGTCACCCGAAGGAGTTCCCTTGGGTGCGCGCATGTGCAACCGGAAGTTGCGCAATATCCGTCCTAGTGGGGTCTTTTCACCAGAAGTGACGTCATCAAACGTCACGTGACCTCTTCGGGGTTCCCTTGGAAGGGTGGGATGCGCGCATGCGCAACCTAAAGTTGCGCAATATTCGTTCGGAAGTGCCCTTGGGGTGCTCTCTAGGGCGTCCGTGTCGATCATTTTCTACCCCTTTCACTGGTTATCTGCCCTTTTCCCGCCATTTTCATGGGGAGCACCTTCAATAATTACATTTCTTACGTTTGTTGTTTTCGGATATGTTGTGTAGTACTCCAAGTAGTCTATCACGTTCGCGTTGCATGTTTGTTTTATTTTCAGAGATCTTTTAACGTTTTATTCATTAATTGGTCGTTTTTGCTATATTTTTGTGTGTGATCTTCCTATCTATAACGACGTTTCTTGATTCCTTCCTCTAATTTTTGTGTTTATTCAACATCTTAATCACTATTGTGTTGACTTGTTGCAGTTTTGTCATATATGTTTACGTTAATGTGTGATATTTTCATTATGTGTTTCGTTTTGTTTTTGCTTGTTACGTGTTTTGGATGAAATTTCAACGCTATGGCCGCCGCAGGAGGTGGAGGGAGAGAGGAGGAGGAGGTATCTTTGGGTGTAATGATGACTAACACAGAAATCGTCCATATTTTTCCATATCTTTTCACTATTCAACTTACTTTTCCTCCACATTTTCCATATCTTTTCACTTTTCAACTTATCTTTCTTTCATAATTTCCATATCTTTTCACTATTTTCTTATGTATATTCCACATCTTTTCACTATTCAACTTGCCTTTCTTCCATATTGTCCATATCTTATCACTATTCGACTTGCCTTTCTTCCAGATTTTCCATATCATTTCACTATTTTCTTCCATATTTTCGCAATCTTTTCACTATTTTCTTCCGTATTTTTCATATCTTGTCACAATTTTCTTCTATATTTTCCAAATCTTACCACTATTCGACTTGCCTTTCTTCCATATTTTCCATATCATTTCACTATTTTCTTCCATATTTTCCATATCTTTTCACTATTCAACTTGGGTTTCTTTCATATCATTTCACTATTCAACCTACTTTTCTTCCTTATTTTTCATATCTTTTCACTCTTCAACTTGGGTTTCTTCATTATTTTTCATATCTTTTCACTATTCAACTTGCCTTTCTTCCATATTGTCCATATGTTATCACTGTTCGACTAGCCTTTCTTCAATATTTTCCATATCATTTCACATTTCAACTTACTTTTCTTCCATATTTCATATATCATTTCACATTTCAACTTACTTTTCTTTCATATTTTCCATATCATTTTACTATTCAACCTACTTTTCTTCCATATGTTTCAAATCTTTTCACAATTTTCTTCCACATTTTCCATATCATTTCATAATTCAACTTGGTTTCTTCTGTATTTTCCATATCATTTCACTATTCAACTTGGTTTTCTTCCATATTTTCCATATCTTTTCACTATTCGATTTACCTTTCTTCCGTAATTTCCATATCATTTTCACAATTTAACCTACCTTTCTTCTGCATTTTCCATATCTTTTCACTATTCAACTTATCTTTCTTTCTTAATTTCCCTATCTTTTCACTATTTTCTTCTGTATTTTCCATATCTTTTCACTATTCAACTTGGGTTTCTTCCATGTTTTTCATATCTTTTCACTATTCAACTTGCCTTTCCTCCATTTTGTCCATATCTTATCACTATTCGACCTGCCTTTCTTCCATATCATTTCACAATTTCTTCTGTATTTTCCATATCATTTCACTATTTTCTTCCATATTTTCCATATCTTTTCACTATTCAACTTGGGTTTCTTTCATATCATTTCACTATTCAACCTACTTTTCTTCCTTATTTTTCATATCTTTTCACTCTTCAACTTGGGTTTCTTCATTATTTTTCATATCTTTTCACTATTCAACTTGCCTTTCTTCCTTATAGTCCATATATTATCACAATTCAACTTGCCTTTCTTCTGCATTTTCCATATCTTTCCACAATTCAACTTGCTTATTTTGTGTATTTTCCATATCTTTTCATTATTCAACTTTGGTTTGTTCCATATTTTTCATATCATTTCACTATTGGACTTGCCTTTCTTCCATATTTTCCATATCATTTCACATTTCAACTTATTTTTCTTCCATATGTGCCATATCATTTCACAATTCAACCTACTTTTCTTCCGCATTTTCCATATCTTTTCACATTTCAATTTTCTTTTCTTCCATATTTTCCATATCATTTCACAATTTTCTTCCGTATTTTCCAAATCTTTCACTATTCAACTTACTTTTCTTCCATACTTTCCAAATCTTTTCACTTTTCAACTTACTTTTCTTCCATATTTTTCGTATCTTTTCACTTTTCAACTTACTTTTCTTCCATATTTTCCATATCATTTCACTATTCAACCTACCTTGCTTCCATATGTTCCAAATCATTTCACTATTCACCTGGCTTTTCTTCCATATTTCGCATATCTTTTCACTTTTCAACTTACTTTTCTTCCATATTTTTCGTATCTTTTCACTTTTCAACTTACTTTTCTTCCATACTTTCCAAATCTTTTCACTATTCAACTTACTTTTCTTCCATATTTTTCGTATCTTTTCACTTTTCAACTTACTTTTCTTCCATATTTTCCATATCATGTCACTATTCAACCTACCTTTCTTCCAGATTTTCCAAATCATTTCACTATTCACCTGGCTTTTCTTCCATGTTTTCCATATCTTTTCACTATTCAACTTACTTTTCTTCCATATTTTCCCTATGCTTTTTCATAAGGCCAAGTTTAAATATAGAATGTCAATAACAACCGGTTCACTTATCAGTAAATAAGATTAAAAGATGTATAAAAAAAATAAGAAATAAAATTCAGTTAAACCCGATTGCATGTCTGAGGAAGACCAAGGGTAATCATCTTTAAAAAAGAGGTTTTATTTCACACGTTTAACTTAGAACGTATTTTTTTTTAACTGGGATAAATTAAGAAATTCAATTTACGCTTATGTTTTATAAAAACAAATTTTTATTCTTTTTTATTTTTGCGAAGGTTATACACCCAAAAGTTCAACTGTGAGATTTTGGGTCCAAGTCCAAAATGAGAATTTTGTTTTTTTTTTTGCATTTTTGTTATATTTTCAGAGATCTTTTATCGTTTTATTAATTAATTGTTCGTTTTTGCTATTTTTTTTTGTGAACTTTTTATTCCTGCGGCAGTCTATATCCTTGTGTCAACGGCGGTGGAGGTGGTGGTGGTGGCCATAGCATATTAGGGGTTTGATCAGTACTTGACTGTTTTGAGGACCAGTAGGCCATCATAATTTGGGAAAGGTGTGCTGCCGGAAGTGACGTCAGCGGAAATGACGTCACCAGAAATGACGTCACATGACCGGAAATCACGTTACTGACGTTAATTCCGGTCTACGACTGACATCACAGATCGCGCCGTTATTTTTAAAAACAAATCATAAAAATTAACAAAAATAATTTTTTTCTTGTAAAATTTCAGCTTGGAAACTATTTAAGTTAACCCTTTGACTGCGCTAGGAACATATATGTCCCTTGTTGGTAGACTGTGCTAGGGACATATATGTCCCTTGGGAAAGAAATTTACTTTTATTTTTATTTTCTTTAAGAATAAGTTACTCAAATACATTATAATTAGATTACACAATTTAAAGTCAGATACAGATATTGCACATATAGAACCACTTTAAGATTAAAAACACAAATGGTAACCAGCGTCACATTGCTGTTAAGATGACGTCACCCTAATGAAAAGTTCATAACATCAGGAATAATACCGCACACGACGCTACGGTTATACACGAAACGTCGCAGTCAAAGGGTTGATTAAAGCTCTTTTATCATAAAGCAACATAATATACTCTATGACCTACATTTCATAGTCACGTACTATGACGTAGTGCACAATAATACCTGATATGTAAATGCGGTATCGATCAATGAAAACCATACATAGGTGTGTGTATGCAAAAATGTAACAATAGATTACCAAACTTATTTCTAGATTTATCCATACTCATTCTGTTGAGTAACATTTTCAAATCATTCAGTACGTTTGTAAAATTGTCAACAAAGTCAGTAAAATCAACATGTCGGTTTTTGATCAAATCAACAAAATCAGTGTCAGTTGCCGTCCTCGCGTTAAAGTCTCCCAAAAGACATATATATTTAGATGTATTTGAAAAAAGACAAGTATTGCTGTTGCAGTTCACTAAAAGCGTCTTCGGATGAGTATTTGGTATACTCTGGTGGTATATATACAACACCAACAAATACGGGCTGATCTGTTTTAAAGGGTTGCTCACTACATTTGAACCACATAACATATTTACTGTCAGTATTAACAAGGCCTATATGTTTTGCTAAATTTTCTTTAAACCCTACCATGATACCACCCGAACGTTTTTTTGTAATTGTTCCCCCCTGATTTTCATTACAAACTTGTAACCTGGTAAAATTATTATATCTATATTGTCAGTTTTTGTCTCCACAAAACAGATTATTTCATAACTCTGTATTAAGTTTCAAAATTCGGGATACTGTAGCCTCGTTTTGATTCCACAGCAATTCAAACATACGACTCGCAATAAATTATCGTTACTATTTACATTATTATATAACGAACTATTTGAAAGGGACGCAACACCTTCATTTAAATCTGAATCTATTGATATACAATCTTTTATGTCAGAAGTGTTATTCATACTACCATTATCACCTAAAGGTATGTCAGGGTTATCGCTCGCTTTGTCATCACAATTACTAACTGATTGATTATGATATTGAAATAAATGTTCGAAATACAGTGTTTCATTTTCAAGCGCAGAATTATAACCGCATATACTTAGATTACATACACATGGATCACATTTACACTCAATGCAAGGGGTTGAAGTTATACAATGGATATTCTTATTAGTATTTAACATATGCCATGCATCAATAGATATAACAGTTTTATTTCTATTAGAGTCAAGAATATACTGTTTTTGCGCTCCTTGGCTATTCTAGTAGGCGTTTTCCGATGACTAGCGGAGATGAATCGGAGCGACGTTGTCGTTTGCACGGTCTATCGGTCTTCTTTGGAGTTGTTAGCAGAGAGTACTGGTAACTAATTCGGTTTTCGTGTGTTGCCTCATCAGTGTCATCGAAAAAGTATTGCGAGCCGTTAACAAATAACTTGTCCCGAACAAGCACCGCATGTTTGCCCTGTCTCTTAGCGTCTTTCAGCACATGATAAAGCTTTCGACGTTTATCCTCAATAGGTTTAGGAAACTGCTCGTGAATTCCAAAAGGTGTGTTTTTGAGCCATGTCGCCTGATCAAGAACCATACGCAAGTCTCTATGGTAAAGAAAATCTTGCGACTATCGGTCTCGGTCTATCGTTGTTTCTCTTCCCGAAACGATGAACATTTCCAATCTCAATTTTGTGTTCGATTCCTAGTTTCTCAAATATCAATGTGAGTAACTTTCTCTCCACATCTTCTGTTGATTGTTCTGCTAAGTTTGTTAAAATGAGATTGTTTTTCAAGAAGCGGCATTGTAAATCTATAACGGATTCCTGAAGTTCTCTGATCTCGTTGTTGGTTGGAATCTGTGATATACTGGTATTTCCCGACTTTATCTTGGATTCTAAGACACGAATGCGCTAGTGTAAACATTCCATTTTTTCACTTATCTCATCAGGACAAAGAATTTTAATGGAAGTGTCTCCATAATATAAATTATACAGAACAAATGAATTTGGCAAGCGGAAAATGTCATCTCTGTCATATTAGAGACAACGATGAAATGATACAGCATCTATTTTTTAAATATCATTCTGTGAGAAGAAAACGTTCTTTCAATACAGACAGTAAAGAAAAAAAATAAAAGGGGTCATGTGGTTTTAACCACAAAGCTTACTTTTTGCTTATTGAAAAACATTGGTTCCCATGCTAAAAATTCAGTCTTTTCAAAATTTTTGCGAAAAACCTGCAGTCAGCCCCACACCCACTTTTGAAAATGGGGAATATGTCCCCTTGTCGATCCTCTCCCCCTGACACCTACTCTACCTTTCAACATATTTTTAAATAGTAATGCTTAAGCCAATTAATTACTACATTTGAATTACCTCCCTTGTGGCGCTATCACGGCCACGACGGCCCCTGGTAGCAAGTGAAGAAAATCTACTCTGAAAACATCCTTTATATTCATTTGCTTTTACATTTCGTTTTATTATTTTTAAACACATTTCTTAAATATTGGGAAGTCCCGTTTTCTGTTCTGCGTTGCGTTCTGGCTTTGATACCCGAGTGAACATTCGTTCTTAAATGTAAAATTAACACAAAGAGCAAATATATTGTATTGAGTTTGCGGCATGGAAATGGAGACATCGGGTATGATTAACATACAAAATGTACAAGAATTCATTGACAGCAAACGAATTAAGCATACATGAACCATTAGAAAGTTGGAATGTAATACTGGAAACAAGTATTGGCTCCGTAAGTAAGACATCTAGCTTAATGACAAAAATATGTTTATGTAAATGCCCTAATGTATCAATTATAAATTTGAATATCGTTCCAAATTTATACAAAATATGTATCCAATCATGATCAAAATTATTGGAACTTATTCAATTGTGTAATAATGACATTGTTGCTATTCTAAGAAAAAAACAAGAATATTTTATAACTCTACAATAACTTTTCAACACAAACCAATAATGCTTACCTCGTTTCTGCAAAGTAATCTACGAACTATAACCAATATTTGGGATTCAAATAATTTAAATTTTAAAAGCTTAAGGATATATACAATTACAATGGTATATTAATAGACAGAAGAAACTGTATTTTAGAGTTTTCTTAAGTGAAAAAGCGATTTCCGAAAAGTACCTAAAAGTATTAAAGGGTAAAACAGAAATAGTATCAGAACGTAGCACCTTTAATATTAACGATAACATACTATTTTTAAATAAAACATTACAACAATATCCAGTGATAAATTGAAAAATAAAAAGAATCTTTAAGCAAAATAATAAACAAAAATGTCAGACAAAATGGGAAGATCAGTACGGGGGAATATTGATTGGACATAATTAAAGAAAATCAAAGTTACTCATCAGGACAAAGAATTCCAATGGAAGTGTCTCAATAATATTAATTATACAGAACAAATGAATTTGGCAAGCGGAAAATGTCATCTCTGTCAAATTAAAGACAACGATGAAATGATACAGCATCTATTTTTTAAATATCATTCTGCGAGAAAAAAAGTTCTTTCAACACAGACAATAAAGAAAAAAAAATAAAAGGGGTCATGTGGTTTTAACCACACCTTTTACCTTTTGTTTATTGAAAAACGTTGGCTCCCATGCTAAAAATTCGGGTGGGGAATGTGTCCCCTTGTCGATCCTCTCCCCCTGACTTCTACTCTGCCTTTTAACATATTTTTAAATAGTAATGTTTAAACCAATTAATTACTACATTTGAATTACCTCCCTTGTGGCGCTATCACGCCCACGACGGCCCCTGGTAGCAAGTGAAAAAAAATCTACTCTGAAAACATCCTTTATATTCATTTGCTTTTACATTTCGTTTTATTATTTTTAAACCCGTTTCTTAAATATTGGGAAGCCCTGTTTTCTGTTCTACTTTATGTTCTGACTTTGATACCCGAGTGAACATTTAGTTCTTAAATGACCCGAAAGGTCAATAAGATGAATTATACAATGAGTAGGTCATTTCTATCTTTATTTTATCTGAATATAAGATTAATACAGAGAACAAATATATTGTGTTGTCAAAGGCTTGCGGTATGGAATTACTTCCACCTCCCCTCCCCGCACACACACACACGTTTTTATCTTCCTGTTTACGTATCAATCATCAATCAAGAATCGTTATAATTTCGTGCCTTTTCCCTTTATTTAACATGTTGTCCTAGAGTATAGAAAGTTGGCATATGTCAGTGTCATGACTACAGTCGAAAATTGCTGACTTGGCGTTAAACAGCAATCACTCACTCAAACTCATTTACAATAAATGGTATATCGATGCAAAGGATCTGAGTTAACAATAACAATAATAGGATACATAAGGCCGGCCATAAGCCAATTGAAACAATTGCTCACAATTGGGCCCCGCGCTTAATGAACCCCTATGCTCTCGGCTGTTCAAGTACACACAACACACTATAAGTTTTACAGAGAACAACATTGAGCACCGCACCTCCATATACCGGCCGTGAGTATACATAGATCATGTTAATTATCATAGTTATGTATTGATGTGAAAGAGGAAATGCGGGGAATACCGGGAAAATACGTAAATGGTAATGGGGTATATCTGGGAAGCGGCATGAGCCATATAGAAACGCAACTCATTGATGAAACGCAACTCCTTGAATTCGTGGATGACATCTGCAAGAGCTTACAAGAAAGCCAACAAACAGATATCCTCATATTGGACTTTGCTAAGGCTTTTGATAAAGTCAACCATGCACAAACTGCAGCATTATGGTATTGTAGGAAAATCAGTCAGGTGGATAGAAAACTGGCTTGCAAACAGAAAACAATCTGTAGTAATTGATGGATCTACCTCTGATGCAGTCAGTGTGGACTCAGGAGTTCCCCAAGGCTCCCTCCTAGGTCCAGGGGTCTTCCTCTACTATATAACCGACCTCCAATCAAGACTAACATCAACAGTAAAACTCTTCGCCGATGACCAATGACACAATAACGTACCTGACAATATCCAAATACAACGATGCTGAAGCTCTACAAAAAGATCTAGATAAGCTGGGACAATGGGAAAATGAATGATGCATGAAATTCCACCCTGATAAATGCACATTACTCTGAGTAACCAACAAAAAGAAAACAATTGATGCCAACTATTAACTCCACGGGCATACGCTAGAGTCAGTTACATTCGACAAATATTTAGACCTCACGTTCACAAATAAATTACAATGGGACCAGCACATACATTATATTACCAGAAAAGCAAATAAAACTCTTGGCTTTCTGCGTAGAAACCTGAAAATCCAATCAATCAGGATAAAAGAACAAGCATATTTCACTCTTGCACGTCCACTAGTAGAATATGCTAGTACAGTCTGGGACCCATTTGCACAAACTGATATAAACAAAGTGGAGGCAGTGTAGAGAAGAGCGGCTAGATATGTAGCAAACAATCACAGAAATAAATCTAGTGTAAGCAACATCATAGAAAGATTAAAATGGAGACCATTTGCAGACAGAAGAAAGGACGCTAGACTTGTGATGCTGTATAAAATCGACAGAGAACTTGTAGCCATCAACAAAGAAAACAGGCTAATTCCACCAGGCCGAAAAACTAGACAAGCACACAATAGGTCATTCCAGATACCATCCTCCCGTATTCACATCAGGAAAATGTCATGCTTTCCCAGAACAGTACGAGACTGGAACCTTCTAGCTCCAGACATTGTTGAAATGGACACACCTCAAGCCTTTAAGACAAGGATGGTGTCCCGATTGTCCAGACAGTGGCAACTGTATATAATTTTAATTGTAAATTGTAAATCCAAATTTTATTATTATTTATTATCATCTATTTGGAAACTGATTTAAATTTTGGCTTCACTATTCGTTGGGCATGCGGCACAAAAATCTAAATTGCACAATTTCCAATATGATGAAGGAGGTAATCATATGGCAGAAGAAGCAGAAAAAGATAGGACAGTTTGCTGCTTGGGCGTAGAAAATGGAGACATCGGGTATGACTAACATACAAAATGTAGAAGAATTCATTGACAACAAAAGAATTAAGCATACATGAACCATTTATAGAAAGTTGGATTGTAATACCGGTAGACAAGCATTGGCTCCGTAAGTTAGACATCAAGTGTAATGACAAATACTTTAAGTAAAATGCTCTAATGTATCAATTCTAAATTTTAATATCGTTCCAAATTTTTACAAAATATGTATCCAATCATGGTCAAAATTACTGGAACTTATTCAATTGTGTAGAAATGACATTGTTGCTATTCTTAAGAGAAAACAAGAATATTGAATTAAGAAATCTGACTATTTACCTCGCCCCTCTGGTATGTGTTCCACAAAAACGAAAAATACAAATACACAATGTCACAAGTTATTATCACGTGATCAATAGAATGTTGGCCAATAAATCTGTTGTTGATGTTTTTAAACCATTCAACGCATAGAGGGTTTTTTGAAAAATCAAATATTCTTATTGTAGGCCTGCTATTTGAAAATGAAATATATAATGTTTTTTAAACCCTTAAATACTGCTATGTACTGGCTTTGATACCCGAGTGAACATTCATTCTTAAATGACCCGAAAGGTCAATAAGGTAAATTCTACAATGTGTAGAACATCCCTATCTTGGTTTTCTTTATCTGAAGATTGTGAGTGAGCAATTGTTCAGCTATATCATGACGAGAACAGGTTAATTTTCAATGAATTGCGATGAATTCCACTTTGTACTAGACCAACACTCTTAGTTTGATTTTTATCGTGATAGCTCACTGAATCAACAGTCAGCAGTTAGACGAACGTAGAGTATCCATGACAAAAGACCAGCACAGCTACAGCTATGACCACCACCACCACCCCGGATATAGTGTGTTATTGTGTCAGGTCCCCCACATGTCTTGTTAAATACCAATGTGACAAATAAATCAGAATAATAAATCACATTTATATAGTGAGTCAACAATATGACTTTAATATTTTACTTTATCTTGCAATTATGTGATTTTGAGTTCTAATAAAGGGGGTCAAATAAACATCAGTCATTGACCTAATAAAGCATTTCAGATACAGGATTCGTGTAGAGCGACAGTAACATACCGTAACAGTATAAGCGCTGACATCACAGATGACGCCATTGAAAATTATTGTAACGACGCTTGTTTCAGCTATTTTTTGACAATTTGGCAGTTGCTTGGACATTTTGATATTGCAGGATAATCAAAATATATGTACATTGTCGTTAAATATAAGATTTATTTGCACACGCTGTCAAACAGGTCAGAAAAATTCTTCAAAGGCTAATTTTTCTACCTGTTTCTAAAACTGATACATATAAATTTGATATTTTCAGACAATGTAGTTATATTGTATATTTAATTTAACCTTTATCTACATGGGTTTGATAGCTTACTTAAAGTTAAGCCTTATCTACCGTATTTAGGGTTGCATAATGCGCATTGGTGCATAATGCGCACCCCCTCTTGGTCTTGAAAATCTCCAGAAAAAAACTAGTTCGTGTCTATAATGCGCATGGACTTTTGAAAACAATCGTGGTCGGAAATATAAGAATTAAATATCAGTCGTATATATTTTTCAGTTCTTTGGGCATGTTTCATTTGCTGGGAGAATTTTAGAACCATTTATCTCTTTTCATCTTCAATAAAGTTGCAAAATATTAAATGTATTTGGTTTTATTTGCGTTTTCATATGATATTTTGTGGAATAGTGTCCAAACAATTTAAGAAATATTTAACTTTGCATGTTGACATAGTAAACAAAAAAACATGGTGGACATTTGATTTCCCGGTCTGGGAAAGAGTGAAACACATTGTTCCTGTTTATAATGCGCACACCTCCTACCAAATAAAGAATCTGGGCAAAATCCTGCGCATTATACAACCCTAAATACGGTACATGAATTTGATATTTTACTTTAATTTTACTTCTATCAACATGAATTTGATATTTTACTTTAATTTTACTTCTACCTACATGAATTTGATTTTTTACTTTAATATTACCTCTATCTACATGAATTTGAATTTTTACTTTAATTGTACTTCTATCTACATGAATTTGATATTTAACTTTAATTTTACTTCTATCTACATGAATTTGATATTTTACTTTAGTTATCTATTATATACACGAGTTCCCTTTAAGGCGGGCGAAAGGTGTCCTCTTTCATGATTGACTGATTGATTGATTGTTTGATTATCTTTATTTCCTCCACATCTGAAGAGTTATATTTTACAAATGAAATTAACAAAGCAGTATAAATGATCAAGCAAAAATAAAGACATACAACTAGAACATATATACAAACAGATAAAACTACCAGACTTCAGATACAGTATAACATAGTATAATATTTAGTGTCCAAGATTAAAGGTATTAAATTGTAATACATGGTTTATGTTGTAACACTAAACAGTTATATACTTCAGTCCGTTATCATTCCCATAGCTCTTCCTAGACCGGATACCAGTTTGCTCGTCGTAGGGGAAAAACTCGTATACATAAAATATTACTGCTTATTTTTTTAAATAAAATATGGATGTAAAAATGTACCTTTGGACTCTATCAGATCGAGAATGACGTGGTCTAATATACCTTTGTAGATTATAAGCCAAGATCGAGAATGACGGGGTCATTTGTGCATAGGAGAATGTCCGAGTAACTCTCCATTCCTTAAAAATAATGGCGCCGAGGCCCATTGTTTTTAAAGGAATGGAGAGATACGAGGACATTCTCCAACTTACAATCCACCCATTGTACTTTATTAATTTTATTAATTATTAATCTTGTAACAAAAAAAGTTTGTGTATAGTATCTAAAGTACAAAGAGAACAATAACTCTCCATTCCTTGAAAATAATGGAGAGTTTTGACAATAGATTTACATAACAGTTGGATATTAAATACAATTCTTTATTAGCACAACTTACAGGGTTAAAGGTTACAAACAAACAACAAATGGATCAAACACATACACAATCAACAATTATTATACACAAACAAGTACAAAGGCTGTTTCACAATACAACAAATGTAATCAGGTGCCCCCTCTCCTCAGTTCCAAAGACGTTCAATAAAGGAGCCTAAGGATTTCACTTGTTGTGAGGAAGTAGGATTAAGAATATTTTCAATTTTCTCAATATCATTTAATGTATTAATTTTAGACGGATATAGAAGGTCATCGATATAAGCTGTTCTTATTCTGTCATTAATTGTACAATATAAAAAGAAATGTGCCTCGTTGTCGACTACTCCACATTTTTCACAAAGTCTTAAATATCTATGAATGTTATAGTATCGTCCCCTTTCAATGCCTAAGGAATGGTCACTTACTCTAAATTGACATATCAATTTTCTGATCGCATTATCTGGATATTTTAAGAAAACTTCTAGTTTGTATTCAGTTTTTAAAGTTTTAAGTAAAAGGCGTTTACTTTTATCATCTATTGATTCACATTTCTTATTATGAATATCTAGATATTCTTGTTCAACTGCATTCTTTTCTTTTAAGTTTATTTTATTCCTTTTATTAAATTCTTCATTTGAGTTGGTCCCGTTCTCATGAAGGGATTTGGAAAGTGAATAACACTCTTTCAGTATAAGAGGCGTATGATTGGCTAAGATGCGGTCTTCATATAACAATGACTGTGTCTTAACAAAACAATCAATTGGTAGCCTTCCCAGTTCAGAATTAGATGCAATGTTACTAGCACACTTCTTTAATCCTAAATTTTTTTTACAAAATTTGTTGTGAACTTTGTCAGGAAGTCATTTATCACGGAAATTAAAGTGATCAACTGTGTAGCTCTCAATGTGGCATTATAATATGCTTTATATGTATCCATATTCCAAATTTCGCAATTATATACTAAAATGGAACGAACTAATGTATCAAATAAGTGAGTTGATACAGTAACTGGTAGTTCACTGACTACACATATAACTCTTAATAGAATACATCCCTTTCAGGGCATTTTTGGACAAAGCTTCAGAAGATGAAATAAAATTCATTTACATTTTCAAGTAGGTTTTAGCTATATGTAAAGTTTGGTTTTGGTTTCCTATTCAAGCTACCAATGGTCATTGTTTTTGTTTTGATTATAGCTTTGAAGATTATAAGCCAAGATCGAGAAAGACGGAATCGATTATATCTTTGATGATTATGAGCCAAGATCAAGAATGACGGGGTCGAATATACCTTTGGAGATTATAAGCCAAGATTGAGAATGACGGAGTCGATTATAGCTTTGAAGATTATAAGCCAAGATCGAGAATGACGGGGTAGATTATTGCTTTGGAGATTATGACCTAAGATTGAGAATGACGTTGTCGATTATAGTATTGCAGATAATAAGCAAAGATCGAGAATGACGGAGTAGATTATAGCTTTGTAGATTATAAGCCAAGAACGAGAATGACGGGGCCGATTATAGTTTTGGAAATTATAAGCCAAGATCGAGAATGACGGAGTCGAATATAGTTTTGTAGATTGTAAGCCAAGATCCAGAATGACAGAGTCGTTTAAATCTCTGGAGATTATAAGCCAAGATCGAGAATGACGGGGTCGATTATAGTTTTGGAAATAATATGTCAAAATCGAGAATGACTGGGTCGATTATAGTTTAGGAAATTATAAGCCAAGATCGAGAATGACGGAGTCGAATATAGCTTTGTAGATTGCAAGACAAGATCGAAAATGACGGGGTCGAATATACTTTTGGAGATTATAAGCCAAGATTGAGAATGACGGAGTCTAATATAGCTTTGTAGATTGTAAGCCAATATCGAGAATGACGGGATCGAATATACCTTTAGAGATTATAAGCCAAGATCGAGAATGACGGGGTCGATTATAGTTATGGTAATTATAAGTCAAGATCGAGAATGACGGGTCGATTATAGTTTTGGAAATTATAAGCCAAGATTGAGAATGACGGAGTCGAATATAGCTTTGTAGATTGTAAACCAAGATCGAGAAAGACGGGGTCGAATATACCTTTGGAGATTATAAGCCAAGATTGAGAATGACGGAGTCGATTATAGCTTTGAAGATCATAAGCCAAGATCGAGAATGACGGGGAGATTATTGCTTTGGAGATTATGACCCAAGATTGAGAGTGAAGTTGTCGATTATAGTTTTGCAGATTATAAGCAAAGATCGAGAATGACGGAGTATATACTAGCTTTGTAGATTATAAGCCAAGATCGAGAATGGCGGGTTCGATTATAGTTTTGGAAATTATAAGCCAAGATCGAGAATGACGTAGTCGAATATAGCTTTGTAGATTGTACGCCAAGATCGAGAATGACGGAGTCGTTTATTTCTCTGGAGATTATAAGCCAAGTTCGGGAATGACGTGGTCGATTATAGTTGTGGAAATTATAAGCCAAGATCGAGAATGACTGGGTCGATTATAGTTTTGGAAATTATAAGCCAAGATCGAGAATGACGGAGTCGAATATAGCTTCGTAGATTGTAAGCCAAGATAGAGAATTACTGGGTCGAATATACCTTTGGAGATTATAAGCCAAAATTGAGAATGACGGAGTCGAATATAGCTTTGTAGATTGTAAGCCAAGATCGAGAATGACTGGGTCGAATATACCTTTGGAGATTGTAAGCCAAGATCGAGAATGACGGGATCGATTATAGCTTTGCAGATTATAAGTCAAGATCGATAATGGACGGAATGGATTATTGCTTTGGAGATTATAAGCCAAGATCGAGAATGACGGAGTCGAATATATATTTTGACTCTACTGATCGGATGGAGAATGAAGCTTTGGCACTGAAGACAAAGTTCAAGTACACCTGGGTCAAATTTATATACCTTTTTTTGTCTCCCTAGTAGGATTGAAGAAATACAAAAAATCGTCAGAAATTATCAGAAACCGCTGCAATTTTTATGTAATTAATTATTATACTTTAACTACGTTCATTATATATATTTACCTGTTAGAAATGAAAGTAGAAATGAAACCAAAATTCCCATAAAATTATATGACAGCTTTAGTGAAAAGATTAAACAGATATTATTGCTAGGCATTTTATCATTTTTACACAAGTTATATCAACTTACAGGGGTCCTTTACAGATATGTACAAAATGGCTTCCAATTATGACCTACATTCACCCCCTGTAAAGTTATGATAGTTTTTCTTGATAGAACTTTATGAATACTGTCTAAACCTTCAATCTACTCAAAGATTAATTTACATCGTTCCAAAGGAGCCTTCGGAACGTTATATTAACCTCACGTGTTCTAAAATTGAAAGTAGAGATTTTCGTGTTTTCTGTCTATGTCTTGTTACCTTTAAAATTTACAAAAAAACATATCTAGTGTCGAATATGCCTTTGAACATTATCGGATCGAGAATTACAGCAATGACGAGGTCGAATATATATTTGGACGCCACTGATCTGCTCGAGTATGAAGAGTTGACACTGTAGGCCAAGTTCAAGAATACGGGTTCTAATATATACCTTTTTTTCGTCTCCCTAACATGGTTGAAGAAATGCAAAAAAATCGTCAGAAATGATCAAAAACCGCTGCTATTTTAAATATAATATACCTGTTTTCGTCTCCCTAGTACATATACTTTAGCTACGTTCATCAAATACTTACTTGTGTTTACAATACTGATCAATATTCTATTTTATTCTTAGAAACGAAAGTAGAAATGAAACCAAAATTCCATAAAATCATATGACTGTTTTATTGCACAATCATTGTCTTAACGTTTAACCAGGCATGACTATTCATATTCTCCCCGATAAACTATTTCAATTGTAAGCTATCCATAAATGTGCTTGCCGACGTCATATTACCGGTATGATTTCAGGATGAACTAAAATATATTTTATCCTTGTACGAAGTAATATAATATGTGTGTACGAAACACGTACGTTGATTGACATTCTGACCACAAACGATTAATTTAAGAAAAAAGTTAACCTAACATTTCGGAGCTGATTTCGTAATGCTGTATAACAATCTGATTTTTATTTGTGAGAGGTCCGTGTTGCTCATCTTCTAAAATTTCTGTGATGTGTTTATTTGTTTTATATGTCTTTATACTGTGTCTTTCTCCATTCTCCTTAATGGTGCGTTCTTAGCGGAGAAGCAACAAATACCAATTGATTATCTTGGTAATATGGATAGCTGAGAAGGGCATTTAACATGAGACTTTTAGTAAATTGTTACTTGCCAATCTGATTGTTAATCTGGGTGATATTATCTTGTCACCATTGATTATTAATGATTTTGATGCAATTTTTGGTGTTTAACGCCACTTTCAACAATATTTCAGCTATATCATGGCGACCAGTTTTAGTGGTGGAAGAAGCCGGAGTACCCGGTGAGAACCAACGACCATGGGCAAGCAAATGGTAAACTTTATCACTTGCTGTTGATAGTCGAATGCACCCGTTTTTGTAATTTACAAAGCCGGGCGCGAACCCATGACGTATTGGTGAAATGCTTGTATGAGTTGTTAGGTAATCCAACTACCCAACTCATTGAGCTTGTATGAATTGTTAGGTAATCCAACTACCTAACTCATTGAGCCACCCGAGTAAGAGTGATATTTGTCTTGTCATCATTGATTATATAGGAAACATACCGTTGGTCAATGGCATTTAAAACATATAATAGCTAAAGTGGACCCAATTGTCGGATTCCTTTCTCCTACGTATAACACAGCTGATGATATTTTTAGGCATTATTGATTTATACAGCATATTTTGTTTTACATTTGGTACTATTGTTCATCCATTACCTTGGTTTGTGACCATAGTACCCAGACGTGTGCTACTAGTGGAGCAGGAACTGCCCACCCTTCCGGTGCACCTGAGTTCACCGCGGTTCTTAGTGGTATTTAGGTTACTAGATCTTTAGTTTTCTGTGCAGTATTTTTAATAAGATTTGATCAAATATTTTCAAATTTAACACTTTCAGAATATAATACAATATCATTTTTAATGTAGTTCATCCTCATTATCTACAGATATCACAAATTCTTTATTGCTCTTTTTTTTGGAATAATTTGAAAAATCTCCCATTTTCAAATAATTCATAGTTTCTTTATGACAGTTTTTTTTTATTAATTTTATTATAGCAATAGACAATATGAGAGAGAACAAAGATAAAGAGGAGATAACTCTTAAGTTGTAAATTTATCAAGATTACATGCAGCAAGTCACTGACAAGACACTATCACATAATGTTGTATCGAGTACACCTCGCCATGAGCAGGATTAGAACTCACAACGTTAGTGGTGATAAACACTGATTACATAAGTAGTTGTAAATCCAACTACCATACGATCACGACCACGACGGTACCACACATGATGTGAAACCATACATCAATAACTATAGCTCATGGCGTGGTATTCCCGATACAGCATTATGTGATAAATATATGTCGGTGATATGCGATATGTCGGTGGTTTTCACCGGGTACCCCGGTTTCCTCAACAAGTAAAACTGACCACCACGATATAGCTGAAATATTGTTGAAAGTGGCATTCAACACCATAATCTCAGCCTTAACCCTAGCCATTTTAAGGTTGAAAGGGGAAATAAAAGTCATTAAACCAGTTTATTTCTTATAAGTATGTTGTATAATAATTCCAGGAATTTGTCCCCGTGTTTCATTGGTACTGTTTGTTGATGATAATGAAGAACTTAAAAATGTTACAGATAGTTCATTCAATGCTACAATATCATTATATGAGTCTCCAGAAAAAGCTGTAGGTCCTTCCATGTTCATTTGTATTGTGTATCGAGTATTCTTTTTCACGAGAAAATGCTTATCAAACATAACTGTCCCCTTTCTGAACATAAAACTGTTTTTATAGACCTCAGCACATCAGAAGACTTTAGAATAGTAAGACTTATATCGTGCTTTCCTGAATAAGTTGTTGATCCAAACACATTTATTCCTAACATGATGCAATCAAGGTTTGTGGTAAAATCAAAGCAGTCGTTACGTCCATCATGTGTCCACTGTCCTGAATTATCAGTTTCACATCGGAGACATACCATATTTCACCACTTGGTTGGGAACAAAGCGACCTCGTAACTCGGTAAACCTTTTTTGGAAACTTTCTCAGTAAAATATTTTCGTTCCATTATTGGAAATCTGACAATATTCAGCAAATCTCCTCAGACTTTTCAGATATTTTCATCATTTATAGGCAGATTTTGATCATGACATCTGTTTGTACTCCATTCTATGATTTTTTCATAAATAATCTCCTCTTTACACATTAGATCATCTGATTCTATGACTAATCTTAGACACTCTGGTGACAAGCTGAGGAAACTTTTTGATTCAAGACAGGGTTCACCGCTATTTGAAATGAATTTAAGAGCATTCGTCTGTAGATCGTCGAGATGTAAATAATGTATTTGAATAGAGAGGGACTAGTAAGTTGTAAAAACTTGTTCTCAATCCATTTGAATAGATATTGAAAATAAAATCATTATAAAGTAAGTAACGGAATATAACCTCAATAACGCTCTACATTAAAACAAATGACCCGAACTCATTAGTAATACGATGGGTGCCACTAGTGGAGCAAGAAATGTTTACCTTTCCAGAGCAAATGAGTTCGCTCCTGGTTTTAGTAGGTTTCGTGTTGCTCAATCTAGTTTTCCGTGTAGTGTTTTGTAGATCATTGTGTGACCTTTTTTCACCTTTGGCCATTGTATTGTCTGTCTTTCAATTTGCGGCTTCTGATTACCCTTTTGTTATCTTCAAACTTGTCTTTGTTTACAAGGGACAAAATTCAGTCAATATATTTGGAAATAGTACTCCCCACCCCCCATTTGTTTTTCTTTGATCTTACATGAATGTGGCAGCAGCGACAAAGACAATTGGGAACGAGTGAAGATATATAATTTTAATTACATTAAAATTCAACCTGCTATACAAAAGATCGCATGATTTCTCAAATAAAAGATTGAGAGATATGAAATGTAACTACAAAAGCTATTGAGTGCAAATACGCAAATCACCAAGTCATTATCACGTGATCAATAAAATGTGAATCGATATGTTTTTTTAAATCATTCAAGGTTAAGAGGATTTTTTGAAAAATCTAATATTTTTCTCTTTGAATGTAAAATATATTATGTTTGTTTTATTATTTTTAAACCCACTTCTTTAACACTGGAAAACCCTGCTTTCTGTCCTACTACGTACTGGATTTGATATCCGAGTGAACATTCGTCATTAAATGACCCGAAAGGTCAATAATGTGTAGAACGTTTCTATCTTAGGTTTTTTATCTGGAAATAGTGAGTGAGTGATTGTTGTTTAACGCCAACTCAGCAATTTTTCAGCTATATCATAGGAGAACAAGTTAATTTTAAATGAAATGATGATGATGATGTCCGCTTAGTTGGATTTTTATATTACACTTTGATTTTATTGAATTGCCGTCAATTGATCAAATTCAACTGCTGATTGGAGATCATGTAGTTTATTTTAATGAAAATATAGGTAATATTTTGGATACAAAAGTCAAGAAATACTTAGAGAATATGGTATATCCAAGAGACCAGTACATATTAAATTCTTAAAAATTAAATCAGTGATTGATTGTATAATTGTGTTGATGATTTCATTGTTTTATAACAAACTGATATATTTTGAATATATTTACATACACAAAGAAAAAAGTTAAGCACCCCCTGATATATTAAAACATAATAAGTTACAATAAGTTTAGATTATAATATTTATATTGATTATAGCAAGAACAATGTTCCATTAAAAAGATGTGCTCACACAAGTGTGACCATTATGTCTAATATCGACTAGTCATGCACGTGAACCATGCCTCTCACGCATTACTCAAAATTTAGTATGTTCACGCTTCGAATTTTGGTATTTAAGTCCGATGTATCAAAAAATGTATTCATTCTCAGTAAGCATGGTACGAAGGCGAATATCAGAAGCACAAAGATGGCAAATAATCGGCATGCAGATAACAGGGATGTCCTTCAAAGCTATTGGACGTCAGATGGGCTACCACTATACTGTAGTCTGCCGATTGGTGAGAAAACACACACAAACCAACAATGTGAAAGACTTGCCAAGATCCGCCAGACCACGGGTAACATCTGATCGTGACGACAGGGCATTGCAGCGTTTGGTTAGACGGATGCCATTCGTAACCAGTCCCGTACTCAAACAACACTGGCTGCCCAATAGACGTATGTCAACAAGAACAGTTAAAAACCGTCTGAAATCAACGGGACTTAAGTCAAGGAGAGTCATTAAACGTCCACTGTTGGTAGACCGATATCGACGAACACGTTTGTCATGTTGTTTAGCATGAAGTGGCTGGAATTTAAGGACATGGCGCAAGATCCATTGGTAAGACGAGAGCTGGTTTCTGCTTCCTGTAACCGACGGGCGGACGAGGGTTTGGAGACACTAAAATACAGCCTATTCCCCAAGAAACATCCAGCCAACTGTTCCTTACTGTGGAGGCTCAGTAATGGTTTGGGGGTGTATCTGTCGAAACTGCAAGCTGAATTTAGTCACCATGCAAGGCAACCTAACTGGTGATCAGTACATCAGAGAAGTCTTGCAACCAGTTGTTGTCCCCCATTTCGACACCCACCCACTAGCTACAAGGCCTGTGTATATATGGATGTCAATGCCAGGCCTCATCGTTCAAGAGCAGTAACCGCCTATATCCAAAGCGAAGCCGTGACTTCTGTTCCTTGGTCAGTCATGAGCCCGGATTTGAATCCCATAGAGCATATTTGGGACATGTTAGGCCGTCGTACAGGCTCGGGAACCTCCTGTGCAAAACATTCGTCAGTTGGAAGCAGCATTGCATCGGGAATAGCAGCAGCTATCATAACAGGACATCCGACGTCTAACTGGAAGGATGAGAGGCAGGGTTAAGGCCGTCATCAAAGCACGTGGGAATTACACCCGGTACTGAACTTTGAACAATAGATGTCGACAAGTGATTCATAAGTGACGTTTTGAAAGTGAAATGACAATCTTATCGTGCTTTTTGAACTGTGAAGGTCAATACTTAAAATGGACACGTTTTACTGCAAAAACTGACCTTGTGATATTGTGATTAAATATTCATTAAATTAACATTTTTCTTGTTTTTTTTTGTGGTTTCTTTCAGCCAATGCAATGTCCTAACAGGTCACCATTGCGTTCTTGAGATTATCTGGTCAGTAATCTCGTGATACTTGTCGCATCATTTGTCATTTCCAAAAAACATGGGGGTGCTTAACTTTTTTCTTTGTGTATATATTGATATTATTTTTATGCACGATGTAAAAGATGAACTTTAAAAAAAACTTTTTTTAAAGAAAAAGAAAGATGTTATGCATATATATATATATATATATATATATATATATAGTGCTAGCTCACTGTTAAACAAGGGCCCGGATGGCTCAATGAGCTAGGTAGTTGAAATACCTAACAACTCATGCAAGTCTATCACCAATACGGCGTGGGTTCGCGCCCGCTTTGTAATTTACAAACAAGTGTGCACTCGACTCGCAGCCGCAAGTGATAATGCTTACCAGTTGTTTCCCCGTGGTCGGTAGTACCTTCCGGGTACTCCGGCTTGCTCCACCACTAAAACTTGTCACCATGATATAGCTGAAATATTGCTGAAAGTGGCGTTAAACACAATAAATCAAATCAAATCACTGTTAAGCAACTGTCCTCGGATAGGCATGTCCACCCCACTCGGCACATTATCATGTTTTCGAGCCAACCAGTCTTTGCTCTTTCTCTTTAATGCTGCATGCTTAGTGGAGAAGCAACAAATACCAATTTTATGATTCCGAACCAACCAGTATTTTCTCTTTCTCCTTAATGCTGCGTTCTTTGCGGAGAAGCAACAAATACCAATTTTATAGTCTTTGGTTGTTTCTTTTTCTTTTCTTTTCCTTTTTTAATTTAAAAATAAATTTTAACCTGACATTTCGTATCCGATTTCATACATTTTAATGCTGTCTAACAATATGATTCTTACTTGTGAGAGATCCGTGTTGCGCTTTTTTTTTTTTATTTGTCTTCATTCTATTTCTTGTGTGCAATGTCACCTGTGTCCCTCTGGGTTGTCCGTCTTTGTGTGCCCCTACGGTTTTCTCTGGGTTGTCCGCCCTTTTGTGCCCCTACGGTTTTCTCTGGGTTGCCCGCCCTTGTGTGCCCCTATGGTGTTCTCTGGATTGTCCGCCCTTGTGTGCCCCTATGGTTTTCTCTGGGTTGTCCGCCCTTGTGTGCCCTAACGGTTTTCTCTGGATTGTACGCCCTTGTGTGCCCCTACGATTTTCTCTGGGTTGTCCTCCCTTGTGTGCCTCTACAGTTTTTGTCTAACGTTTATTTATTCCAAGGATTGATAATTGTATTGATAAGATCGGTCATAGCAAACATTTCTGAGTAAATTAGATTTAATGATTGAGGCTAAGATATTTACCACAACATATATCCGTTGTACTTGTTTCTCTACACTGCTAGATCTAATCATTCTTTGACAACCTTTTACTGAGCATGGCTTCTGTCTAATCCTTGATCATTGTGGGGTAATGGTGTTTAACGTGGCGATCAGGTTTATTGGTGGAGGAAACCGGAGAAAAGCACCGACCTACCGCAAGTCACTGACACACTTTATTACCTAATGTTGTATCGAGTACATTTCCCCTGGGCAAGATTCAAAATCACAACGTTAGTGGTGATAGGTACTTATTGCATGTGTAATTATTTAATTTTTGGTGTTCAACGCCATTTTCAGCAATATTTCGGCTATTTCATGGTGACCAGTTTTAGTGGTGGAAGAAGCCACAGTACCCGGAAAGAACCACCGACCATGGGCAAGTGACTGGTAAACTTTATCACTTGCAGCTGATTTCATAGGTAGTTATAAATCCATCTACCATACGGTCACGATCATGACAGCACTGAGAAAGCTTAATGATCACCACCATGACTTGGTTGACCGCTATAGAGTATCTGTGTCACAGGTGACTATGGATATGTTCCACTTGTCGTAATCACAATGTGGTCCTTACCTCATTCACGACCGCTGCCACATTGGAGCAGGAACTGCTTGCTTTTTAACCCAGATTTTTAGTGGTGTTCGTGTTGCTCGATCTTTAGTTTTCTGTGTAATGTTTTGTAGGTCGCTGGTTTTCATTCTATCCTTTTTCTTCTGGTCATTGTGTTGTCTGTTCTTTGATTTACGGCTTCTGATTACCCTTTGGTATTTTCAAACTTTTCTTATAACATATTTCACTGGTTGATTTGTTTGCATTGATGATTTTATTGTATATATTGATAGCTGAGAAGAGCATTTAACACACTGGTATGACTAAAGTTGTAAGCTTGAATCCAGCTCAGACGAGGTGTATTCGATACAATATTTTGTGATAAAGTTTGTCAGTGACTTGCGACATGTCGGTGGTTTTCTCCGTGCCCTCTGGTTTCCTCCACCAATAAAACTTACCACCACGATATAACTAACATATTGGTGAAAGTGGAGCCAAACACTATAAGCCAATCAACCACTGATATGAGACTTCTAGTAGATTGTTACACGCCAGTTTGATTGTTAATCTGGGTAAGAGTGATTTTTGTCATGTCACTATTGACTTTAAAGGAAGCACACATGTTGTCAATGGCAGTTAGAATATATAATAGCTCAAGTTTGCCCAATTGTCGGATTCCTTTCTCCTGCATATAAAAAACAGCTTATGATGAGATTAGTAGGCATGATTGAATTTTACAGTATATTTTGTATTAATTTTGGTATTATTGTTGAAAATGATATTAAACACCATACCGCTAGCCATAACCCTAGTCATTTTAAGGTTGAAAGGTGAAATAAAAGTCACTAAACAAGGTTATTTCTTATATATATATTGTCTAATAATTCCAGGAATTTGTCTTTGATTGTCAGTGGTCGAATTTGTTGACGATAATGAAGAACTTAAAAATGTTACAGATAATCCATTTAATGATACAATTCTTTCATATGATTCTCCAGTAAAAGTGTTCGGCCCATTCATGTTCAGTTGTATTGTGTATCTGGTATTGCTTTTCACGTGAAGAGGTTTTTCAAAAATAACTGGATATATTTGCCGTCATTTTTTTTAATATAAAACTGTTTCTATAGACCTCAACACTTCAGAAGACTTTAAAACAGTAAGACTTATATCGTGCTTTCCTGAATAAGTATTTGACCCAAACACGTTTATTCGTAACATGATGCAATCAATGTTTGTTTTAAAATCCAGCCTGCTGCCAGCCCGTTAAATTGGCAAGATGGGTGGCATACCAAATGTTCTACATTTCGCCTCTTTGTTGGGAACATATCGATCTTCTCGTCATCGAAAGACTGATAAACCTTTAATATTTCGTCCACAGTCAGCAAACATGTTTTGGAAACATTCTCAGTAAAATAGTTTCGTTCCATTATTGGAAACTGTCAGATTTTGATCTTAACATCTGTTTGTGCTCCATTCTATTATTTTCTGTTAAATAATCTCCTCTTCACACGATAGATCATCTGATTCTATGACTAATCTTAACAGGTTTTAAACAGTGATGGATAACAGTTCACTCCAATATCGACAAAGCGAACAATTACCTCTAAGCAGTGATGTTCTCCGAGTGCTCCGGTTTCCTCCACCAATAAAACTGAATGCCACGGATATTACTTAAATATTGTTGATAGTGACATTAAACACCATAACCCAAGCCATTTTAAGGTTGAAAGGGAGAAATAAAAGTTACTAAGCGAGTTTATTTCTTAAATATATGTTGTATAATAATTCCAGGAATCTGTCCCTCATATTCATTGGTATCGTTTGTTGACGGTAATGAAGAACTTGAAAATGTTACAGATAATCCATTTAATGATACAATATCGTTATATGATTCTCCAGTAAAAGTGCAAGGTCCTGTCATGTTCAGTTGTATTGTGTATCTGGTATCCTTTTCTACGTGAAGAAGCTTATCAAACATAACTGGATACATTTCCATTCCCTTTTCTGAACATAAAACTGTTTCTATAGACCTCAACACATCAGAAGACTTTAAAATAGTAAGACTTGTATCATGCTTTCCTGAATAAGTTGTTGATCCAAACACGTATATTCCTGAAATGAAGGTTTGTGGTAAAATCAAGGCAGTCGTTCTCTCCTTCCTGATTCCAATCATCGGAATGGTCAGTATCACATCGGAGACATACTGTTGCTTCCATAGTTCGCATCTTTGTTGGGAACATATCGACTTCTTCGCCATTGAAAGACTGATAAACCTTTAATAATTCATCCACAGTCAGCAAAGTTTTTTTGGAAACATTCCCAGTAAAATATTTTCGTTCCATTATTGGAAATCTGACCAGATACAGCAAATCTCCTAGCACTTGTCTGATATTTTCATCATTTACTAGCAGATTTTGATCATGACATCTGGTTGTGCTCCATTCTATTATTTTTTCATAAATAATCTCCTCTTTACATATTAGATCATCTGATTCTATGACTAATCTTAGACACTCTGGAGACAAGCTGAGAAAACTTTTGGATTCAAGACAGTCTATACCCCTATCTAGAATGAACTTAAGAGCATTTGTCTTTAGATCATCGAGATGGAAGTCATGTGCTTTCTGTAGGACAACACAGGCACGCTCTACGTCCACACCGGATTGTAGATAATGACTACATATATCTTTTATTACGCGTAGCATATATTTCTCTGATCCATACATCAGCCCACTTATGTTAGTAGCATCGACTTCTATTCTGTCGGTGTAGATATAGCTGTAAAATTATGAAAAGAAAAAAGGCTTAATCAGTGATGGTTAGCAGCTGACACCAATATAAAAAAAAATCACATCTAAACAGTGATGGTCAATAATTCCACTATTATCAACAAAACAAACAACCACCTCTAAACAGTGATGATCAATAATTCCACGAATATTAACAAAACAAACAATCACCTCTAAACAGTGATGGTCAACAATTCCACGAATATTAACAAGTAAACAGCCACCTCTAAACAGTGATGGTCAACAATTCCACTATTATCAGCAAAACAAACAACCACCTCTAAACAGTGATGGTCAACAATTCCACGAATATTAACAAAACAACCACCTCTAAATAGTGATGGTCAACAATTCCACGAATATTAACAAAACAATCACCTCTAAACAGTGATGGTCAACAATTCCACCAATATCAACAAAACAATCACATAATTTTCTCATAATTTGTAAATATTTGAACCTCGTAAAAATCAGACGATAATGTTATAGCAGTAATTGCTACAATATTACAAATTTTAAGCAGGTTATGTCGGAAAATGTAAAAATGTAATTATATGTATTGAACGCAATATTTTGTAGTTTTATAGTGTCTTAAAAGAGTTGTCAGAAGTACATTTAAGAGGTTTGGCTTATGGTGGTGAACGCCACTTTCAACAATATTTCAGTTATATCATGGCGGTCAGTTTTATTGATGGAGGAAACCGGAGTACTAGGAGAAAACCACCGAGTTGTGGCTAGTCACTGGCATACTTTATCAGATACTGTTGTATCGAGTATACCTCGCCCGAAAGAGACTCGAACTCATAATGTGAGTGGTGATTGGCACTGATTGCACAGGTAGCTGTAAATCCAACTACCACACGACCACACTTTTACTTAGATGAGAGATACCGCGTTTCATACAAAAAAGTACTTCGGTCAACGTTTTTACATGCCAACAAAGCTACAAAAGATTGCATTCAATTCTTATATGATCCACCGATGTACGTGATGCGATACAATAATTCTTACAGAAACAAATCAACACTTACTTCAAAATGTCTTTAAAAATATTGGCTTCAATATCAGGTATGCTGACGTCACCCGTCTCCGCCATTGGTCCATCAAACATACTATAAAACACCGGGCTGGCGCTTGCCAACATAAATTTGTGAGCCTTGATTGGCGTTCTGTTGTCCCCAACGTAAAATGTGACGTCACACATCAGCTCATTTTGCAGCATGAAGTTGATACGGTCTGGTAACATCTTTCCAAACTGCCAGTCTTTCGTTGTGTCCATACTTTTGAAAATAGAAACAATGCAAAGATAAAAACATGTTTAGCAGTGCAATATTTATTCCTGCTACTGTGATGGTAAGGTGAGGGGAATATTAAATGTGAATTCCTTAAAATTGTGTATGCTTGCTTATTACCTCTTCAAGAAAGGAATATTGTTACGACAGTAAATGTCGTGATCCAATCGCAAACATCGAGTGATTCCGTTGATCTTCTAAATGGCGTGACATCGATATTTAATTTGTTCTCGCCATGATATAGCTGAAATAGAGGCTCAGCCCACTGAGCCTGTGTCGCTCACCTTTCATTCTGCTTTGAGAAAACTTTATACTGAGCCTTCCATAGGTGCTTCCTACCAAATTTTGGTTCATTCGGCTACTCGGTTTTAGAGGAGAAGATTTTTTAGAAATGACCAGAAAAAAAGAATTGCCTATGGTGGCTATGCTTGATAACAGATCGGAACGAAATGAGCAATCTTTATAGAGGACCTTCCATAGATGCTTCCTATCAAGTTTCGGTTCCTTTGGCCATGCGGTTTCAGAGGAGATTTTTTAGAAATTGACCAATCAGAAATAAGAATTGCCTGTGACAGCCATATTTGTTAACAGATCAAGACAAAATTAACAGTCTTTATTGAGGACCTTTCATAGATGCTTCTTGCCAAGTTTCGGTTCATTTGGCCAAGCGGCTTCAGAAGAGAAGATTTAAAAAAAAATCAACTAATCAGAAACAAGAATTGCCTGTGGCGGCCATGTTTGTTAGCGAATCGGGACAATAAGAGTACTCTTTATAGAAAACCTTCCATAGATGCTTCTTGCCAAGTTTCGGTTCATTTGGCCAAGCGATTTCAGAGGAGAATATCTTTTAGAAATCAACCAATCAGAAATCAAAATTGCCTGTGGCGGCCATGCTTGTCAACGGATTGAGACAAAATGAGCAATCCTTATAGAAGACCATCCATA
This sequence comes from Bathymodiolus septemdierum, assembly GCA_963383655.1. Classification (NCBI taxonomy): domain Eukaryota; kingdom Metazoa; phylum Mollusca; class Bivalvia; order Mytilida; family Modiolidae; genus Bathymodiolus; species Bathymodiolus septemdierum. Next base: position 56,456,849 of record OY726527.1, read on the forward strand.
GATGCTTCCTACCAAGTTATTTTAGCCAAACAGTTTTAGAGGAGAAGAATTTAAAAAAATTGATCAATCAGAAACAGGAATTGCCTGTGGTGGCCATGTTTGTCAACGGATCGAGACGAAATTAGCAATCTGTATTGAGGATCTGCCATAGATGCTTCTTACCAAGTTTCGGTTCATTTGGCCAAGTGGTGTCAGAGGAGAATTTTTTTTTAGAAATCGACCAATCAGAAAAAAAGAATTGCATGTGGCGGCCATGTTTATTAATGGATAGGAACGAAATGCGCAATCTTTATAGAAGACCTTCCATATATGCTTCCTACCAAGTGTCGGTTCATTTGGCCAAGCAGTTTCAAAGAGAAGAATTTTTAAATATGTTCTGGCTATCATACCCAAGTGAGCATTCGTTCTTAAATGACCCGAAAGGTCAATAAGGTAAATTCTACTACTAGTAGATCATTTCTATCTTTTTATATCTGAATATCAGATTAATTCAATGAACAAATATATTGTTTGGTAAAGGGCTGGCGGCATGGAATTACTTCCACAACCCTCCCCCCCCCCCCCCCCCCCCCCCCCCCCACCACACACACACACACACACACATTTCTAACTTTCTGATTACGTATCTATTATCAATAAATGGTATATCAAAGCAAAAGACCCGAGTTAACAACAACAATTATAGAACAACAATACAAATGTTAAACCCCCCTCCTATTATAATATTGGCAACAGATATTTAAATATACTGCAGACTAGAATAAGGAATAATTGTAGTGCATTACATAATGATCTATTTCATGCTAATTTGATTCATAGCCCATCTTGTTCTTGTGGATATTTCTCAGAGAATGCTGAACATTTTTTATTGTACTGCAAGAGGTTTGATGCACAAAGAAATATTTTGTACCGTTCTTTATTAGCTGCAAATGTACACATTGATTTAAACAACTTGCTGTTTGGAAGTCAAATTTATAATATTGACACAAATAGGCATGTATTCATTACTGTACAGCCATATATTAAGGAAACATGTCGCTTTTCTTTCCGCTGATTATCGTGAATGTAATCAGGTGACAATTGGTTTGTGACTGACCTGGTGTGAATTAGTAAATGTTGCAATACACACGTGTGAGCACTTTATGTTAAAATTCTTACTGAATAAATAATGCTATTGTTATATATTTTGAAACTAAATTTTAAAAGATCCTACCTTTACTGAATTAATAATCCCACTACATTGTATAACAATTATTGATTTTCTTCATTCTAGGTGTGTTCTATAAACTAGTCCAATTATTGTAAAGGTCTGTTCGATTTGTCATTTGGCAAATATCAAATTGTGTTGCACTCGTACATTTCATGTTGTTGTTCTTTGTTGTTTTTTTCTAATTATTAAGAAAGACTGTAGCTTTTGTGTATTTATGTTCAACTGTATTTGTATATTGTTTATATAATGGAGAAGATGTTCTAAGTTGAAAAACTGGTATCTGATCCTATTGTCATGTTTTTGGACAAAAAAATATGTTTAAACTATAACAATTATAGGATACACAGGGCCGGCCTTAAGCCAATTGGACCAATTGCTCACAATTGGGCCCCGCGCTTAATGAGCCCGGTTCCTATACTCTCTGCTGTTCAAGTACACACAACACACTACAGGTTTTACAGAGAACAGCATTGGGCACCGCACCTCCTTAGACCGGCCTAGAATACACATAAACCATGTTAATTATCATAGTTATGTATTGATGTGAAAGAGGAAATGTGGGGAATATCGGGAAAATACGTAAATGGTAAGGGGGTATATCTGGGGAGGGCCATAAACCATATAGATAGAACAGTTTACTATCCAGCCCCTGCCACGATCAATATCAATATACTAATATATTAATATTGATCGTGGCAGGGGCTGGATAGTAAACTGGAGGAAATAGTGAGATTTCTCCGATGATATCAGGGGCGGTTCCATGATTTCAAGTTAGGGAGGGGGCGCACTTAAAAAAATTGCGCCGAGCGGAGGGAGGCGCTAAAATTGTTGGGAAATTTCGTGGGAAAATTCACGATTTTACGCCAAAAAAGCAGATTACAGAATCTCCCTCCTACCCCTAACCTCCAATTCTAAAAATAAAACCGTGGTGAGCAAACTACATTGTATGTCAGATTTGTAGTTTAAGTTTCACTTCAATCTATTGAGTGGTTATTTAGGAGTTGCGGGTTGCAGAATCATCCTCCTACCCCCTCCATCCGGCCTTCAATGAAAAATCTAAAAACCATTGTGCACAACTACAATGTATTTCAAGTAATTATATAGTTTAAGTCAATCAACTGCGTGGTTACAGTCAGGGGAGTTGCGGATTGCAGAAATCTTACAGACGGAAGGACGGACGAACGGACAGAGGGACGGAAGGACATCAAGTGTTTGAGCAACGGGCGTAAAAACCTCATTACACTAAAAGATCAAACAAAAAAAATGTATCAAAGTTCTCGAGAAATATGCTTACGGAAATCAGGTGTGAGATATCAGGGGCGGATCCAGAATTTGTGGTTAGGGGCGCGTGAGTATGTGAGGGGTCTGGGGACCGCATACGGTCCACAGCGGGTCCAGGGCAGAGCCCCGGTAGGGGGCCCAGGGGGGGGCAAGCCCCTCGGAAGCCCTGGGGGTTTGAGGAATTACATACATTTATTTGAACGACAATTTTGAACCAACCACACCATTTTTATCAGACCAAAAAAAACTTGACTTTGAGTCTTAATTTTGTCGGATAATTGTTAACAGTATGTTTTTGTCAGATTATAAGAACCTAAAGTAAAACTTTTTTTGAACAACCGTGATGCGAATTGTTCAACTCATGACTGATTGATCACGATATTTTAACCCTTCAAAGAACTATTGGTTTACTAGTTTTAACGCATTCCTCATTTCACTGTACTTTCGGTGCTTGTCCTTTCGAGTGGTTCTGCCCGTCCGGATGGAGCTTTTCTTTTCGTCGTTTGATTCATTCATTGAAAACGTATGATTCGATCGTTCTTGTTTATAGACAAACAAAAGCAGAAATTGTCAATACATGAACTTGTTGTTGATTTCTGATTAACTAGCGTAACTAGATTGGATGATCAGAATCGTCTCATGCAGCATTAATGTTAACATATTCGCCTTTGTTTGTCTATAAACAAGAACGAATCATATGTTTTCAGTGAATGAACCAACGGCGAAACGAAAAGCTTCATCCGAGCGGACAGTAATATGATCATGAAGATGTCTTCTGCGTGTAATTCATCAATTTGTATCTGGTTAGGGACCGACCATTTAACTTGCAGGGGGGCAGAAAAAAAATTACAGACAACACGAGAGTTAGAATATTTTTTTTTTGTCGCGCAGTGCGAAATTTTTTTCAGTATTCAACGTTAGATTATATGACAAAAACTCTGAATCAAATTATTTTTTCCCTCCACCATAATCAGAATATTTTTTCAGCAACATTGGGAATCAGAATATTTTTTTAGAAAAATAACATAGCCCCCCCCCCCCCCCCCCCCCTGCAAAGATTTGTTTTACTTATAGTTGTAAAATTGACTGAAGAAATCATGTTTAATTAGCGTGAGAAAATAGTTGATATCTGGTACCTTGGAACCAATCAGAATGGAATAATCTTTGAACTACTGACGGCGAATACATATATGAATCAGCGAACACATCCAACGTGTATTTACAATGTGCAAGAATATTTTACTACAGGTCACGAATTAACCATTCATGAAAAAGTTATGTATTGAACTGCTTAATTAACGTTGCATAACATATGCTTTGCGAATTTTAGGGGGGCGCACGCCCCGCACGACCCCTCTAAATCCGCCACTGGATATGAAATAGTGAGATTTCTCTGATGATATAGCACAAGTTAATCACATAAATACCAAAAAGAAAGAAAAAAACGGGGAAATTTTTTTCACGAAAAAAGGGGGGATCCTATCCCCGAGTACCTGTGGTAAAAATGTACCTTTGGACTCTTATCAGATCGAGAATGACGTCGTCTAATATACCTTTGTAGATTATAAGCCAAGATTGAGAATGACGGGGTCATTTATATATAGGAGAATGTCCGAGTAACTCTCCATTCCTTAAAAATAATGAATCCGAGGCCCATTGTTTTTAGGGAATGGAGAGATACGATGACATTCTCCAACTTAAAATCCACCCATTGTACTTTATTGATTTTATTAATTATTAATCTTGTAACAACAAAACGTCTGTGTATAGTATCTAAGGTACAAAGAGAACAATAACTCTCCATTCCTTAAAAATAATGGAGAGTTTTGACAATAAATTTACATAACAGTTGGATTTTAAATACAATTCTTTATTAGCACAACTTACGCCCAATACAGGGTCAAAGGTTACAAACAAACAACAAATGGATCAAACACATGCACAAAAAACAATTATCATACAAAAACAAACAAAAAGGGAGAGAGCATGCGCCAATGTTAATGGTAGGGTAATCGAGCCCTCCTGAAACAAATAGGAAAATGCTCTGGATAACTACATGCTAATTACCTAAATGTTATTCCAAGAAGGTGAGATATCACTTGTACTTTGAACTGACACTAAATTAACGGTATAATAGGATCTAAGGCAAAATCGTGCTGTAATGGAGTGTAACACCACTTTCTGAGGGTAAGATGGTTATGAATGAATAGAAAAATGATTGGTGAAGCGATTTATATAAGGGTTTCTGATAGAAAATTAAATCCGATAGCCACGAAACGTGGAAATGTGCCGACCAAGAGCTGGAGAGGCAAATCAGCTGTTTTCCGTATGCATAGCCCTCTGACGTCCCACGGCTACAGCCAATCCATAAAGCCGTTAGACGGCAGAGGAATCTCGGACTAGTATTTATAATACAGTAATCAATGAATAAATATGCTGTTGCCGGAATTTGTATTATTTTTTTTTTTTTGCGTGTGTGTTGTTCAATTGTGGTGTTCGTTGTTATTATGTTGGTAACCAAAGCTGCATCGAATGATTTTTTAACCCACTTAGAAACCTTTTATTTATCCTCAAAATTCATCTGTTGCTAACTGGATTTTTTTTTTTTTTTTTTCCCTTCATAAAAAAATTCACACAACATCCCAAGCATTAAAATATCTCTATCAATTTAATGTCATCATAAACACACCAGAAACATTTTTTTTTTTTTCATTTTTTTCCCTTAATTGTTCCTTACTCAGTAAATCTTCCTATTCGCCCTTTTTAGAATAACAAAAATAATTATGAAATGTTTTTCCTATGTTGTTCAGCTTTGCCTGAAATAAATCCAATATATGACATCCGCATATGTCACTGTGTACTTATTTTTTTTTTATTATACTTTTTTGTTCATTGTTCATCCCCATTTTCTTCAATGTTGTATATTTGTTTTATACTTACCTGTACATATACTTGTGTTTTTGTGGATGCGAAGAGGTTCTTACTTTACGACATATAGAATATGACCGTGGCTGTCTCTGTATCTATCTTCTTCTGAAACCCAATGGGTAATTCATTAGAAGCTTACAGATCAGCCATAGTCATGTTTTATAACTGTTCAAGGATCTCAAGTAAATGTGTGCTTGTACAAACCTATTCTTATAGAAATAGTAATTTCTGTGGTCAAGATGAAGACTATCTACATTACTTTATGTCTTGTCCCTATCTCAAAGAATTTTGGGTGAAAATACAACAAATATTGAAAAAATCTAATATAGAAAAATTTGTCACATTAAAACATATTGTTTTTGGGTATAAGATATTTGATAAAGATTATTTTGATTTCAACTATTTTTTAGCAATTTTAGGATTTTCTATATACAAAGCATATTATGTATCTGAACAAAAGACCAAACAAGTAAACATATATTCTTTATTTGTGAGAGAATATATTACGAGAATAAGCCAGGTGCAAAAACTCCAAAATAGTAAACTGTTAGCAAAAATAAGGGAAAATATTGAAATGTAAATGTGTATGCATTGTATATAGGTATATGTATATGTATGCATGCATATGTATGTGTGTATATGCATAGATGTATGTGTGTATATGCATAGATGTATGTGTGTAGATGTAGGTGCGTATGTATAGGTATATTTAATTAAAGTCTGATACTCATCAGTTATATTATATTATTTGAAAGTATTTTAATTATATAAGAAAATATTAATATGAAATACTTCATAAGTAGCTTGGGCTTTTGAAGTAAGAATGTAACAAGCATTTTGAATAAAAATATATTGTTGTTAAAGAAAAAAAAAAAAAACTTACGGTTTACTTTTTTTGTTCGTGTCCCTCCTTGTCCTCCAGAGTTTAAATCCAAATGTAAATGTTGTCTTTCTTTTATGCGTTCTACACTTCATCTTAATTATCGGTAATGTCGAACTAAATCCTGGTCCGGAAACTTACATATCGAGTTCACTGCCTAACTTAGACAATAGTTCAAACGATAATTCCATTTCCTTGCGTAATATCAATATCCAGAAACAAAACAAATTCCGTCCAGCATTTTGCAGATGAATTTGATATTCTAGTAATAACTGAATCGCACCTTGATAACAGTATTCAGAACGACGATATTGAATTATGTTCCTTCTCAAAAAATATCCAACGCCGCGACAGACATAATCAAACGGGAGGGGGGGGGGGGGCTTCTGATTTATACGAAAGAAAATGTAAACATTTCAAGGATAATCCAACTAGAGAATAATTTAGATGAAAGTCATTGCGTTCAGATTCACGCGAAGGGTAAATCTGTTCTGTTATGCAATACATACCGTCCACAGTGGACCGACAACGAGTATTGGTCACGATTAACGCATACTATTGAATTAGCTCATCAGATAGACGAAAATACCGTGATTTCGGGCGACCTGAATTCTAATCTTTTTAATGTAAATAATAACAAGCTGGTTGACTTGATGACCACGTTTAATTTTAGAAATGTTATAGTAAAACCAACAAGATCAAATAATTTATTAGACCCAATTATAATTTCCGATACCATGACCCCACTATATTCTGATGTTTTTGAGACGCCATCAGAAATTTGTGATCACGATGCAACAGTTGCTTTTCTCAAATGTCCAAAATCGACTTCATGTTCATTTACCAGAGAAATTTGGCATTATGAGAATATAGATTTAGAACTCTTTAATAACAGAATGAACTGGAATGAAATGATAGGCTTTTTAAACGACGTAGAAACGACGTAGATGACATGGTTGAAGAATTTACAAAATTATTTTTGGACATAGCAAGGCAATGTATTCCAACGAAAACTATAACTGTACGGGATTATGACAAACCATGGTTTAATAACGAAATTAGAAAAGAAATTCGACTACGCGATCGCCTGAGAAAAAATGTTTTCAAATTGGGGAGGAAAAGTGATACTTTAAAATATAAAAAACAAAGGAACAAGGTCAATAATATGAAAAAGAAAGCAAAAGAAAATTTGAAAGTAACTTAGACAATACATTATTAGATAATTCGACGAACCCTAAAACTTACTGGAAAATAATGAAAATGCTAATTAAATCTAACAAGGGAAGTAACTGTATCCCTCCTCTTCGAAACACAATTAATGATGAACATTTAGATGAAATGGTATATGACGACGACAAAAAATGTGAACTATTAAATCAATATTTTAGTTTAGTATCAAAGATGGAGGAAGAAAATATACCAGTACCCCCCTTTGAAAGTAAAACTAATGACTCAATTACCGACATTTTTGTGACTGCTAGTGAAATTGTAGATTTCATTCAAATATTAGACCTAAAAAAAGCGTCCGGCCCTGACAAAATCAGCCATAAAATGCTCAAAATAGCCCCAGAAAAAATTGCCGAACCACTTCAAATTATCTTTAACAAATCTTTACGACAAGGCAAGTATCCTTCAAGCTGGAAAATTGCACACGTGATATCTATTTAAAAAAACGGTGATGCCTCTTTGCTTTCAAATTATCGCCCGATATCTTTGATAAGTTGTGTTGGTAAAATTATGGAGAGAGTAGTTTATAGAAATGTTTATAATTATCTTGTTAGGAACAAACTTATATATGAGTATCAGTCTGGCTTTCTTCCGAAACATTCTACTATCCACCAGTTGTTAGAACTATACAACTCTATACTCAATTCACTAGAAAAAAAAAGAATTTAGTTGTTTTTTATTCTGTGACTTTTCCAAAGCTTTCGATAAAGTTTGGCACAGGGGTTCAATACATAAAATGAATTCTTATGGTATAAAAGGTCCTTTAATCAAATGGTTTGAAAATTATTTGTATCAAAGAAAGCAAAACGTGATTAACAGGGCAACATCATCAACTGTGTGTGAAGTCTCTGCTGGAGTCCTCCAAGGTTCAGTTTTAGAACCCTTTGCTATTTTTAATTTATATAAATGATATTGGAGAGAAGCTCCTCTCTCTCAGTAGACTCTTTGCAGATGATACTTCTTTAGGTTATTCAAGTCAAAATGTTGTTGAAATTGAAAATGTTATAAATCATGACTTGTGTGAACTAAATACCTGGTCCACAAAATGGTTAATGTCTTTTAATCCAGACAAAACTGAAATTATGTTATTTTCCAATACAGACGTTAGATATAATTTTAATTTCACATTTAATAGAAACAATATCCCTATAACAATGAGCCATAAACAATTGGGTGTAACCTTGTCAAGTGATGCTAAATGGAATAACCACATTGAAAATATAATCTTAAGCGTATCAAGACATTTAGGCATTCTGCGAAAATTAAAATATAGGTTAAGTAGACAAAATCTGGAAAAATTGTACTTAGTATATATCCGCCCAATTTTTGAATATGCCTGTGAAATATGGGATAATTGTGGAGTGTGCTATTCAACCAAGCTTGAAAAATTGCAACTAGATGCTGCAAGGATTGTAACTGGATTACCAATTTTCACAAAAACAGATAAATTATACTCAGAAACAGGATGGATTACTCTCTCTAGTAGAAGGCATAATAGGAAACTCCAGTTATTTTATAATATAAAGAATGGACATGCACCAAATTATCTTAGAGAACTTATTCCTCCTACTGTACAAAGCACAACTATTTACCCCTTAAGAAACGGTTCGGATTTAATAATACCTTTTTGTAGACTCTTGATTACAACTGAATCTTTTATTCCATCTACTGTTAAACTCTGGAACCGGCTAGATCAATTTGATCGTAATCTTGACATATTAACTAAATTCAAAAAAGCCATTCGAAAGGAACAGTCAGATAACACAAAACGTATCCCGAAACATTTTGATTATGGTCCCAGAAAACTTAATATTATTCTTACTCAACTTCGTAACTCGTATTCCTTTCTAAATTGCGATCTATCAAAGGTTAATATAGTAAATGATGCTGCTTGTTCCTGTGGAGCCCCACGGGAAGATGCATTCCATTATTTCTTTACCTGTCCTAACTATGCTGAAATAAGACGTATTATGATGAACAACTTAAATTGGGTACAGACAAGCGATTTGAATTTGAATCTACTATGGGTCGGATGATTTAACATACGAAGAAAATATTAATATCATCAAAAACGTTTTTCAATTTTATTAAATCTTCAAAAAAATTCCTTGTAGTATAATTACTTGATAATTATCTACTCTCCAACCTCGCATCCATCCAATACAACCTTTTTATTAATTCATTAATTATTTACAATATATCTCTATATGTATTATATGCATGCTCAGAATGATCATTATACTATGTGAATTTATTGTATAAATGGGAGAAGATTTCATAAGTTTGTAAAACTTGTGTCCTATCCCTTTTGTTAATTTAACAAATAAAATCATCATAATCTAAACAAAAAGGATGTTTCACAATACAACAAATGTAATCAAGTGCCCCCTTGTCCTCAGTTCCAAAGACGTTCAATAAAGGAGCCTAAGGATTTCACTTGTTGTGAGGAAGTAGGATTAAGAATATTTTCAATTTTGTCAATATCTTTTAATGTATTAATTATAGATGGATATAGAAGGTCATCGCGAAAAGCTGTTCTTAATCTGTCATTAATTGTACAATATAAAAAGAAATGTGCCTCGTCATCGACTACTCCACATTTTTCACAAAGTCTTAAATGTCTAGGAATTTTATAGTATCGTCCCATTTCAATGCCTAAGGAATGGTTACTTACTCTAAATTGACATATCAATTTTCTGATCGCATTATCTAGATATTTTAAGTAAAATTCTAGTTTGTATTCAGTTTTTAAAGTTTTAAATAAAAGAAGTTTACTTTTATCATCTATTGATATTCCTGTTCAACCGTATTTTTATATTTTCTTTTAAGTTTATTTTTATTCTTTTTATTAAATTCTTCATTTGAGTGATTAATTTTATTTTCATATCTTACATGATTGACATACGAAAACCAAGAGTAGATCCCTTTTTCATGAAGTGATATGGAAAGTGAATAACACTCTTTCAGCATAAGAGGCGTACCATTGGCTAGGATGCGGTCTTCATATAACAATGACTGTGTTTTAATAAAACAATCAATTGGTAGTCTTCCAAGTTCAGATCTAGATGCAATGTTACTAGCACAATTCTTTAATCCTAAAATATATTTACAAAATTTGTTGTGAACTTTTTCAGGAAGGCATTTATCAAGAAAATTAAAGTGATCAACTGTGTAGCTCTCAATGTGGCATTATAATATGCTTTATATCTATCCATATTAACAATTTCACAATTATAAACCAAAATGGAACGAACTAATGAATCAAATAAGTGAGTTGATACAGAAACTGGTAGTTCACTTAGACTACACATATAACTCTTAATAGAATACATCCCTTTCAGGGCATTTTTGGACAAAGCTTCAGAAGATGATATAAAATTCATTTACATTTTCAAGTAGGTTTTTGTTATATGTAAAGTTTGGTTTTGGTTTTCTATTCAAGCTACTAATGGTCATTGTTTTTGTTTTCTTACAATTGATTGATTATAGCTTTGAAGATTATAAGCCAAGATCGAGAATGACGGAGTCGATTATAGCTTTGAAGATTATAAGCCAAGATTGACAATGACGGAGTCGATTATAGCTTTGAAGATTATAAGCCAAGATCGAGAATGACATAGTCGATTATAGCTTTGAAGATTATAAGCCAAGATTGACAATGACGAGTCGATTATAGCTTTGAAGATTATAATCCAAGATCGAGAATGACGGAGTCGATTATAGCTTTGAAGATTATAAGCCAAGATCGAGAATGACGGTGAACATTATTGCTTTGAAGATTATAAGCCAAGATCGAGAATGACCGAGTCGATTATAGCTTTGAAGATTATAAGCCAAGATCGAGAATGACGGGGTACATTATTGCTTTGTAGATTATAAGCCAAAATTGACAATGACGGAGTCGATTATAGCTTTGAAGATTATAAGCCAAGATTGACAATGACAGAGTCGATTATAGCTTTGAAGATTATAAGCCAAGATTGACAATGCCGGAGTCGATTATAGCTTTGAAGATTATAAGCCAAGATTGACAATGACGGAGTCGATTATAGCTTTGAAGATTATCAGCCAAGATTGACAATGACGGAGTCGATTATAGCTTTGAAGATAATAAGCCAAGATTGACAATGACGGAGCCGATTATAGCTTTGAAGATTATAAGCCAAGATTGACAATGAGGAATTCGATTATAGCTTTGAAGATTATAAGCCAAGATCGAGAATGACGGGGTACATTATTGCTTTGAAGATTATAAGCCAATATTGACAATGACGGAGTCGATTATAGCTCTGAAGATTATAAGCCAAAATTGACAATGACGACTCGATTATAGCTTTGAAGATAATAAGCCAAGGTCAAGAATGACGTAGTACATCATTGCTTTGAAGATTATAAGCCAAGATTGACAATGACGAAGTCGATTATAGCTTTGAAGATTATAAGCCAAGATTGACAATGACGGAGTCGATTATAGCTTTGAAGATTATAAGCCAAGATCGAGAATGATGGGGTACATTATTGCTTTGAAAATTATAAGCCAAGATTGACAATGACGGAGTCGATTATAGCTTTGAAGATTATAAGCCAAGGTCGAGAATGACGAAGTACATTATTGCTTTGAAGATTATAAGCCAAGATTGACAATGACGGAGTCGATTATAGCTTTGAAGATTATAAGCCAAGATTGACAATGACGGAGTCAATTATACCTTTGAAGATTATAAGCCAAGATCGAGAATGACGGGGTAAATTATTGCTTTGAAGATTATAAGCCAAGATTGACAATGACGGAGTCGATTATAGCTTTGAAGATTATAAGCCAAGATTGACAATGACGGAGTCGATTATAGCTTTGAAGATTATAAACCAAGATTGACAATGACGGAGTCGATTATAGCTTTGAAGATTATAAGCCAAAATTGACAATGACGGAGTCGATTATAGCTTTGAAGATTATAAGCCAAGATTGACAATGACGGAGTCCATTATAGCTTTGAAGATTATAAGCCAAGATGGAGAATGACGGGGTACATTATTGCTTTGAAGATTATAAGCCAATATTGACAATGACGGAGTCGATTATAGCTCTGAAGATTATAAGCCAAAATTGACAATGACGAGTCGATTATAGCTTTGAAGATAATAAGCCAAGGTCAAGAATGACGTAGTACATCATTGCTTTGAAGATTATAAGCCAAGATTGACAATGACGAAGTCGATTATAGCTTTGAAGATTATAAGCCAAGATTGACAATGACGGAGTCGATTATAGCTTTGAAGATTATAAGCCAAGATCGAGAATGATGGGGTACATTATTGCTTTGAAAATTATAAGCCAAGATTGACAATGACGGAGTCGATTATAGCTTTGAAGATTATAAGCCAAGGTCGAGAATGACGAAGTACATTATTGCTTTGAAGATTATAAGCCAAGATTGACAATGACGGAGTCGATTATAGCTTTGAAGATTATAAGCCAAGATTGACAATGACGGAGTCAATTATACCTTTGAAGATTATAAGCCAAGATCGAGAATGACGGGGTAAATTATTGCTTTGAAGATTATAAGCCAAGATTGACAATGACGGAGTCGATTATTGCTTTGAAGATTATAAGCCAAGATTGACAATGACGGAGTCGATTATAGCTTTGAAGATTATAAACCAAGATTGACAATGACGGAGTCGATTATAGCTTTGAAGATTATAAGCCAAAATTGACAATGACGGAGTCGATTATAGCTTTGAAGATTATAAGCCAAGATTGACAATGACGGAGTCCATTATAGCTTTGAAGATTATAAGCCAAGATGGAGAATGACGGGGTACATTATTGCTTTGAAAATTATTAGCCAAGATTGACAATGACGGAGTCGATTATAGCTTTGAAGATTATAAAAAAGGTCGAGAATGACGGGGTACATTATTGCTTTGAAAATTATAAGCCAAGATTGACAATGACGGAGTCGATTATAGCTTTGAAGATTATAAGCCAAGATTGACAATGACGGGGTCGATTATAGCTTTGAAGATTATAAGCCAAGGTCGAGAATGACGGAGTACATTATTGCTTTGAAGATTATAAGCCAAGATTGACAATGACGGAGACGATTATAGCTTTGAAGATCATAAGCCAAGATCGAGAATGACGGAGTCGATTATAGCTTTGAAGATTATAAGCCAAGATTGACAATGACGGAGTCAATTATAGCTTTGAAGATTATAAGCCAAGATCGAGAATGACGGGGTACATTATTGCTTTGAAGATTATAAGCCAAGATTGAAAATGACGGAGTCGATTATAGCTTTGAAGATTATAAGCCAAGATTGACAATGACGGAGTCGATTATAGTTTTGAAGATTATAAGCCAAGATTGACAATGACGGAGTCGATTATAGCTTTGAAGATTATAAGCCAAGATTGACAATGACGGAGTCGATTATAGCTTTGAAGATTATAAGCCAAGATTGACAATGACGGAGTCGATTATAGCTTTGAAGATTATAAGCCAAGATCGAGAATGACGGGGTACATTATTGCTTTGAAGATTATAAGCCAAGATTGACAATGACGGAGTCGATTATAGCTTTGAAGATTATAAGCCAAGATTGAAAATGACGGGGTCGATTATAGCTTTGAAGATTATAAGCCAAGATTGACAATGACGGAGTCGATTATAGCTTTGAAGATTATAAGCCAAGATCGAGAATGACGGGGTACATTATTGCTTTGAAGATTATAAGCCAAGATTGACAATGACGGAGTCGATTATAGCTTTGAAGATTATAAGCCTAGATTGACAAGGACGGAGTCGATTATAGCTTTGAAGATTATAAGCCAAGATCGAGAATGACGGGATACATTATTGCTTTGAAGATTATAAGCCAAGATTGACAATGACGGAGGCGATTATAGCTTTGAAGATTATAAGCCAAGATTGACAATGACGGAGTCGATTATAGCTTTGAAGATTATAAGCCAAGATCGAGAATGACGGGGTACATTATTGCTTTGAAGATTATAAGCCAAGATTGAGAATGATGGGGTACATTATTGCTTTGAAAATTATAAGCCAAGATTGACAATGACGGAGTCGATTATAGCTCTGAAGATTATTAGCCAAGATTGACAATGACGGAGTCGATTATAGCTTTGAAGATTATAAGCCAAGATTGACAATGACGGAGTCGATTATAGCTTTGAAGATTATCAACCAAGATCGAGAATGATGGGGTACATTATTGCTTTGAAAATTATAAGCCAAGATTGACAATGACGGAGTCGATTATAGCTCTGAAGATTATAAGCCAAAATTGACAATGACGAGTCGATTATAGCTTTGAGGATTATAAGCCAAGGTCAAGAATGACGTAGTATATCATTGCTTTGAAGATTATAAGCCAAGATTGACAATGACGAAGTCGATTATAGCTTTGAAGATTATAAGCCAAGATCGAGAATGACGGGGTACATTATTGCTTTGAAGATTATAAGCCAAGATTGACAATGACGGAGTCGATTATAGCTTTGAAGATTATAAGCCAAGATTGACAATGACGGAGTCGATTATAGCTTTGAAGATTATAAGCCAAGATTGACAATGAGGGAGTCGATTATAGCTTTGAAGATTATAAGCCAAGATTGACAATGACGGAGTCGATTATAGCTTTGAAGATTATAAGCCAAGATTGACACTGACGGAGCCGATTATAGCTTTGAAGATTATAAGCCAAGATTGACAATGAGGGATTCGATTATAGCTTTGAAGATTATAAGCCAAGATCGAGAATGACGGGGTACATTATTGCTTTGAAGATTATAAGCCAAGATTGACAATGACGGAGTCGATTATAGCTTTGAAAATTATAAGCCAAAATTGACAATGACGGAGTCGATTATAGCTTTGAAAATTATAAGCCAAGATTGACAATGACGGAGTCGATTATAGCTTTGAAGATTATAAGCCAAGATTGACAATGACGGAGTCGATTATAGCTTTGAAGATTATAAGCCAAGATTGACAATGACGGAGTCGATTAAAGCTTTGAAGATTATAAGCCAAGATCGAGAATGATGGGGTACATTATTGCTTTGAACATTATAAGCCAAGATTGACAATGACGGAGTCGATTATAGCTTTGAAGATTATAAGCCAAGATTGACAATGACGGAGTCGATTATAGCTTTGAAGATTATAAACCAAGATTGACAATGACGGAGTCGATTATAGCTTTGAAGATTATAAGCCAAAATTGACAATGACGGAGTCGATTATAGCTTTGAAGATTATAAGCCAAGATTGACAATGACGGAGTCCATTATAGCTTTGAAGATTATAAGCCAAGATGGAGAATGACGGGGTACATTATTGCTTTGAAAATTATTAGCCAAGATTGACAATGACGGAGTCGATTATAGCTTTGAAGATTATAAAAAAGGTCGAGAATGACGGGGTACATTATTGCTTTGAAAATTATTAGCCAAGATTGACAATGACGGAGTCGATTATAGCTTTGAAGATTATAAGCCAAGATTGACAATGACGGGGTCGATTATAGCTTTGAAGATTATAAGCCAAGGTCGAGAATGACGGAGTACATTATTGCTTTGAAGATTATAAGCCAAGATTGACAATGACGGAGACGATTATAGCTTTGAAGATCATAAGCCAAGATCGAGAATGACGGAGTCGATTATAGCTTTGAAGATTATAAGCCAAGATTGACAATGACGGAGTCAATTATAGCTTTGAAGATTATAAGCCAAGATCGAGAATGACGGGGTACATTATTGCTTTGAAGATTATAAGCCAAGATTGAAAATGACGGAGTCGATTATAGCTTTGAAGATTATAAGCCAAGATTGACAATGACGGAGTCGATTATAGTTTTGAAGATTATAAGCCAAGATTGACAATGACGGAGTCGATTATAGCTTTGAAGATTATAAGCCAAGATTGACAATGACGGAGTCGATTATAGCTTTGAAGATTATAAGCCAAGATTGACAATGACGGAGTCGATTATAGCTTTGAAGATTATAAGCCAAGATCGAGAATGACGGGGTACATTATTGCTTTGAAGATTATAAGCCAAGATTGACAATGACGGAGTCGATTATAGCTTTGAAGATTATAAGCCAAGATTGAAAATGACGGGGTCGATTATAGCTTTGAAGATTATAAGCCAAGATTGACAATGACGGAGTCGATTATAGCTTTGAAGATTATAAGCCAAGATCGAGAATGACGGGGTACATTATTGCTTTGAAGATTATAAGCCAAGATTGACAATGACGGAGTCGATTATAGCTTTGAAGATTATAAGCCTAGATTGACAAGGACGGAGTCGATTATAGCTTTGAAGATTATAAGCCAAGATCGAGAATGACGGGATACATTATTGCTTTGAAGATTATAAGCCAAGATTGACAATGACGGAGGCGATTATAGCTTTGAAGATTATAAGCCAAGATTGACAATGACGGAGTCGATTATAGCTTTGAAGATTATAAGCCAAGATCGAGAATGACGGGGTACATTATTGCTTTGAAGATTATAAGCCAAGATTGAGAATGATGGGGTACATTATTGCTTTGAAAATTATAAGCCAAGATTGACAATGACGGAGTCGATTATAGCTCTGAAGATTATTAGCCAAGATTGACAATGACGGAGTCGATTATAGCTTTGAAGATTATAAGCCAAGATTGACAATGACGGAGTCGATTATAGCTTTGAAGATTATCAACCAAGATCGAGAATGATGGGGTACATTATTGCTTTGAAAATTATAAGCCAAGATTGACAATGACGGAGTCGATTATAGCTCTGAAGATTATAAGCCAAAATTGACAATGACGAGTCGATTATAGCTTTGAGGATTATAAGCCAAGGTCAAGAATGACGTAGTATATCATTGCTTTGAAGATTATAAGCCAAGATTGACAATGACGAAGTCGATTTTAGCTTTGAAGATTATAAGCCAAGATCGAGAATGACGGGGTACATTATTGCTTTGAAGATTATAAGCCAAGATTGACAATGACGGAGTCGATTATAGCTTTGAAGATTATAAGCCAAGATTGACAATGACGGAGTCGATTATAGCTTTGAAGATTATAAGCCAAGATTGACAATGAGGGAGTCGATTATAGCTTTGAAGATTATAAGCCAAGATTGACAATGACGAAGTCGATTATAGCTTTGAAGATAATAAGCCAAGATCGAGAATGACGGTGTACATTATTGCTTTGAAGATTATAAGCCAAGATTGACAATGACGGAGTCGATTATAGCTTTGAAGATTATAAGCCAAGATTGACACTGACGGAGCCGATTATAGCTTTGAAGATTATAAGCCAAGATTGACAATGAGGGATTCGATTATAGCTTTGAAGATTATAAGCCAAGATCGAGAATGACGGGGTACATTATTGCTTTGAAGATTATAAGCCAAGATTGACAATGACGGAGTCGATTATAGCTTTGAAAATTATAAGCCAAAATTGACAATGACGGAGTCGATTATAGCTTTGAAAATTATAAGCCAAGATTGACAATGACGGAGTCGATTATAGCTTTGAAGATTATAAGCCAAGATTGACAATGACGGAGTCGATTATAGCTTTGAAGATTATAAGCCAAGATTGACAATGACGGAGTCGATTAAAGCTTTGAAGATTATAAGCCAAGATCGAGAATGATGGGGTACATTATTGCTTTGAACATTATAAGCCAAGATTGACAATGACGGAGTCGATTATAGCTTTGAAGATTATAAGCCAAGGTCGAGAATGACGGAGTACATTATTGCTTTGAAGATTATAAGCCAAGATTGACAATGACGGAGTCGATTATTGCTTTGAAGATTATAAGCCAAGATTGACAATGACGGAGTCAATTATACCTTTGAAGATTATAAGCCAAGATCGAGAATGACGGGGTACATTATTGCTTTGAAGATTATAAGCTAAGATTGACAATGACGGAGTCGATTATAGCTTTGAAGATTATAAGCCAAGATTGACAATGACGGAGTCGATTATAGCTTTGAAGATAATAAGCCAAAATTGACAATGACGGAGTCGATTATAGCTTTGAAGATTATAAGCCAAGATTGACAATGACGGAGTCCATTATAGCTTTGAAGATTATAAGCCAAGATCGAGAATGACGGGGTACATTATTGCTTTGAAGATTATAAGCCAAGATTGAAAATGACGGAGTCGATTATAGCTTTGAAGATTATAAGCCAAGATTGACAATGACGGGGTCGATTATAGTTTTGAAGATTATAAGCCAAGATTGACAATGACGGAGTCGATTATAGCTTTGAAGATTATAAGCCAAGATTGACAATGACGGAGTCGATTATAGCTTTGAAGATTATAAGCCAAGATTGACAATGACGGAGTCGATTATAGCTTTGAAGATTATAAGCCAAGATCGAGAATGACGGGCTACATTATTGCTTTGAAGATTATAAGCCAAGATTGACAATGACGGAGTCGATTATAGCTTTTAAGATTATAAGCCAAGATTGAAAATGACGGGGTCGATTATAGCTTTGAAGATTATAAGCCAAGATCGAGAATGACGGGATACATTATTGCTTTGAAGATAATAAGCCAAGATTGACAATGACAGAGGCGATTATAGCTTTGAAGATTATAAGCCAAGATTGACAATGACGGAGTCGATTATAGCTTTGAAGATTATAAGCCAAGATCGAGAATGACGGGGTACATTATTGCTTTGAAGATTATAAGCCAAGATTGACAATGACGGAGTCGATTATAGCTTTGAAAATTATAAGCCAAGATCGAGAATGACGGGGTACATTTTTGCTTTGAAGATTATAAGCCAAGATTGACAATGACGGAGTCGATTATAGCTTTGAAAATTATAAGCCAAGATTGACAATGACGGAGTCGATTATAGCTTTGAAGATTATAAGCCAAGATTGACAATGACGGAGTCGATTATAGCTTTGAAGATTATAAGCCAAGATTGACAATGACGGAGTCGATTAAAGCTTTGAAGATTATAAGCCAAGATCGAGAATGATGGGGTACATTATTGCTTTGAAAATTATAAGCCAAGATTGACAATGACGGAGTCGACTATAGCTTTGAAGATTATAAGCCAAGATTGACAATGACGGAGTCGATTATAGCTTTGAAGATTATAAACCAAGATTGACAATGACGGAGTCGATTAAAGCTTTGAAGATTATAAGCCAAGATCGAGAATGATGGGGTACATTATTGCTTTGAAAATTATAAGCCAAGATTGACAATGACGGAGTCGATTATAGCTTTGAAGATTATAAGCCAAGGTCGAGAATGACGGAGTACATTATTGCTTTGAAGATTATAAGCCAAGATTGACAATGACGGAGTCGATTATAGCTTTGAAGATTATAAGCCAAGATCGACAATGACGGAGTCAATTATACCTTTGAAGATTATAAGCCAAGATCGAGAATGACGGGGTACATTATTGCTTTGAAGATTATAAGCCAAGATTGACAATGACGGAGTCGATTATAGCTTTGAAGATTATAAGCCAAGATTGACAATGACGGAGTCGATTATAGCTTTGAAGATAATAAGCCAAAATTGACAATGACGGAGTCGATTATAGCTTTGAAGATTATAAGCCAAGATTGACAATGACGGAGTCCATTATAGCTTTGAAGATTATAAGCCAATATCGAGAATGACGGGGTACATTATTGCTTTGAAGATTATAAGCCAAGATTGAAAATGACGGAGTCGATTATAGCTTTGAAGATTATAAGCCAAGATTGACAATGACGGAGTCGATTATAGTTTTGAAGATTATAAGCCAAGATTGACAATGACGGAGTCGATTATAGCTTTGAAGATTATAAGCCAAGATTGACAATGACGGAGTCGATTATAGCTTTGAAGATTATAAGCCAAGATTGACAATGACGGAGTCGATTATAGCTTTGAAGATTATAAGCCAAGATCGAGAATGACGGGGTACATTATTGCTTTGAAGATTATAAGCCAAGATTGACAATGACGGAGTCGATTATAGCTTTGAAGATTATAAGCCAAGATTGAAAATGACGGGGTCGATTATAGCTTTGAAGATTATAACCCAAGATTAACAATGACGGAGTCGATTATAGCTTTGAAGATTATAAGCCAAGATCGAGAATGACGGGGTACATTATTGCTTTGAAGATTATAAGCCAAGATTGACAATGACGGAGTCGATTATAGCTTTGAAGATTATAAGCCTAGATTGACAATGACGGAGTCGATTATAGCTTTGAAGATTATAAATCAAGATCGAGAATGACGGGATACATTATTGCTTTGAAGATTATAAGCCAAGATTGACAATGACAGAGGCGATTATAGCTTTGAAGATTATAAGCCAAGATTGACAATGACGGAGTCGATTATAGCTTTGAAGATTATAAGCCAAGATCGAGAATGACGGGGTACATTATTGCTTTGAAGATTATAAGCCAAGATTGACAATGACGGAGTCGATTATAGCTTTGAAAATTATAAGCCAAGATTGACAATGACGGAGTCGATTATAGTTTTGAAGATTATAAGCCAAGATTGACTATGACGGAGTCGATTATAGCTTTGAAGATTATAAGCCAAGATTGACAATGACGGAGTCGATTATAGCTTTGAAGATTATAAGCCAAGATTGACAATGACGGAGTCGATTATAGCTTTGAAGATTATAAGCCAAGATCGAGAATGACGGGGTACATTATTGCTTTGAAGATTATAAGCCAAGATTGACAATGACGGAGTCGATTATAGCTTTGAAGATTATAAGCCAAGATTGAAAATGACGGGGTCGATTATAGCTTTGAAGATTATAAGCCAAGATTAACAATGACGGAGTCGATTATAGCTTTGAAGATTATAAGCCAAGATCGAGAATGACGGGGTACATTATTGCTTTGAAGATTATAAGCCAAGATTGACAATGACGGAGTCGATTATAGCTTTGAAGATTATAAGCCTAGATTGACAATGACGGAGTCGATTATAGCTTTGAAGATTATAAGCCAAGATCGAGAATGACGGGGTACATTATTGCTTTGAAGATTATAAGCCAAGATTGACAATGACGGAGTCGATTATAGCTTTGAAAATTATAAGCCAAGATTGACAATGACGGAGTCGATTATAGCTTTGAAGATTATAAGCCAAGATTGACAATGACGGAGTCGATTATAGCTTTGAAGATTATAAGCCAAGATCGAGAATGACGGGGTACATTATTGCTTTGAAGATTATAAGCCAAGATTGACAATGACGGAGTCGATTATAGCTTTGAAGATTATAAGCCAAGATTGAAAATGACGGGGTCGATTATAGCTTTGAAGATTATAAGCCAAGATTAACAATGACGGAGTCGATTATAGCTTTGAAGATTATAAGCCAAGATCGAGAATGACGGGGTACATTATTGCTTTGAAGATTATAAGCCAAGATTGACAATGACGGAGTCGATTATAGCTTTGAAGATTATAAGCCTAGATTGACAATGACGGAGTCGATTATAGCTTTGAAGATTATAAGCCAAGATCGAGAATGACGGGGTACATTATTGCTTTGAAGATTATAAGCCAAGATTGACAATGACGGAGTCGATTATAGCTTTGAAAATTATAAGCCAAGATTGACAATGACGGAGTCGATTATAGCTTTGAAGATTATTAGCCAAGATTGACAATGACGGAGTCATTTATAGCTTTGAAGATTATAAGCCAAGATTGACAATGACGGAGTCGATTATAGCTTTGAAGATTATCAGCCAAGATCGAGAATGATGGGGTACATTATTGCTTTGAAAATTATAAGCCAAGATTGACAATGACAGAGTCGATTATAGCTCTGAAGATTATAAGCCAAAATTGACAATGACGAGTCGATTATAGCTTTGAGGATTATAAGCCAAGGTCAAGAATGACGTAGTATATCATTGCTTTGAAGATTATAAGCCAAGATTGACAATGACGGAGTCGATTATAGCTTTGAAGATTATAAGCCAAGATTGACAATGGCAGAGTCGATTATAGCTTTGAAGATTATTAGCCAAGATTGACAATGACGGAGTCGATTATAGCTTTGAAAATTATAAGCCAAGATTGACAATGACGAAGTCGATTATAGCTTTGAAGATTATAAGCCAAGATCGAGAATGACGGTGTACATTATTGCTTTGAAGATTATAAGCCAAGATTGACAATGACGGAGTCGATTATAGCTTTGAAGATTATAAGCCAAGATTGACAATGACGGAGCCGATTATAGCTTTGAAGATTATAAGCCAAGATTGACAATGAGGGATTCGATTATAGCTTTGAAGATTATAAGCCAAGATCGAGAATGACAGGGTACATTATTGCTTTGAAGATTATAAGCCAAGATTGACAATGACGTAGTCGATTATAGCTTTGAAGATTATAAGCCAAGATTGACAAAGACGGAGTCGATTATAGCTTTGAAGATTATAAGCCAAGATTGACAATGACGGAGTCGATTAAAGCTTTGAAGATTATAAGCCAAGATCGAGAATGATGGGGTACATTATTGCTTTGAAAATTATAAGCCAAGATTGACAATGACGGAGTCGATTATAGCTTTGAAGATTATAAGCCAAGATTGACAATGACGGAGTCGATTATAGCTTTGAAGATTATAAGCCAAAATTGACAATGACGGAGTCGATTATAGCTTTGAAGATTATAAGCCAAGATTGAGAATGACGGAGTCCATTATAGCTTTGAAGATTATAAGCCAAGATCGAGAATGACGGGGTACATTATTGCTTTGAAAATTATAAGCCAAGATTGACAATGACGGAGTCGATTATAGCTTTGAAGATTATAAGCCAAGATTGACAATGACGGGGACGATTATAGCTTTGAAGATTATAAGCCAAGGTCGAGAATGACGGAGTACATTATTGCTTTGAAGATTATAAGCCAAGACCGAGAATGACGGAGTCGATTATAGCTTTGAAGATTATAAGCCAAGATTGACAATGACGGAGTCAATTATAGCTTTGAAGATTATAAGCCTAGATTGACAATGACGGAGTCGATTATAGCTTTGAAGATTATAAGCCAAGATCGAGAATGACGGGGTACATTATTGCTTTGAAGATTATAAGCCAAGATTGACAATGACGGAGTCGATTATAGCTTTGAAAATTATAAGCCAAGATTGACAATGACGGAGTCGATTATAGCTTTGAAGATTATTAGCCAAGATTGACAATGACGGAGTCATTTATAGCTTTGAAGATTATAAGCCAAGATTGACAATGACGGAGTCGATTATAGCTTTGAAGATTATCAGCCAAGATCGAGAATGATGGGGTACATTATTGCTTTGAAAATTATAAGCCAAGATTGACAATGACAGAGTCGATTATAGCTCTGAAGATTATAAGCCAAAATTGACAATGACGAGTCGATTATAGCTTTGAGGATTATAAGCCAAGGTCAAGAATGACGTAGTATATCATTGCTTTGAAGATTATAAGCCAAGATTGACAATGACGGAGTCGATTATAGCTTTGAAGATTATAAGCCAAGATTGACAATGGCAGAGTCGATTATAGCTTTGAAGATTATTAGCCAAGATTGACAATGACGGAGTCGATTATAGCTTTGAAAATTATAAGCCAAGATTGACAATGACGAAGTCGATTATAGCTTTGAAGATTATAAGCCAAGATCGAGAATGACGGTGTACATTATTGCTTTGAAGATTATAAGCCAAGATTGACAATGACGGAGTCGATTATAGCTTTGAAGATTATAAGCCAAGATTGACAATGACGGAGCCGATTATAGCTTTGAAGATTATAAGCCAAGATTGACAATGAGGGATTCGATTATAGCTTTGAAGATTATAAGCCAAGATCGAGAATGACAGGGTACATTATTGCTTTGAAGATTATAAGCCAAGATTGACAATGACGTAGTCGATTATAGCTTTGAAGATTATAAGCCAAGATTGACAAAGACGGAGTCGATTATAGCTTTGAAGATTATAAGCCAAGATTGACAATGACGGAGTCGATTAAAGCTTTGAAGATTATAAGCCAAGATCGAGAATGATGGGGTACATTATTGCTTTGAAAATTATAAGCCAAGATTGACAATGACGGAGTCGATTATAGCTTTGAAGATTATAAGCCAAGATTGACAATGACGGAGTCGATTATAGCTTTGAAGATTATAAGCCAAAATTGACAATGACGGAGTCGATTATAGCTTTGAAGATTATAAGCCAAGATTGAGAATGACGGAGTCCATTATAGCTTTGAAGATTATAAGCCAAGATCGAGAATGACGGGGTACATTATTGCTTTGAAAATTATAAGCCAAGATTGACAATGACGGAGTCGATTATAGCTTTGAAGATTATAAGCCAAGATTGACAATGACGGGGACGATTATAGCTTTGAAGATTATAAGCCAAGGTCGAGAATGACGGAGTACATTATTGCTTTGAAGATTATAAGCCAAGACCGAGAATGACGGAGTCGAT
The DNA here is from genome assembly GCA_963383655.1 of Bathymodiolus septemdierum. Lineage (NCBI taxonomy): Eukaryota > Metazoa > Mollusca > Bivalvia > Mytilida > Modiolidae > Bathymodiolus > Bathymodiolus septemdierum. The sequence continues at coordinate 56,481,950 of OY726527.1, forward strand.
TATAGCTTTCAAGATTATAAGCCAAGATTGACAATGACGGAGTCAATTATAGCTTTGAAGATTATAAGCCAAAATTGACAATGACGAGTCGATTATAGCTTTGAGGATTATAAGCCAAGGTCAAGAATGACGTAGTATATCATTGCTTTGAAGATTATAAGCCAAGATTGACAATGACGAAGTCGATTATAGCTTTGAAGATTATAAGCCAAGATCGAGAATGACGGTGTACATTATTGCTTTGAAGATTATAAGCCAAGATTGACAATGACGGAGTCGATTATAGCTTTGAAGATTATAAGCCAAGATTGAAAATGACGGAGTCGATTATAGCTTTGAAGATTATAAGCCAAGATTAGCAATGACGGAGTCGATTATAGCTTTGAAGATTATAAGCCAAGATTGACAATGACGGAGTCGATTATAGCTTTGAAGATTATAAGCCAAGATCGAGAATGACGGGGTACATTATTGCTTTGTAGATTATAAGCCAAGATTGACAATGACGGAGTCGATTATAGCTTTGAAGATTATAAGCCAAGATCGAAAATGACGGTGTACATTATTGCTTTGAAGATTATAAGCCAAGATTGACAATGACGGAGTCGATTATAGCTTTGAAAATTATAAGCCAAGAGTGACAATGACGGAGTCGATTATAGCTTTGAAGATTATAAGCCAAGATTGACAATGACGGAGTCGATTATAGCTTTGAAGATTATAAGCCAAGATTGACAATGACGGAGTCGATTAAAGCTTTGAAGATTATAAGCCAAGATCGAGAATGATGGGGTACATTATTGCTTTGAAAATTATAAGCCAAGATTGACAATGACGGAGTCGATTATAGCTTTGAAGATTATAAGCCAAGGTCGAGAATGACGGAGTACATTATTGCTTTGAAGATTATAAGCCAAGATTGACTATGACGGAGTCGATTATAGCTTTGAAGGTTATAAGCCAAGATTGACAATGACGGAGTCAATTATACCTTTGAAGATTATAAGCCAAGATCGAGAATGACGGGGTACATTATTGCTTTGAAGATTATAAGCCAAGATTGACAATGACGGAGTCGATTATAGCTTTGAAGATTATAAGCCAAGATTGACAATGACGGAGTCGATTATAGCTTTGAAGATTATAAGCCAAGATTGACAATGACGGAGTCGATTATAGCTTTGAAGATTATAAGCCAAGATCGAGAATGACGGGGTACATTATTGCTTTGAAGATTATAAGCCAAGATTGACAATGACGGAGTCGATTATAGCTTTGAAGATTATAAGCCAAGATTGAAAATGACGGGGTCGATTATAGCTTTGAAGATTATAAGCCAAGATTAACAATGACGGAGTCGATTATAGCTTTGAAGATTATAAGCCAAGATCGAGAATGACGGGGTACATTATTGCTTTGAAGATTATAAGCCAAGATTGACAATGACGGAGTCGATTATAGCTTTGAAGATTATAAGCCTAGATTGACAATGACGGAGTCGATTATAGCTTTGAAGATTATAAATCAAGATCGAGAATGACGGGATACATTATTGCTTTGAAGATTATAAGCCAAGATTGACAATGACAGAGGCGATTATAGCTTTGAAGATTATAAGCCAAGATTGACAATGACGGAGTCGATTATAGCTTTGAAGATTATAAGCCAAGATCGAGAATGACGGGGTACATTATTGCTTTGAAGATTATAAGCCAAGATTGACAATGACGGAGTCGATTATAGCTTTGAAAATTATAAGCCAAGATTGACAATGACGGAGTCGATTATAGTTTTGAAGATTATAAGCCAAGATTGACAATGACGGAGTCGATTATAGCTTTGAAGATTATAAGCCAAGATTGACAATGACGGAGTCGATTATAGCTTTGAAGATTATAAGCCAAGATTGACAATGACGGAGTCGATTATAGCTTTGAAGATTATAAGCCAAGATCGAGAATGACGGGGTACATTATTGCTTTGAAGATTATAAGCCAAGATTGACAATGACGGAGTCGATTATAGCTTTGAAGATTATAAGCCAAGATTGAAAATGACGGGGTCGATTATAGCTTTGAAGATTATAAGCCAAGATTAACAATGACGGAGTCGATTATAGCTTTGAAGATTATAAGCCAAGATCGAGAATGACGGGGTACATTATTGCTTTGAAGATTATAAGCCAAGATTGACAATGACGGAGTCGATTATAGCTTTGAAGATTATAAGCCTAGATTGACAATGACGGAGTCGATTATAGCTTTGAAGATTATAAACCAAGATCGAGAATGACGGGGTACATTATTGCTTTGAAGATTATAAGCCAAGATTGACAATGACGGAGTCGATTATAGCTTTGAAAATTATAAGCCAAGATTGACAATGACGGAGTCGATTATAGCTTTGAAGATTATTAGCCAAGATTGACAATGACGGAGTCATTTATAGCTTTGAAGATTATAAGCCAAGATTGACAATGACGGAGTCGATTATAGCTTTGAAGATTATCAGCCAAGATCGAGAATGATGGGGTACATTATTGCTTTGAAAATTATAAGCCAAGATTGACAATGACAGAGTCGATTATAGCTCTGAAGATTATAAGCCAAAATTGACAATGACGAGTCGATTATAGCTTTGAGGATTATAAGCCAAGGTCAAGAATGACGTAGTATATCATTGCTTTGAAGATTATAAGCCAAGATTGACAATGACGGAGTCGATTATAGCTTTGAAGATTATAAGCCAAGATTGACAATGGCAGAGTCGATTATAGCTTTGAAGATTATTAGCCAAGATTGACAATGACGGAGTCGATTATAGCTTTGAAAATTATAAGCCAAGATTGACAATGACGAAGTCGATTATAGCTTTGAAGATTATAAGCCAAGATCGAGAATGACGGTGTACATTATTGCTTTGAAGATTATAAGCCAAGATTGACAATGACGGAGTCGATTATAGCTTTGAAGATTATAAGCCAAGATTGACAATGACGGAGCCGATTATAGCTTTGAAGATTATAAGCCAAGATTGACAATGAGGGATTCGATTATAGCTTTGAAGATTATAAGCCAAGATCGAGAATGACAGGGTACATTATTGCTTTGAAGATTATAAGCCAAGATTGACAATGACGTAGTCGATTATAGCTTTGAAGATTATAAGCCAAGATTGACAAAGACGGAGTCGATTATAGCTTTGAAGATTATAAGCCAAGATTGACAATGACGGAGTCGATTAAAGCTTTGAAGATTATAAGCCAAGATCGAGAATGATGGGGTACATTATTGCTTTGAAAATTATAAGCCAAGATTGACAATGACGGAGTCGATTATAGCTTTGAAGATTATAAGCCAAGATTGACAATGACGGAGTCGATTATAGCTTTGAAGATTATAAGCCAAAATTGACAATGACGGAGTCGATTATAGCTTTGAAGATTATAAGCCAAGATTGAGAATGACGGAGTCCATTATAGCTTTGAAGATTATAAGCCAAGATCGAGAATGACGGGGTACATTATTGCTTTGAAAATTATAAGCCAAGATTGACAATGACGGAGTCGATTATAGCTTTGAAGATTATAAGCCAAGATTGACAATGACGGGGACGATTATAGCTTTGAAGATTATAAGCCAAGGTCGAGAATGACGGAGTACATTATTGCTTTGAAGATTATAAGCCAAGACCGAGAATGACGGAGTCGATTATAGCTTTGAAGATTATAAGCCAAGATTGACAATGACGGAGTCAATTATAGCTTTGAAGATTATAAGCCAAAATTGACAATGACGAGTCGATTATAGCTTTGAGGATTATAAGCCAAGGTCAAGAATGACGTAGTATATCATTGCTTTGAAGATTATAAGCCAAGATTCACAATGACGAAGTCGATTATAGCTTTGAAGATTATAAGCCAAGATCGAGAATGACGGTGTACATTATTGCTTTGAAGATTATAAGCCAAGATTGACAATGACGGAGTCGATTATAGCTTTGAAGATTATAAGCCAAGATTGAAAATGACGGAGTCGATTATAGCTTTGAAGATTATAAGCCAAGATTAGCAATGACGGAGTCGATTATAGCTTTGAAGATTATAAGCCAAGATTGACAATGACGGAGTCGATTATAGCTTTGAAGATTATAAGCCAAGATCGAGAATGACGGGGTACATTATTGCTTTGTAGATTATAAGCCAAGATTGACAATGACGGAGTCGATTATAGCTTTGAAGATTATAAGCCAAGATCGAAAATGACGGTGTACATTATTGCTTTGAAGATTATAAGCCAAGATTGACAATGACGGAGTCGATTATAGCTTTGAAGATTATAAGCCAAGATTGACAATGACGGAGCCGATTATAGCTTTGAAGATTATAAGCCAAGATTGACAATGAGGGATTCGATTATAGCTTTGAAGATTATAAGCCAAGATCGAGAATGACGGGGTACATTATTGCTTTGAAGATTATAAGCCAAGATTGACAATGACGGAGTCGATTATAGCTTTGAAAATTATAAGCCAAGATTGACAATGACGGAGTCGATTATAGCTTTGAAAATTATAAGCCAAGAGTGACAATGACGGAGTCGATTATAGCTTTGAAGATTATAAGCCAAGATTGACAATGACGGAGTCGATTATAGCTTTGAAGATTATAAGCCAAGATTGACAATGACGGAGTCGATTAAAGCTTTGAAGATTATAAGCCAAGATCGAGAATGATGGGGTACATTATTGCTTTGAAAATTATAAGCCAAGATTGACAATGACGGAGTCGATTATAGCTTTGAAGATTATAAGCCAAGGTCGAGAATGACGGAGTACATTATTGCTTTGAAGATTATAAGCCAAGATTGACTATGACGGAGTCGATTATAGCTTTGAAGGTTATAAGCCAAGATTGACAATGACGGAGTCAATTATACCTTTGAAGATTATAAGCCAAGATCGAGAATGACGGGGTACATTATTGCTTTGAAGATTATAAGCCAAGATTGACAATGACGGAGTCGATTATAGCTTTGAAGATTATAAGCCAAGATTGACAATGACGGAGTCGATTATAGCTTTGAAGATTAAAAGCCAAAATTGACAATGACGGAGTCGATTATAACTTTGAAGATTATAAGCCAAGATTGACAATGACGGAGTCCATTATAGCTTTGAAGATTATAAGCCAAGATCGAGAATGACGGGGTACATTATTGCTTTGAAAATTATTAGCCAAGATTGACAATGACGGAGTCGATTATAGCTTTGAAGATTATAAAACAAGGTCGAGAATGACGGGGTACATTATTGCTTTGAAAATTATAAGCCAAGATTGACAATGACGGAGTCGATTATAGCTTTGAAGATTATAAGCCAAGATTGACAATGACGGGGTCGATTATAGCTTTGAAGATTATAAGCCAAGATTGACAATGACGGAGTCGATTATAGCTTTGAAGATTATAAGCCAAGATTGACAATGACGGGGTCGATTATAGCTTTGAAGATTATAAGCCAAGGTCGAGAATGACGGGGTACATTATTGCTTTGAAGATTATAAGCCAAGACCGAGAATGACGGAGTCGATTATAGCTTTGAAGATTATAAGCCAAGATCGAGAATGACGGGGTACATTATTGCTTTGAAGATTATAAGCCAAGATTGACAATGACGGAGTCGATTATAGCTTTGAAAATTATAAGCCAAGATTGACAATGACGGAGTCGATTATAGCTTTGAAAATTATAAGCCAAGATTGACAATGACGGAGTCGATTATAGCTTTGAAGATTATAAGCCAAGATTGACAATGACGGAGTCGATTATAGCTTTGAAGATTATAAGCCAAGATTGACAATGACGGAGTCGATTAAAGCTTTGAAGATTATAAGCCAAGATCGAGAATGATGGGGTACATTATTGCTTTGAAAATTATAAGCCAAGATTGACAATGACGGAGTCGATTATAGCTTTGAAGATTATAAGCCAAGGTCGAGAATGACGGAGTACATTATTGCTTTGAAGATTATAAGCCAAGATTGACAATGACGGAGTCGATTATAGCTTTGAAGGTTATAAGCCAAGATTGACAATGACGGAGTCAATTATACCTTTGAAGATTATAAGCCAAGATCGAGAATGACGGGGTACATTATTGCTTTGAAGATTATAAGCCAAGATTGACAATGACGGAGTCGATTATAGCTTTGAAGATTATAAGCCAAGATTGACAATGACGGAGTCGATTATAGCTTTGAAGATTATAAGCCAAAATTGACAATGACGGAGTCGATTATATCTTTGAAGATTATAAGCCAAGATTGACAATGACGGAGTCCATTATAGCTTTGAAGATTATAAGCCAAGATCGAGAATGACGGGGTACATTATCGCTTTGAAAATTATTAGCCAAGATTGACAATGACGGAGTCGATTATAGCTTTGAAGATTATAAAACAAGGTCGAGAATGACGGGGTACATTATTGCTTTGAAAATTATAAGCCAAGATTGACAATGACGGAGTCGATTATAGCTTTGAAGATTATAAGCCAAGATTGACAATGACGGGGTCGATTATAGCTTTGAAGATTATAAGCCAAGGTCGAGAATGACGGGGTACATTATTGCTTTGAAGATTATAAGCCAAGACCGAGAATGACGGAGTCGATTATAGCTTTGAAGATTATAAGCCAAGATTGACAATGACGGAGTCAATTATAGCTTTGAAGATTATAAGCCAAGATCGAGAATGACGGGGTACATTATTGCTTTGAAGATTATAAGCCAAGATTGACAATGACGGAGTCGATAATAGCTTTGAAGATTATAAGCCAAGATTGACAATGACGGAGTCGATTATAGTTTTGAAGATTATAAGCCAAGATTGACAATGACGGAGTCCATTATAGCTTTGTAGATTATAAGCCAAGATCGAGAATGACGGGGTACATTATTGCTTTGAAAATTATAAGCCAAGATTGACAATGACGGAGTCGATTATAGCTTTGAAGATTATAAGCCAAGATTGACAATGACGGGGTCGATTATAGCTTTGAAGATTATAAGCCAAGGTCGAGAATGACGGAGTACATTATTGCTTTGAAGATTATAAGCCAAGACCGAGAATGACGGAGTCGATTATAGCTTTGAAGATTATAAGCCAAGATTGACAATGACGGAGTCAATTATAGCTTTGAAGATTATAAGCCAAAATTGACAATGACGAGTCGATTATAGCTTTGAGGATTATAAGCCAAGGTCAAGAATGACGTAGTATATCATTGCTTTGAAGATTATAAGCCAAGATTGACAATGACGAAGTCGATTATAGCTTTGAAGATTATAAGCCAAGATCGAGAATGACGGTGTACATTATTGCTTTGAAGATTATAAGCCAAGATTGACAATGACGGAGTCGATTATAGCTTTGAAGATTATAAGCCAAGATTGACAATGACGGAGTCGATTATAGCTTTGAAGATTATAAGCCAAGATTGGCAATGACGGAGTCGATTATAGCTTTGAAGATTATAAGCCAAGATTGACAATGACGGAGTCGATTATAGCTTTGAAGATTATAAGCCAAGATCGAGAATGACGGGGTACATTATTGCTTTGTAGATTATAAGCCAAGATTGACAATGACGGAGTCGATTATAGCTTTGAAGATTATAAGCCAAGATTGACAATGGCAGAGTCGATTATAGCTTTGAAGATTATTAGCCAAGATTGACAATGACGGAGTCGATTATAGCTTTGAAGATTATAAGCCAAGATTGACAATGACGGAGTCGATTATAGCTTTGAAGATAATAAGCCAAGACCGAAAATGACGGTGTACATTATTGCTTTGAAGATTATAAGCCAAGATTGACAATGACGGAGTCGATTATAGCTTTGAAGATTATAAGCCAAGATTGACAATGACGGAGCCGATTATAGCTTTGAAGATTATAAGCCAAGATTGACAATGAGGGATTCGATTATAGCTTTGAAGATTATAAGCCAAGATCGAGAATGACGGGGTACATTATTGCTTTGAAGATTATAAGCCAAGATTGACAATGACGGAGTCGATTATAGCTTTGAAAATTATAAGCCAAGATTGACAATGACGGAGTCGATTATAGCTTTGAAAATTATAAGCCAAGAGTGACAATGACGGAGTCGATTATAGCTTTGAAGATTATAAGCCAAGATTGACAATGACGGAGTCGATTATAGCTTTGAAGATTATAAGCCAAGATTGACAATGACGGAGTCGATTAAAGCTTTGAAGATTATAAGCCAAGATCGAGAATGATGGGGTACATTATTGCTTTGAAAATTATAAGCCAAGATTGACAATGACGGAGTCGATTATAGCTTTGAAGATTATAAGCCAAGGTCGAGAATGACGGAGTACATTATTGCTTTGAAGATTATAAGCCAAGATTGACTATGACGGAGTCGATTATAGCTTTGAAGGTTATAAGCCAAGATTGACAATGACGGAGTCAATTATACCTTTGAAGATTATAAGCCAAGATCGAGAATGACGGGGTACATTATTGCTTTGAAGATTATAAGCCAAGATTGACAATGACGGAGTCGATTATAGCTTTGAAGATTATAAGCCAAGATTGACAATGAAGGGGTCGATTATAGCTTTGAAGATTATAAGCCAAGGTCGAGAATGACGGAGTACATTATTGCTTTGAAGATTATAAGCCAAGATTGACTATGACGGAGTCGATTATAGCTTTGAAGGTTATAAGCCAAGATTGACAATGACGGAGTCAATTATACCTTTGAAGATTATAAGCCAAGATTGACAATGACGGGGTCGATTATAGCTTTGAAGATTATAAGCCAAGATTGACAATGACGGAGTCGATTATAGCTTTGAAGATTATAAGCCAAGATTGACAATGAAGGGGTCGATTATAGCTTTGAAGATTATAAGCCAAGGTCGAGAATGACGGGGTACATTATTGCTTTGAAGATTATAAGCCAAGACCGAGAATGACGGAGTCGATTATAGCTTTGAAGATTATAAGCCAAGATCGAGAATGACGGGGTACATTATTGCTTTGAAGATTATAAGCCAAGATTGACAATGACGGAGTCGATTATAGCTTTGAAAATTATAAGCCAAGATTGACAATGACGGAGTCGATTATAGCTTTGAAAATTATAAGCCAAGATTGACAATGACGGAGTCGATTATAGCTTTGAAGATTATAAGCCAAGATTGACAATGACGGAGTCGATTATAGCTTTGAAGATTATAAGCCAAGATTGACAATGACGGAGTCGATTAAAGCTTTGAAGATTATAAGCCAAGATCGAGAATGATGGGGTACATTAATGCTTTGAAAATTATAAGCCAAGATTGACAATGACGGAGTCGATTATAGCTTTGAAGATTATAAGCCAAGGTCGAGAATGACGGAGTACATTATTGCTTTGAAGATTATAAGCCAAGATTGACAATGACGGAGTCGATTATAGCTTTGAAGGTTATAAGCCAAGATTGACAATGACGGAGTCAATTATACCTTTGAAGATTATAAGCCAAGATCGAGAATGACGGGGTACATTATTGCTTTGAAGATTATAAGCCAAGATTGACAATGACGGAGTCGATTATATCTTTGAAGATTATAAGCCAAGATTGACAATGACGGAGTCGATTATAGCTTTGAAGATTATAAGCCAAAATTGACAATGACGGAGTCCATTATATCTTTGAAGATTATAAGCCAAGATTGACAATGACGGAGTCCATTATAGCTTTGAAGATTATAAGCCAAGATCGAGAATGACGGGGTACATTATTGCTTTGAAAATTATTAGCCAAGATTGACAATGACGGGGTCGATTATAGCTTTGAAGATTATAAGCCAAGATTGACAATGACGGGGTCGATGATAGCTTTGAAGATTATAAGCCAAGGTCGAGAATGACAGGGTACATTATTGCTTTGAAGATTATAAGCCAAGACCGAGAATGACGGAGTCGATTATAGCTTTGAAGATTATAAGCCAAGATTGACAATGACGGAGTCAATTATAGCTTTGAAGATTATAAGCCAAGATCGAGAATGACGGGGTACATTATTGCTTTGAAGATTATAAGCCAAGATTGACAATGACGGAGTCGATTATAGCTTTGAAGATTATAAGCCAAGATTGACAATGACGGAGTCGATTATAGTTTTGAAGATTATAAGCCAAGATTGACAATGACGGAGTCGATTATAGCTTTGAAGATTATAAGCCAAGATTGACAATGACGGAGTCGATTATAGCTTTGAAGATTATAAGCCAAGATTGACAATGACGGAGTCGATTATAGCTTTGAAGATTATAAGCCAAGATCGAGAATGACGGGGTACATTATTGCTTGAAGATTATAAGCCAAGATTGACAATGACGGAGTCGATTATAGCTTTGAAGATTATAAGCCAAGATTGAAAATGACGGGATCGATTATAGCTTTGAAGATTATAAGCCAAGATTGACAATGACGGAGTCGATTATAGCTTTGAAGATTATAAGCCAAGATCGAGAATGACGGGGTACATTATTGCTTTGAAGATTATAAGCCAAGATTGACAATGACGGAGTCGATTATAGCTTTGAAGATTATAAGCCTAGACTGACAGTGACGGAGTCGATTATAGCTTTGAATATTATAAGCCAAGATCGAGAATGACGGGATACATTATTGCTTTGAAGATTATAAGCCAAGATTGACAATGACGGAATCGATTATAGCTTTGTAGATTATAAGCCAAGATCGAGAATAACGGGGTCGAATATAGCTTTGTAGATTATAAGCCAAGATCGAAAATGACGGAGTCGATTATAGCTTTGCAGATTATAAGCGAAGGTCGAGAATGACGGAGTCGAATATAGCTTTGTAGATTTTAAGCCAAGATCGAGAATGACGGGGTACATTATTGCTTTGAAGATTATAAGCCAAGATTGACAATGACGGAGTCGATTATAACTTTGAAAATTATAAGCCAAGATTGACAATGACGGAGTCGATTATAGCTTTGAAGATTATAAGCCAAGATTGACAATGACGGAGCCGATTATAGCTTTGAAGATTATAAGCCAAGATTGACAATGACGGAGTCGATTATAGCTTTGAAGATTATCAGCCAAGATCGAGAATGATGGGGTACATTATTGCTTTGAAAATCATAAGCCAAGATTGACAATGACGGAGTCGATTATAGCTCTGAAGATTATAACCCAAAATTGACAATGACGAGTCGATTATAGCTTTGAAGATTATAAGCCAAGGTCAAGAATGACGTAGTACATCATTGCTTTGAAGATTATAAGCCAAGATTGACAATGACGAAGTCGATTATAGCTTTGAAGATTATAAGCCAAGATCGAGAATGACGGTGTACATTATTGCTTTGAAGATTATAAGCCAAGATTGACAATGACGGAGTCGATTATAGCTTTGAAGATTATAAGCCAAGATTGACAATGACGGAGTCGATTATAGCTTTAAAGATTATAAGCCAAGATTGACAATGACGGAGTCGATTATATCTTTAAAGATTATAAGCCAAGATTGACAATGACGGAGTCGATTATAGCTTTGAAGATTATAAGCCAAGATTGACAATGACGGAGTCGATTATAGCTTTGAAGATTATAAGCCAAGATCGAGAATGACGGGGTACATTATTGCTTTGAAGATTATAAGCCAAGATTGACAATGAGGGAGTCGATTATAGCTTTGAAGATTATAAGCCAAGATTGACAATGACGGGGTCGATTATAGCTTTGAAGATTATAAGCCAAGATTGACAATGACGGAGTCGATTATAGCTTTGAAGATTATAAGCCAAGATCGAGAATGACGGGGTACATTATTGCTTTGAAGATTATAAGCCAAGATTGACAATGACGGAGTCGATTATTGCTTTGAAGATTATAAGCCAAGATTGACAATGACGGAGTCGATTATAGCTTTGAAGATTATAAGCCAAGATTGACAATGACGGAGTCGATTATAGCTTTGAAAATTATAAGCCAAGATCGAGAATGACGGGATACATTATTGCTTTGAAAATTATAAGCCAAGATTGACAATGACAGAGTCTATTATAGCTTTGAAGATTATAAGCCAAGATTGACAATGACGGAGTCGATTATAGCTTTGTAGATTATAAGCCAAGATCGAGAATAACGGGGTCGAATATTGCTTTGTAGATTATAAGCCAAGATCGAAAATGACGGAGTCGATTATAGCTTTGCAGATTATAAGCGAAGGTTGAGAATGACGGAGTCGATGATAGCTTTGTAGATTTTAAGCCAAGATCGAGAATGACGGGGTCGAATATATATTTTGACTGTACTAATCGGATGGAAGATGAAGCTTTGGCACTGAAGACCAAGTTCAAGTACACCTGGGTCAAATATATATTTTTTTTTTCGTCTCCCAAATAGGGTTGAAGAAATACAAAAAATCGTCAGAAATTATCAGAAACCGTTGCAATTTTTTTTATAATTAATTGTTATACTTTAACTACGTTCATTATATATACTTACCTTTTAGAAACGAAAGTTGAAATGAAACCAAAATTCTCATAAAATCATATGACAGTTTTAGTGAAAAGATTAAACAGATATTATTGCAAAACATTTTATCATTTTTACACAAGTTATATCAACTTACAGGGGCCCTTTACAGATATGTACAAAATGGCTTCCAATTATGACCTACATTCACCCCCTGTAAAGGCATGATAGCTTTTCTTGATAGAACTTTATGAATATTGTCTAAACCTTCAATCTACGCAAAGATTAATTTACATCGTTCCAGAGCGGCAATTGGAACGCTATATTAACCTCACATGCTCTAAAATTAAAAGTAGGGATTTTCCGGTTTCTGTCTTTGTCTAATTACCATTAAAATGTACATCTAGTGTCAAATAGGCCTTTGAACATTATCGGACCGAGAATTACGGCAATGACGGTGTGAACTATACCTTTGAACATTATCGGATCGAGAATTACGCAATGACGGGGTCGAATATATATTCGGACGCTTCTGATCTGCTCGAGTTTGAAGAGTTGACAATGTAGGCCAAGTTCAAGAATGCGGGGTCAAATATATACTTTTTTTTCGTCTCCCTAATATGGTTGAAGAAATATAACATTGTCAGAAATGATCAGAAACCGCTGCAATATTTTAACAACTGGATAGGACACAAGTTATATCAACTTACTAGGATTCTTTACAGATAATAAATAATAACAATAATACATACGTCAGCAATAGTAGAATCGGGTAGAATACAAAATACAATATTATAAAGTCTTGTCACCGTTTTAGTGCATTGTCTTGAATAACCAGACATGAATAATTATAATTGATTGATTGATTTATTGTGTTTAACGCCAATTTCAAATTATTTCAGCTATATCATGACGACCAGTTTTAGTGGTGGTGGAAACCGGAGAAAACGAACGGCCATGGGCAAGCAATTGGTAAACTTCGTCACTTGCGAGTCGAGTGCACCATTTTTTGTAATTTACAAAGCGGGGCGGGAACTCACGTCGTATTGGTGATAGGCTTGTATGACTTGGTAGGTGATCCAACTACCTAACGCATTGAGCCATCCGTCGTCTTACTCTCGTTATAACATAATAAGACATGAATGAGTAAAGGACGGGATTGTGATTCCGACAAACGGAACATATCCATGGTTATTTGTGACACAAATATTCATGTTCTGACACCAATAGAACGGACTGTATCGATACAAATGAAGGATTTCTGAAAGTGGCTTAATACATATACCCATGATGAGAGTCATATTGCATCAACACAGTGGAAAGTACTTGATTGATTGATTGATTGATTGATTGATTGATTGATTGATTGATTGATTGATTGATTGATTGATTGATTGATTGATTGATTGTAACCCATTAAGGCAAATTTAAAGAAATGATATTTAAAAGGACTACTTTCAGTTTCAATTCTACTTTGTAGTATTTGACCATTTCTACTGCCCTTGTGATAGTAGTAATCTATTCGGCGGTGTAAAGGTTAGCGTGCTCGACTTGTATGTGCTAGATCATAGATTCGAGCCGCGGTCAAGTCAAATCCATGACTATAAAACTTATGTGTTTGCTGCTTGTTCTCTTGGGAAGCATCATTAAGTAATGAAGGTGAAGACTATTTACTCGGAATCAAGATAATGTATCTGAGTGGAACAACATGTCTACATGTGGGCTGTTCCATCAGTGTCTCCCACACACTCATGTCTAAACAGAACAAACATAAGTGAGCTCTATTGTTTAGACGAATTTTCTACCTTTATCATGGAGAGTTACTTTTTGATGAGATGATGAAGTCTGTCTGTATTTTACTAGACCAACACGCTGAATTGTAATTTATTATTGCTAACTCACTGAAACAATAGTTCACATGTAGATATGTCGTTCTACTCAGACAAATCATCATGACCCCAAGAAACAAGTCTGCTTCTTACACCTTGATACTGCGTGATATATTTAAAAACAACCCAATCATCGGAGTTTTGTCTTTCGCACAATGTGGGATTGGTAGAACAGTTCTCCATGCTTTATAGAGGACTGTCCATACATGCTTTCTGTCAAGTTTCGCTTCATTTAGCCAAGCAGTTTCCGAAGAGAAGGTTGTTTTAGAAATTGACCACCCAGAAATAAGAATTGCCTGTGACAGCCATATTTGTTAAAGGATCGAGACGAAATGAACAATCTAAATCCATAAATGATTCCTACCAATTTTCTGTTCATTTGGCTAAGCGGTTTCAGATGAGAAGATTAAAATGTCTAAAGTTTACAGACAACCGACAACAGACGAAGGACATTTGGCCAAGTAGCTTTAGATGTATATATTCCTAGAAATCGACCAATAATAAACAAGAATTTCCTCTGGCGGCAATGTTTGCTAACTGATAGGGACGAAATGAGCAGTCTTTATGAAGGACTTTCCATAGATGCTTCCTACCAAGTTTCGGTTCATTTGGCTAAGCGCTTTCAGAGGAGAAGATATTTTGGAAATTGACCTACCAGAAACAAGAATTGCCTACAGTGGCCATATTTGTTAAAGGATCGGAACAAAATGACACAATCATTATAGAGGACCTTTTATATGTGCTTCCTGTCAACTTTCGGTTCTCTTTGGCTAAGCGTTTGCCGAGGAGAAGATTAGAATGTTTGATCACATATTTATAAGTAATAACGGGGTAAAACTCTGACAACGCGATACCAAGCCTCTCGTGAGCCCCATGTTGTCACTTCCGCTCAACTGTCAATTGTCGTTTAGAAAAAGTCGACGTCCAGCGAGGAAAGAGTTGTTGGTGTTTCCATATCAGGACTGTT